>CP126891.1:154446206-154911206 GCA_030440675.1 Furcifer pardalis
ACTCAACTGCAATCTAAAGAAGGCTGCAGGGTTGAGTTGTGTGAGTGTCCATCAAATTAACAGTTAAGGTCTATGAGGCGCCTCAATGCTATGGTGCCCTCAGGGTCTTGTCTGGAGTTCTCTAACCTTGAGTTGCTGTCACTAGCTTTTCTGCTAATAGCTTTCCAACCACTGAGCCAAAATCTGGGTATTTTTGTTTTCCAAAATGAAACTGAGCTCAGTCTGTACAGCAGACTCCATGTTTTTCCCCCTTCTAGGGCTGCAGAGGATGCTGCTGACATAGTTCGTGGCTGGCTCAATTTCTTCAGCATCTTGCATGTCCCTTTTAGAAGGGAAGAGAAATAAATGGAGTATAAAGCCTGGTATAAATCCATTCCAACAGGCAAAGCGACAGCTCATTATTAGAAACATAATATATCTTTATGACATTTTAAAGTGATGGTACAGTACTGTCTAGTAATCTTCTTAAAATAATACTCCTTTATGGTTGAACAGCTGACAGAGTAATGATTGAATGGGCCACTTCCATTGTCAACACCTCAGTGACAGGCTATCTCCCTTCAATGCTGAAGGAGCCGATTATCAGACCCATCCTGGAGGGGGAAAAAAATCTAACTTTCCAACAGATGTGAAAATAACTTTTGTCCCATAACGAATATCCTATTCACAGGCAAGCTGATTGAGGTGGTGGCAGTGTCCTCAACCCTTTCCAGTCTGGGTTTAGGCTGTGAAGACAGCAATGGATGCACTACAAGAGGGATTCACAACCTAAGGTCCATGGGCCAGCCCCACCCCCCAATGCCATTCTATCTGGCCCACAGCAATGACCCCGGAACCGGGTGCACAAATGCATCCATGCAAATGCACCTGCTGCCATTGAGTCCGGCGATTGGATGTGGTCATCAGATCTGGATTGACACATCACTGAGGGGTGAGTAGTCCAGCTCATGGCATGAAAACCTTTAGAACCCCTGCACTACAAGATGACCTGTTGCAGGGCCGTAGCCAGAGGGACCTCCGGGGGGAGGGGAACCCTCCTAAACTAACAGCTCGCCTTCCCAACCCACCATGGGATGCCAATGTTATACATGTGTGTGTGAGAGAGAGACATTGTTGCCCCTTCTGAAAAAAATTTCACCTCAAACTGTCCCCCCCCCCCCCATCTAGAATCTTGGCTACAGCCCTGACCTGTTGAGTGAGGCTAATTGTGGAAATGTTTCCCTTTTGGCTCTCCTTGACCTCACAGTAACTTTTGATAACATTGACCATGGTATCCTCCTGGGTAGGATGGTGGGATTGGCACTGTGGATTTAACCTTGCTCTGGCTCCAGTCCTTCCTTGTCAACCATTCTCAGAGAGTACAGCTTGGGGACGCTGTGTTGCCCCCCTAGACCCTGAACTGTGGAGTTCTACATGGGCTGATCATCACCTTGTTGTTGTTTAACAAATGGGCCATTGGATGTGGTTATCAAATCTGGACTGACATGTCACCAGTGCACTGATGACGCAAAGCAGTATTTCTTATTCAGACCTTTTCCATTGGATTCTGTCAAGAATCTTGAATGCTGCCTGAAGGCAGTCTTGGACTGAACAAGGGCAAACAGACTGAAGCCTGATCTTGTTAGGTGAGTCATCTACCTACCTGTTGTGATGGAGTTGCTCTTTCCATTATTTTTTATGATATTGCTTTGTTGTTGTAATTTATTGTTTCTGTATTGAATGCTTTATATGAATGTAAACCACCCTGAGTGGGACTTGCACCAAAAAGGGCAGGATATAAATACATATAGTAAATATAAATAAATAAATAAATAAATAAATGATTGGACTCATAGCTTGGGTGTACTTTTGGATGCAGTACTATAGATGGAAGAGATAGCTACTGTGATCTGTTGGGTCTTTTTCCACCTGTGTCATATCATTCAGCTACAACATCTGGATGGCAGGTCCCTAACAACACTGATGCACTAGTAATCTCAAGGTTCAACTGTTGCAATGCTCTCTAAGTGGGGCTTCCCTTGAGACTGCTGTGGAAACTGAGATGGAATTGATATAGCAGAGTGCTAGAAGTGGCTGACTATGGCCACACCCCAGAGTGTGAGAGTGTTTGGTTGAGTAAAGCACAAAACAAACTTTCAGCTTGGGTTGTAGGAATTTTCTATTTACACTATATACAAAACTGAGCACGAAGTGCAAGGTTACACATGTCTTCTATTCAGACTATGTGTTGCAGCAAAGTCTATACAAAGTCTATAAACAGTCTTTGGAAAGCTTCAAACGTCTATCTTCAGCAAAGCAAAGCAAACACAGTCCAAACCTTATCTGTTCCTTCAAGGTCGGCTCTGAAGATAGTCAGCAGTTCCTTTAGCTCTCCCTCAAAACACAGAGTCTTTTATCAAGGCACCACAATGTGGCAGTGGTATGTTATCCAATTGTCTTGCGGTCCGGCAAGGCAAACATACCAGGAAAACGACGAACGCAGTCCAACAGCTGGCTGGCAACGATGGCAACAGCAGTGTCAGACAGCAGGCAGGCAACAGCAGTGGCACGAAGCACACAATGGCACGAAGCGATGCAACGGCATTCAGGCAAAATGGCATAAGAGCAAAGTGTCTGAGAATGTTGCCTGAATTTATGCTACCTACAAACCCTTAATGATAGCACCTGGCTGGGGTTACTTGCAGAGCCTTAAAGGTACAGTCATCGGTTTGCTCTTGTTGCAAACACTAACCCAAGTATCCTAACAGAAACTTCAGTAAGTCCAGAATGCAGTAGGCATGTTGGTTTCAGGTGTTAGCAAATTTTCTCATACACTATCTCCCCATCTCTTTGCCGCTTTGCACTGGTTACCAGGTTTGCTACTGTATTAGGTTCAAGGATTTGACTTTTAACATATAAAAGTCTCCACAGCTCTGGCCCCTACCTGTTGGAATGCAACTGCCTGTCACACTAGATCCACTGGGTCTCTGTGGTTGAGGGAGCTTATTCCGAGCGATGCCAACAAATCTTCAATAATAAACTGAACCTTCTTGGCAGTAGCACCCTCATTATGCAATAACCTTCCTCGTGAAGTCTGCAAGGCTCCTTCCCTCCTTTCTTTTTGGAAGCAAGTGAAAATATTACTTTTTTAAAGAAGCCTTCAGGGAGACTCTATCCAAGGTTTTTTCTTAATTTGTTGTATTTACTGCTTGCCTATTCATACTGTTTATAATTATATGCTCTTAATAGTGTAAACTGCCCAGAGTAGCTATTAAGCTAGATTGGTGGTACAGAAATTGAGTTAGTGATTGAACGAATAAAAGCATTCTGACATCAAAGCATCTTACATATCTGTATATGGTGTGAGAAGTTAATCTGGAAGGTAGGGTTGCCATCAGGCTTATAAACTGAAGAGATAAGACAATGAGGTGGACAGAAAAGGTAGAGAAAGGGGAGCTGAACTAAGTGCATTAAAGGTGATACATTGCTATTAGGGGTAAAAAAAAGAACAAAATATTGAGTAAACTATCATAATCAGAATACCTTTTTATTAGACTTCTGGAGACTGAGAATTGATTAGCTAGATCTACTGCCCAATGTGTTCTTGGCTGATTTTTCCCCTTTATGATACTATGTATTATCTTAAAGTATCTCCAGACATAATATAGCAGTGCCTGATCTTTACCTAAGAATGAGTCCTGAACTCCAAACAGAACAGAGATGGGCTTGAATTCATAGCTAGACTTTGCATGGATGGTGGAGTGGGTGGGTGGCAGCAGTGATCTACAAAATGTTTTGGTCTTCTGGAATGTAGAAACCTACATCTATATTAAGTACCAGTCAATTACCCAAATGGAACAAAAGGCACAGCAACTTGGCATTTGCTTACTAGAAGTTTAAATCTTCACTTATTTCCTTGAAGGTGCAGATGAAACAATTTAACAGTTTTCTTCAAGAGTTTTTGTGCATTTTTCACATTTTGGCACTTCTCTGCAAAAATAAATTTGTGGGAAAATGTTTATATCAAATGCAAAAAGGACCTCAACACTCCTGATAATAACAATGATGAGGAAATTGAACTTGAGCCAGACATCCTAGAGAGTGAAGTCAGAAAGGCCCTAAAAAGCACTGCAAACAACAAAGCCAGTGGAGATGATGGTATCCAAGTTGAACTTTTCAAAGCCCTAAAAGATGATGGAATCAAATTATTGCATTCTATATGCCAGCAGATTTGAAAAACACAATAATGGCCACAAGATTGGAAAAGATCAGTATACATTCTAATCCCCAAAAAGGGTAATGCCAAAGAATGCTCAAATTATCGAACAATTGCGCTCATCCCACACGCTAGCAAGGTGATGCTCAAGATAATACAGGATAGACTGCAGCAGCACATGGAGAGAGAACTACCAGAAGTGCAGGCGGGGTTCAAAAGAGGCAGGGGGACTAGAAACCACATTACCAACATACGTTAGAATTAGAGTCATACAAGAATGTAAACCCTTTTTCTCCTTCATAAAAAAATAAAGCAGCCATAGTATGTTAAGACACTATTTTTTTTGCCAAGGACAAGAAAATTTCCAAATATTCATTATGTACATCCTTAATGCAGTTTGGATCAGCAGAGAAAATGATGTAATTTTGAATATAGCACAGCACTCTCCTGGAAGAGCAACAGAGGAAGGAGTTAAGTGGAATCCTTCCTCTAGGGAGGAAGAAGAATGCCAAATGCAAGAGGAAGTGCCTGAAGAATGTGACACATCCAAACAGTGTCTTTGGGAGTACAGTACATAACAGATGTCAGGCCCTTGTCACAGCCAGAGTTCATAGCATCATAGAATGACTGCGTTGGAGACCATCAAGTCCAACCTCCCTACTCAATACAGGAATCCAAATTTCCACCCGAGCTCTGAAACCAATGGAATAGGCAAAGCAGTCACAGGCCTTCCTTATCTACACCGATTCTGAGACATTGGCAGTGGAGGGCATCAGCAGGTTCGCACCAGTTCGTCAGAACCAGTAGCAGAAATTCTGGCTGGCCCCACACATCCAAGTTTTGAAATAAAGTAGTCCTAATCTGGGTGCAATGCAGGGCTTTCCCCCTGTCCTTGCCCACCATACCATGTCCACAAAATCCCACCACTGGACGTTGGAACATAAGACACTGTCTTATACTTTATTTTTCCTCAAGAAGACACACTATGGCTTATTTTCAGGTGATGTCTTATTTTTATAACACCACTGGCTGCCCGTCTTCTTTACCACTCAGGGTATGGCTTATATTGCGCTACAGCTTATTTTATGGGTATGTCTTATTTTCAGGGAAACAGGGTATTTAGCAGGTCAAATTGAGTGGTAGTGTCAGTGAGAAGCACTATAGGCTGCTGGCAGAGAGCCTGTTAGACAGTAATGCCAGTTTGGCCTGCTGACTTTTGCAACTAACATCTGCATTTATCTCCAGATTTGTTAACACGGAGTTTGTTTGGGGAGTTACTTGATTGCCAATTATGAAGGATCCGAGCGGTGGTCAATGAGGGAGGGGATATTCCCTCTGCATTTTTGTATTTCGTTTTTTCTTTTTTGTAAACTTGTGAGATCTTGCATGGCCGCTTTTGCTTTTCCTAAGACCCTGACTGGAAGGCGGGAGGTCAGCAGTTCGTTTCCAGAGTACTGCAGGACTGAGTGAGCTCCCGTCTTTGTCCCAGCTTCTGCCAACCTAGCAGTTCGAAAGCAAGAAATTAGAAGTAGATAGATATAGGGACCACTTCGGTGGAAAGATAAGCAGCGTTGCAGGCACTCCGGCGTCTATCATGCCTGCCACATGACCACGGAGAAGTCTGCAGACGCAGGCAGCGCTGGCTGTTTGGCTTTGAAACAGAGATGAGCAGTGAACCCTAGGGTTGGATACGACTGGCTTTCGAGCAAGGGAAACCTTTACCTTTACTTAGGTTTCTTCTCCATGCCTGTATTTAATATCCCCCCCCCCCCTCTCTCTCTTCTGTTGTGCATTTTTGTATTTCGTTTTTTCTTTTTTGTAAACTTGTGAGATCTTGCATGGCCGCTTTTGCTTTTCCTAAGACGCTGACTGGAAGGCGGGAGGTAAGCAGTTTGTTTCCAGAGTACTGCAGGACTGAGTGAACTCCCGTCTTTGTCCCAGCTCCTGCCAACCTAGCAGTTCGAAAGCAAGAAATGGCAAGTAGTAGATAGATAGGAACCACTTTGGTGGGAAGGTAAGCAGCGTTCTGTGCACTCTGGTGTCTAGTCATGCCTGCCACATGGCCACGGCAACGTCTGCAGAAGCAGACAGCGCTGGCTCTTCGGCTTTGAAACAAAGGTGAGCACTGAACCCTAGAGTCGGATACGACTGGCTTTCGAGCAAGGGTGACCCTTTGCCTTTACTTTAAGCCCATGAGCTGACTCTGCTCCCACTGTCGGCCAAGAATCTCGGCAGGAAATGGTGGCCCTGCTCGGTCGGAGAACTCCAGGGTGCCCAGCTTTTTGGGCACCCCTTCTTCCCCGCTTGGCCAGGTGAGCGCAGGTGAGCGGGGGCGACGGGGAAGGCCAGTCCGCCGCCGCGCGCCCTCCTCCGCCTGCTTCCTCCCGGCAGCTGAGCCTCACGAAGGGCTTCCTCTCGCCCAGCCTCACCCTGGCCGAGAGAAAGCGCCGCTCTGGTTAATGGGGAAGGAAGAGGCCTGCCTTTGAAGCGCCGCGCTCTTGGTTTCCATGGAGACGCGGGCAGGCCCAGCCAAGCGTGCGAGGCCTGAGCGGAGCCCCGGCCTTTCCCGAGCGGGAGGGGCGGGGTTGGGAGACGTGGCGGCGGAAGCAGGGAACGTCCTGTCTTACGGGAGCGGGCGGAGGGGTTGGGACCGAGCAGCCCGCCATGGCAGGGCCTTGGGCCGGGTTCTCCGAGCAGGAGCTTCGCCGGCTCCAAGGGCAGCGCCAAGGTAAGCTCGGGACGTTGGTGAATGGGAGCAGCCCGGGGGGCGAGGTGGTTTCCGTCTCTCAGCAAAGCAGTGGGGTTGGGGGGAGCCGGTCCTTGAACCCGGGGCGGCGGCGGTCTTCTTCTTCTTCCGTGTCCCGATCCAACCCTAAGGTAAAGGTAAAGGTTTCCCCTTGCTCGAAAGCCAGTCGTATCCGACTCTAGGGGTCAGTGCTCATCTCTGTTTCTATGCCGAAGAGCCAGCGCTGTCTGCTTCTGCAGACGTTTCCATGGTCATGTGGCAGGCATGACTAGACACCGGAGCGCATGGAACGCTGTTACCTTCCCACCGAAGTGGTCCCTATTTATCTACTTGCAATTTCTTGCTTTTCGAACTGCTAGGTTGGCAGGAGATCCAACCCTGGGCTGCCAAAAATGAAGGCACCTTCTTGGCTTGGTCGTGGGGCAACCTGAAGTCCTCCACGGTGCAGGTTCCTGGCCAGGAATCGGCAGTCCAGGAAATGAGCCCACGGGGATTCTGCGTCTCTCTCCACCATCACACTGTGTGGTGCTGCCTGTCAGCAGCCCCCACTTGAGCCTGTGGGTCTTGCGTTTTTGGGGACGCCTAGTCTCAGCTTATTCAGAATCCTCTTAAGTCGGGGTGCCCAAACTTTTTGGGCTGCAGGCCGGTCATGTGGTTCAGTGGGCCAGCCACAGGGTTCAGCGGGCCGGCCACGTGAGTCCTCCCACCGGAAGCAGAAGTAAAACATGCCTCGCCATTTGTTTTGCAACAGGATGAAATAGATTTTAAGCTGCCATTTTCTCTCCTTAAACCGGGGTCCCCAAACTACAGCTCGGGGCCTGGGTTTGGCCCCCAACGCCAATTCATCCGGCCTGCACCACCCTTGTCGCTCCCAGAAGTGGAAGTAAAATCCACCTGTATGGGTGCATTTTATTTCTGCTTCCGGGAGTAACTAGGGTGGCATGGGGCGGATGAATTGGCATTGGGGGCTGAATCCGGGGCCCAGGCCATAGTTTGGGCACCCCTGCTCTAAGTGACGTAGGAGAGGTTGAGTTCCTCAGTGATGTTTCTTGTTCAGTGAGCTTCCCTGTAGACAACAGCTTGTGTGAATGCAGAGAAGTACAGTCAAACCTCATATAACACTAAAACCTGGTTCCACAAGTCTTGATGTTATATGATTTTTAGTGTTATCCGATGCATGTTAAAATCCTATGGGAGCCATAGAGATACATTGTAACCACACAGGCTTTAGCGGTTGTTATCTGAAGCATCCCATAGGATCTTAATGTTATCCGATGCAATTCTTCCCCCCAGATTCCTTAATGTTATGCGATTTTCGTGTTATTCGATACTAATGTTATATGAGGTATTACTGTACAAGCTATCGCCCAGACGATGCCCCTCAACGTGCACTGAGGAGGACCTTATGTTGGCAAGAGGAAATGCTGTTGGTGTGGATTTAGGGTGGATTTTATCTAATCCCTTTAATTCTATTTTGTTATAGATGTGTTAATTTTAGCTTTGTACATTATATGCTGGTGCATCTGAAAGTGAGCTCCTTCCTCCATCTTTTAATTTGGTTTTGCTCTCATGTACCCTCAAGAATGTTTGTTCTTGCCATAAAGCTACTTCTGGATCTGAACCAGTGGACTTGAGGCTCCTATCTATTCAGAGGATCCCTAGGGTCATTCTCTTGCTTAGCTCTGTCGACATCCGCTGCTACTTCTCTCCTGATCTTAGGTGGATGTTGTGTGCGTGTGTTGCGTGTTGTCATCTCTTGTGGTGAAGGATGAAATCCCATGGGTCTCTTCTTCTTTTTCCAATGCCGTATCAGATTCCGAATATTAGCTATCATCATGTCAATCAACCATGAAGATTGCCCTGGGTACAATATAATGCAATGGCCTTCTATTTGCCTTCTGTATCGCAATGTGGCACATGTACCACTGATCCATTTCTGTGAGTCACTTTCTGCTCCTGAGCCCTTTTGGCACGCAAAGTCCTCATTGGCCCCAGGCCAGGACTGATGAAGCTGCTGCCCTCCATCAAGATGGATTCAAGGGGGATTTAATCCACTTGTGGACCATCACCCTTCCCGTTGGACTTTGCCACTCAAGGCCATTATTCCTCAGGGTTGTCAGGTTAAGTTAACCCCCGCCTGATGATTGGCATTGAGTCGCTGGCAGTAGGGTCTACTCTGTTGTCATAGCAGGATTACCTGGCCAGACTTATAGGTACCAGTCTTCTGTAAATGTAGGGAAGGATTTGTATGAAATGGGAAAGGAGAGCTTCCATCCCATCTGCCTGTTGTAGGAGGAAAGGGGTCCTCTTTCAGAGATCTCTTACAGAAGGATAAGTGGCTTTACCTTCCTACGCCTTTGGTAATTGAATAAGGATCTTACTTTTCTAACAAAACACACACACACACACACACACACACATTGTGTGTGAAACAGAAATTAATTCCAAAAATCAAATACTACACACACACACACACACACACACACACACACACACACACACACACACACACACACACACACACACACACACACACACACACACACACACACACACATATTGTGTGTGAAACAGAAATTAATTCCAAAAATCAAATAGTAAATAAAGTCCAAAATGACACAAAATAATGAAGGCTGGCTTCTTGGAACACCGAATACAATAAATACCAGAGCATCAGGTTTTCTTACCAGATCTTCCATAGCTCTCTTTTTGTAAGGATGGAAACATCCAGGTCAAATTCTGATGTATTTCTGTATAAGAGTGTAAAAACCCTTGAAAGAAACTGTCTAGCTTCTTAAAAATATATGTTTTCCTCCCATAAACTGGCATAATTGGAAGTTCATTTTATTAATATTTGTTAGTTGCATTTATCCAGCCTTGCTTTCTATGAGCACTAATGAGTTTAATTGCTGGATGAAATTTGAACCCAAATCTCATGATTTGCTGTCCAACACACTACTATACCACTCTGGCTTTGGTGTATTAAAAATAAATATACCGTCTTAGCATAATGTACAGTACTCCCATTCATATTTTGCTACTTGCAGATAATTTCCTAACAGGTTATGATCCTTATTTGTTTTTATGCTTTGGCACGTTTAATGTTTGGATTGCGAATGAAACATATGTCAGTGCTGTGTCATTCTAACATTGGCAGAAAAAAAGTCTGTTTTTGAATAGGGTACAGTTAGCATGGACAGCGAGGAGAACAAATAGGTCAATCTTAGAAGAAATCAACCCTGACTGCTCCTTAGAAGGTCAAATAATAAAGATGAGGCTAAAGTACTTTGGACATCAAATGAGAAGAGAGGATTCACTTGAGAAAGCTTTGATGCTTGGAAGGGTCGAGGGCAAAAGAAGAAGGGGACGGCCCAAGATGAGATGGCTAGATGGTATCGTGGAGACAATGGGCACAGAGCTGAGTGAGTTGAGGGGGATGGTGGAGGACAGGAGTGCCTGGAGGACAGTGGTCCATGGGGTCGCAGAGGGTCGGAATCGACTGTGCGACTGAACAACAACAAAAAAAAAAAAAACCAGCATTGATAGCTACTTTTGACAGTGGGAGTGTGTGTCTTAAGTTTTGCATCCTCCTCATCCCAAGTGTTTGGAGCAAGTAGCTGTTCCACATTTCTAAAAGTCTAATTTGTGCTTATTTGTGCTATTTAGATCCACCTGAACATCCTCCTGAGAAGCATCGGCTGCCTTCTGTAAACAGAAATCGCCAACAACAGCAGCGCAAAAAGCCAGTTAATCCAATATATAAAAAGATGGAACTGCTGGATGGATCAGCCTTGCCACCCCCAGAGCAAAGACTTTCAGGGCCCAAGCTGAATTGTTCATCTCCACAGTCATCTGAATCACCATCACAGTCTTTGTCAACAGAAGAGCAACAGGATATCGGAAATCACCAGGCTCAACCTGGACTTGAAATAGCTGGACCATCTTGTAATGGTGGTTCACCTGCAGAGTCGTGTCATAAACTGGGGGAAAAGAAAATGGAACTGTTAGTAAGTCTGTAATAAAGATGCAACAATTTTATTGCTAATAAATCAGTTACATGCTTGTTCATGTACAAAATTGGGTACATGCCAGATTTTGTAGTGATATTAGGCCGATACTGAGAACTTTCTGTGCTTTTCATACCTTAGTATGTTTTGTATAGAAAGCTAAATATGATCAGTTCTCCAGCCTTCTTATTTGAACATGCAACCATTTGGATGCCTTTGGATGCAAGTAAAACAGTGGCTCTGTGCCCTTCATTACTGAGGATTGTTAGATATAGATGATACAGAAATGTCTCCACATATTTAGTATTATCGTACAACATAATTGTCAAAATCTTGCTGTGGAAGAAAAATGTTCACATTAAACTGTATGTTGTGAAACCCCAGCGCATTCCAGTGGATTTGGGAAAATGTTGAAGGACAATCTGTTAAAATGGTTGCATCACATGACATTGAATTTAAAACACACCAATTATTTTCTTGTACCTAAAGGTTGCAGAGGAAGATTTAGTAATGGTCAGGTAGATTGCTTTCCCATCCTGTTTTCCTGCGATTTCCCTTAATAGAGTTTGGAAAGTACCAGTGTAAATATAGTAAATCTAGTGAGGTGTCTTATAACAAGTCAGACCAGTGGTCTGTTTAGTTCAGAATTAGTTACTCTAAATGACTGTGACTCTTGTAGGTTTTCAGATGGGTCATTCCAAAATACCTCTGAAGATAGCATGGATTGAACTTGGAACATTTTGTATGTAAACAATACATTCTGCTTTTGCCCTATAGTTCTATGCTTTCATTAAGCCACAAAAATTAAGCCAAGGAGTAAGATTTCAAGGCTCTCTTTTCAAATCAGTGCCATGTTGAATAACTACATTTCTGATTTCTGTGCCATATTCGAGAACTGACTGATCAAGTAGTTCTGCAGGTATCTGAATTTTTAAAACTACGTAGGTCTGTACAATCTGCTATCATAGTTCCTGTTTTAGTTACTGTTGGAATAGTAATTATGAAATCAATTTTACTTTGTATGTGATCAATGTTTGGAGCTGTAGCCTTACCTTATATGCACATAGTTATACAGTTGAAGCATGTAACTGGCTTTGTCCATTATGCTACGCTCCTGAGCTAACGTTGTATCCTCCTCACTCCTGACTTCATGTGTTGTGATCAAAGTTCTAAATAAAAAATACTGCTTGTCAGTAGCTGATCATACACTGAGTCGTCATGAGCTCTTGGTTACTGAGAATATTAAGAATTCAGATATCAAACACAATTTATACATAGAATTTATTCTTCAACCTCTCAATCTATTTGTTGAAAGAGGTGAAAGTTGACCAAGAGCGTAACAAATGTACAAATATATGATTTGCTGTAAAATGCTTCCCACAGTTTCAGGAATCATCACAAAAATTATTTAATAATAATAACACTACTACTACTATTTCATGTCAGAAAATTTTCTGGGTAGAAAGTGTTTTTGCTGGAGAAACTCCACTCGGGATGCCTGAATGAGGCTCTTTTCATGTTCTCAAGTTCTGTTCCCACTGAAATGGTCCCTATTTATCTACTTGCAATTTCTTGCTTTCGCTCTGCTAGGTTGGCAGGAGCTGGGACAGAGACAGGCACTCAATCCATCATTCAGGGCCTTGAACTGCCAACTTGCCAGGCTTCCAGCTAACAAAGGAAACGTCTTAACCACTGAGCCACCACAGCCCCCCTGTTTTAAAATAGAAGGAATACTAAATGAAGACGAGACAGCTTTTCAATAGTAGCTACTAAAAAGGCAGCGTTTATATACAAATTTGAGATCCAAAGTTTGCATGTGGAATTCAAAAATTAAAATATTGTCTGTTCTTCATTTGAACCAAACCTTTGAATGTCTTGTCTAATATGAGTAAATTAGAATGTGAAGTATCTTCTGAAGAGACTGAAAAGCAATTGAAGAGCAATACAGTCAAACCTCGCATAAAGAGCGCCTCGCTTAAAGAGTAACTCGCTTAAATAGCAGAATTTTCTCTGAATGTTCCCTTCGCTTAACAAATCAACCAAAAACTTGCTTAACAAATAAATCAGGGTTCGCAAACCCCCCCCCCCAATTGGTCATTTACAATGATGTTTCGCTTAAAGAGCAAATTTGCTTAAAGAGCAGTCCTGTGGAACACATTATGCTCTTTAAGCAAGGTACAACTGTATTTTGAAGTACATATGTTTTTCTTCCAAACACAGACCTGCTATTATAGCAACTAATTGGAATTAGTGTTTCTGAAGCATTTGAAAGACCTTATATAAATTAATTGTACTGAGAGCTTGTTCAGTGAATGATGGGAAAGGAAGTCAGTTCCTTGTTAACTCTGTCACTTTGTCCATGTTCAGGCCAGAGAGGTCACGGTGGGAGATCCTTCAGCAGGAGCAAAAATTCATGGAAGAAAAGAACAAACGCAAAAAAGCTCTCCTGGCTAAAGCAATTGCTGAAAGGTATGTGCTATGCAGTCCTTTCCCTTTGGCATGTGAAGTTGCAATTCTGCCACTTACATCTTTGAAGATGCCATTTTAACAGAAAATAGCCCACTGCTTTTTCTCTTCTTGTAATGGAGGCTGTATTTCCCTTAGTTGAAAATGATGCGATGCACTTTAATAGGAATGTTCGAAACAATGCTGGAGGAAAAAACTGTTATCTTTGAGGGAAGTAAAGCTTGTAACAGGTTAATGAGGTAACAGCATTCTATATCTAGTCATGCCTGCAACATGTCCACAGAAACATCTACAGACGCACACAGCACTGGTTCTTTGGCTCTAAACGGAGAAGGGCACCAAACCCTAGAATTGGGTAAGACTAGCTTTTGAGCAAGAGAGCTCTTTACCTAATGAAGAAGTGATAAGACAGTTTGTTTCTGTATTTTAATGTATAAGGTGGCAAAGAAAGTCCTTACAGATATACACAACTGTACAAAAGGTAGAAAAGTTGTAATGACAGGTGCTCTAAAACAATTACTATGACTTCTGTAACTTAGAACTAGACTCAGTTTACAGTGGTGGAGAGGAGGGGGAGGAACCAGCAATCCTGGTTCTTTCTCTCGAAAGCAAAAGCTGCTTGACTGAACTGTGTTCCATATATAAAACAGGAGAGAGCATAGTTCCAAACCTGGCCACCTCTGACCAATGTTAGCAAGCAGCCTTGAGTGTTCTGTATTGATGGGAGCAGTTGGAAGCACTCACAAGCACTTGGAAATGGAAAAAGGAGCATTTTGTCACAGTTGGTGATGTAATTCCCCTTGTGCACATGTAACAGAAGGGACCTGCCTCTCAGGTAGGCCCCAACGTTCTTCTGGATTGTACTTCTCTGGCTGGACACCCAGGCGCCGGATGTGTGTAGAAAAGGTAGCATTAGGCCAAATAACCACTCCAAGTTTCTTCAAGAAATATATTGAAAGCATTGTAACATACAGGATACAGTTCATCAAAAGATCAGCAAGCATTTCAAAGCAGAAATTAAGCATTAAAGGTTCCAGGGAAAGCACACCGGCCCCCCTCCTTCCACAAGTCTCACATTTTGCAGAATGGCTGCACAGCATTCCAGGGAAAGGAAATGCTGTGTGTGTGTCTTCGTCACTGGATTACACCTCTGGCCCTCCCCCTTAGGGATTCCAGCCCATGATCTTACAGCAAGGCATGTCAATCACATATTCACTTTCATTTTTGGAATTCCATGTGGTTCAATTGTTTTGAATTCTTTTCTCCCCCAGATCCAGAATCACAATTTTAAGTGTACTTAAACTCAATTAAGTGGGTAACAAGGCTAATAGAAAAGCACCTTTTAAAAAGGGGCCTATTCTGTGATAGCACGTAGAGTTACACAGCATTATACTGGCCAGTGGGCTGTGTATAACAGCAAAAAAATCTAAAAGATGCCAATTTCTTCCCTAGATCTAAAAGAACTCAGGCTGAAACAGAGAAGTTAAAGCGAATCCAAAAGCAGCTTCAAGCTCTAGATGACATGGTCTCTGCTGATATTAGAATCCTGAGGAATAAGATTGACCAGGCAAGCTTGGATTACTCTTATGCTCGGTAAGAAACTGGCATAGAAGATTTTAGATTGCTTGACTCTTGCACTGACTTTCTGTAAGTGCCTTTTGTTAAAGGAAATCGTTGAAGAAATGGTGGCACTAACTGCAATGATGTGCTTTTTTTAAATGCAATGTGTTACTTTGGGTAATGTCTTACAGCAATAATTAAGATAAATTTTATTTTGCCTGTATTTAGTATCATTGCGATTGGGTTTATGTCCGAATAAGGAGCAATATGCATTGCTTTTTTGTCACTACCACCATAGACTTTATTCTTTTTTGCATAGCCTTTTGAGCACAAGAGGGGACTGTGATGGCTTAGTAGTTAAGAGCTTGACGACTGGAAGTTTGGTAGGTCAGCAGTTCAAGATCTGAGTGCTGCATGGTAGAGTGAGCTTCCGGCTCTGTCACAGCTCCTGCCAACCTAGCAGTTTGAAAGCAAGAAATTGCAAGTTGATAAATAAGTGCCACTTCTTTGAGAAGGTAAAAATTGTTCCATACACTCCAGTGTTTAGTCATGCCTGCCACATGTCCAGACAGCGCTGGCTTTTTTACGATAAACGGAGATGAGCGCTGAACCCTAGAATTAGAAATGACTGCCTTTCGAGCAAGGGCGACCTTTTCCTTTTCCTATTGAGCACAACCAATTTAAGAAATGGCATAATGCTTCAGTGCTCTGGGGAAAGGCTAAAGAAAATTTACTAAAATTGCTGTATTGTTAATTACATGTCTACTTTGTTTGAATTATAACCTGTTAGGGGTTACATTTGATAGTTTCCATGTTATTTCAGTCTTTCTGCTAACAGAATTGTTCTTGTAGTTGAAAAATAGCTAATTTAAAATATCTATAGATTTTATTTAAATAATTCAGTGATGGAAATATTTATCTTACTGAACAGACAAATTGTTAAGATAGCTTGTCTACACACACAAAAACCAAACTAGAAGCAGGGATGGGCACAAATCCCCACATACCAAGAAAATCTTCACCAAACTCAGAGTTGTAAGGTGACTTGCAATGTTTGCCACGATGAGTAGAATTCATCATGGCAAACATGAGGAAAATCACTCTCTTCTGTGTGCTGTACAGTGGTACCTCATGTTACAAATGGTTTGAGTTACAAATTTTCACAATACGAATGAAAACCAATTGAAAATAATGGCTCGAGTTATGAATTTTTCCGGAACAGATTAATTGGTTTTCAATGCATTCCTGTAGGGAACCATGTTTCAAGTTATGAATTTTGGTTTTCAGTGCATTCCTATGGGAAATTTGAGTTACAAATTTTTCATAACATGAAAAATGCCTTGGAACGCATTACATTTGTAACTCGAGGTACCACTGTATTTTCAGGAGGAAGGAAAAGAAGGGGAAAAAAGAGTCAGTTTCTCTTAGTGTCCAGGGGCATTTTCTCCATAAAAGATTCTAGTTTAGGATAAGCAGCTAATCCCAAATCTGAGCCTTCTGAAAACCACAGAATGGAAGGCCTCAGAGAAGGTTCCCAACCTTTGACTCTGAGAAGCCTGAATAACACCACAATACTTTTCTTCGGAGTTCTCTGAGACTCTGAAGAAAATGTGACAGTGAGGATCCACTGCAATATTTTGTTCCCAACTCTATTAATTATGCTTCATATCTTGATTTCTCAGTTATACCAGCAATGATGCTCATCCAATTTAGTTGGTTCAGCATTGAATAGTGTGTGATATGTATTTTTCTAACCAATTTTCTTTAATCTGCTGTATTGTTTTGTTGTGCAGACTGAAATAACTTACCGTATATACTCAAGTATAAGCCGAGTTTTTTAGCCTTAAAAATGAGCCCCAAAAGGAGGACTCGGCTTATACTCGGGTCAATGGCCATGAGGGTCCCAATGGCCAGATTGAGATGTGCCAACAGTTTAATTAATTTTACCATATTTTCATGTACAGTCAAACCTCTCATAAAGAGTGCCTTGCTTAAAGAGCAACTCGCTTAAAGAGCAGAATTTTCTCTGAATGGTCGCTTCGCTTAACAAATAAAACCAACCAAAAACTTGCTTAACAAATAAATCGGGGTTCACAATCCCCCCCCACACACACACACACACAATTGGTCATTTATAGTGTTTTGATTATTGAAACTCACTAGCAGCTGCTGAATTTCCCACCCTCGGCTTATACTCGCGTCAATCTATTTTCCTGGGTTTTCAGGTCAACATTAGGTTCTCTGCTTATATTTGGATTGGCTTATACTCGAGTATATACTGGTACCTGTTTAGTTTATAGAACTCAAACGTATCAATGACTTAAGGCTGTTCGTTTTTCAGGAAGCGATATGACAAGGCAGAAATTGAGTATGTGGGTGCAAAGCTGGATCTCCAAAAGAAGACTGAAATCAAAGAACAGCTCACAGAGCACTTGTGCACAATCATACAGCAAAATGAGCTTCGAAAGGCCCAGAGGCTGGAGGAATTAATGCAGCAGCTGGAAGTAGAGCCCGATGAAGAGAATCTGGAACTTGAGATAGAGGTGGAACAGATGTTGCAGCAGCAGGAGGCAGAAGCGAAAAAGCAAATGGAAGCGCAGAAGCTTGCTCCAGTTGGCATGGAAAATTCAGCTCCCCAGACTACCGATAACGAACAGAGAAGCAAAAGCCACATCGCTTCAGAAACAGTGGAGCAGACTCCAGATTCTCCTACAAATGCCCAAGGTCCGACAGTAGTCTCTGTTTTAGAAAAAACAATGGCTCACGTGTCCCAGGAACATTGAATCTCATAAGCTAGCCTGCTGCTGTTCTCTTTTGACCAATATGGTTTAGTTTCCACTCCTTTGCTAGAAGACACCTCTGAAGCAGAGCTTGATAACACTGACCCTTTTTCTGACTCACCACTTTATTACCATGATCGTCTCTTTGTCTCCTCACTGCTCCCCTCTCTGACTTACTGTCATCAAGCAAACTGAGTGGCCAATGGAAAAGGGAGGAGAAAGAAGAGCACAGGGTCAGTTGTATAGAGTTTAAATTTCGAAAAAACAAAACCAGTCGTAGATGGCATATGCAGACCTGTGACAGGAAGTTAGATTATATCACACTTTATTGACTGGCTTTTGATTCTTCTTTGCTAATGCTTGGAAAGGCTTTTCTTTAGTGCCTGCAAAATTAGACAAGAAGACTTAAATTTGGTAAACTCTGCTAGTGGGAGTGACTAGCATAGAGTATGCCATGTGTGTACACATCGAGTCCCTGAAAGTCATCCTTTCCCAGCCTGGCACACTCCTGGTGATTTGTACTGTGTTCCCCAACATTCCTTAACTATTTGCCATGCCATCTAGCATTGATGATAGTTGAATTTCAAAATATGTGGAATGTTGGCAAACCTTATATAAAATTATTGCACCTTATTTTGTAAGTAACTGATGCTTGTATGTAAGTTTTACTTGCATGTAAGTTTTACATGCAGGTACATATGTAAGTTTTACATACAGACAAACCTTACATAAAGAGTGCCTCGCTTAAAGAGTAACTTGCTTAAAGAGCAGAATTTTCTCTGAATGTTCGCTTCGCTTAACAAATAAAACCAACCAAAAAGTTGCTTAACAAATAAATCGGGGTTCACAATTCCCCCCACCCCAGAAGTCACAATTGGTCACTTACAATGGTGTTTCACTTAAAGAGCAAACTCGCTTAAAGAGAAATACTGTGGAACGCATTATGCTCCTTAAGCAAGGTGCAACTGTACAAGGAATGTGGTAGCTCCAGAACTTGATGACTGGAAGGTCAGCAGTTTGTGATCCAAGTACTGCCCAATGGAATGAGCTCCCATCTCTGTCCCAACTCCTGCCAACCTAGGGGTTTGGAAGCAAGAAAGTAGATAAATAGGGACCACTTCAGTGGGAAGGTAAACAGTGTTCCATACACTCCGGTGTCGAAGCATACCTGCCGCATGTCCATGGAAACCTCTGCAGACACAGATGAGCACTGAACCATAAAGTTGGATACGACTGGCTTTCAAGAAAAGGCAACCTTTACCTAAGTTTTACAAGTCTATTCCAACAATTGTGTTGGATTTCTTGTACAGAATATATAATAATTACATGTATGTTTAATGGGAAGAGTTAGCAGCCAACAGGAGAGTTGTCACAAAGAATTCTCATCTGTTTTCTAATGACCAGAACATTTAAATATTCTATAGGTTTGGAGGACAGAAATAAATGGGGAGACAAATTATGGGTATATGTTAGCCCGGAGGTGTGGAATCTCTGGCCCCTGGGCCTCCTGAACAAGCCTACCAAAGGTCTTTCCCAAAGCCTTGCCTGTACAAAGGACAACGGAGCTGTGGCTTCAGTATGCCAGAAGTGTCCCATGGTGAGAATTTCTCTTTTTGGAGCTGCTCATTTGTTTCTGAGTGCTGTGTATTAGAGGGAGAATATAAGATCAAACAACTGAAAAAGTGGCAGACTAGCTGAAAAATTAAATGCTAAATTAAATAGTTTCTAGTCTGAGCAATAAATAAATAACAGAGCAATAAATAAATAAAAAGTGACTTGCTGTACAGTATCTTAAAATGTTACTTGAAATCATTTCCCATAACTTATGGCTAATGATGTCATCAGCTGGGCTAACTTTTCAGAAATTAAACTTTTCCTACTTGTGTTCTGCACTCCCATTGCTCCTAAGTAATCCCTTTCATCACCAGGAACAATCATCTCTGTGGTGCTGATTTTAGGAAATTAAAGTCTTCCTCTTCTACAGATCCAGCAACTTCCCAAGTTATCAGACTTCTTTGGGTGTCAGTTACAAACAGGACTTTAGCATGTTTGTTTTTCTTTTCCTTTTGCTTGTTTTTGTAAAATTAAGAGAGCAAACAAATTGAATAAAATTTGCAATTCATAGCAATGAATTTTGTTGCTTGTTAAATTCATTACTGGATTTTCAAGTTAGGCTTTTTTTGTATTTAAATATCTATATTTACTTGCCATATTAGCCTTAATGTGTCTTTTCATAGAATTCCTTACATTGCCAAAGATTCCTCTTGTCTTGTTATTTCTGCAGTCAATAAAAAGATATCAAATCAGAATAGAATTGCCCTTTTGTGATGTTTCAGCTGTTAGCCGTAATTTTTTTGTTCATTCTTTTTATTGATGTTATAAAAATTGAGAAATTGAAGAATTAAAATCTAGCTGTGTGTGTCTGGTTTGTGTAAGACAGGAGAAGTCTGTGTGCTTTGCCAATATGATGGAGGAGCCCACACAGGGCACCACTGTTCAAGTTTTCTGTAACTTTCTATTTTTCTTCTCTATTTAGTTGTGAACAACACTGATGCTCTAAGACAGGGGTTCTCAACCTGTGGCCTGTGGGCCGAGTCCAGCCTGCAGCGCCATTCCATCCGGCCCAGGCCTCGCTCCCACTGCCGCTGCTACCATTTCTACCACCTGGCTTGGTGTGTCCCTAACTGCTCCATAGCAGGGCAGATGTAAGAAGCCTACCAACATCTGCCCTGCTATGGAGTGGCATTAGGGACACACCAAGACAGGCGGAAGAGAAAAGGACGCCAGAAGTGGCAACTGCACACAGCCGCAAGCATCTTTCCCGGTTGCTGCTCTGGCCGAGCGTGATCAAGGACAGGCAGGACCCCTCCTCCGCCCATGGTAGGCCGGTAAGCAGGCCGGACTGGTGGCATGGGGGTGGGGAGTGTTGGTGGTGGCGTTTGCATGGGAGGAGAATGTTGGCAGGCCTTACTGGTGTGTGCCCCCCCCCGGCCACTGCCACCACCAAAGGCAGGGGGGTGGCAGGGGGATGGTGAGGGCTTGGGTTGCTCATGTCACAGCTGTCTTTGGTGGCGGTGGCAGGGGGGACACCAGTCCGACCCACCAATAGTCTGAGGGGGGGTGATCTGGCCCCTGGCTTAAAAAGGTTAACCCCTGCTCTAAAAGCTGGGGTGGCAAGTGACCTTTCCCCTGTATGGGTAGACTTCAGACAAGACACGTGAGGCAGCTTGTTGCCTGTCAGAGGGTCTCTCCCAACAATTAAATGACCGCATCACCTGCTCCTCAAAAAATACTCTGCTGGCAGTGCTGATGCTGAGAATAATAATACGGTCAAACCTCACTTAACGAGTGACTCGCTTAGCGAAAACCTCGCATAACGAGTGGGTTTTTCGCTAACCGTTCCGACTCGCATAATGAAAATTTTCACTATGCGAGTCAGACTTTCCCTATGGAAAACTCGCATAACGAGTGTTTCTATGGGGAAAACTCACATAATGAAAAAATTAGCTATGCGAATTTCCCCCCTAAAAAAGCTCGTACGAGTTTTTCCATAGGAATGTTTGCTATGCAAGTTTGTTTCGCATAGCGAAAAACTCGCATAGCAAACAGCCTCGCAGAATGAATTAAATTTGTATGCGAGGTATGACTAATAATTTTGCTTCACAGGTTATTCTGGGTTGAATGGTTTTTTCTGGGCAGGAAGATAATGACCTACTCAGTGGTGGCACCTTCTTTACGAAATAAACTACAAGTACAGTACTTGCAATACTGAGACAAGCTCCCACTCTAATAGCATTTAAAAAGAGCTTAAAACCCACCTACATAATGAAACTTTTAATGGCATGCATTTTGTTAGTTTAGTTGCTTGCATTGATTTTGTTACATGGTTTTTAAAATCCAAATGTTCGATTTGTGGTTCGAATCGGCCCGCTGCAAATGTATTTTTGTCCGTTTTATATTTTTTAAAATTCTTAATCCAATCATTTAATTATGTTTGTTTGATTTTATTATATGGTATTTATATGTTATGAACCACCAAGAATGGGGAGCTTGTTTCTCCTGGTGGTGGTAAACCGGATATCCGGGAAACTGACAGCAGGGCAGCTTGAGGAGCTGGAAGGCAAGAGCAGAGCCCGAGGTGGATTTATTTATTTATTCATATTTATATTGCTGCCCAATATAATGTGGATGGGGCACACATGAAGGGTAGGGCTAGAGACGGGATAGGGTGGTGGAAGGCAGGTTGGAATAGAGATGAGCTGTTAGTGGAGGACTCGTCTCACTGGGTTTGAAGACAACACTGGCCTGACACCACCTCCAAGGAGCCCTTTCCTCTCTTCTGCGTCCTCAATGAAGACCAATCGCTGTTGCTCCAGGACTCATAGACAGGCAGATGAGCACATTTTACCTCAGGAGGTGGGAGAGATGCACTGGTTGTTGTACCATCTGGGTCCCTCCAATAGTGACGTAGGCGCTGGCCAAGCCACAACCCACCATCCTGACCATGAAGAGACACAAACAATGGTTAATTTTACTTACGGTATATGTATTGTACGGAATATGTAATAGTTACACGTATGCTTAATGGGAAGAGTTAGCAGCCGACAGGAAAGATATCTCAAAGAATTTTCATCTATTTTCTAATGAAACACATTCTTGAAGGGCACCATCTCACTTTTACTAACCATCCTACAGTTCGGGGTGGGGCGGGGCGGCGGCACATCTGCATATCTGAAGTCTCAGAAGATCTATAACTTTAAAACTTTAAGAGTCTGTCCATCAGAGGTTTCCCTTGCTCGAAAGCCAGTCGTATCCGACTATCGGAAGCTAACTAATATTTATTTATTTATTATTTAGATTTATATTCCGCCCCAATCAATAGACTCTGAGAAAACCATAGAACAGATATTAAAAACAGATTCCTGGAACTAATCAACTTTTTGAAACAGCATATTCAAAAGCAATCACCTTTCCGATCCCAGTATGAACATCTTCTGGAAGAACTTCTGGAAGACATTAGGAAACATATAGTTCTAATTTAAGTAGCAAATTAATGTCTGACTTCAAACTCTACAAGGGGACATACTTGACTGACTGTTCTACCATTCAGAAAGATTCCCTGCATGCAAGTATTATTTCTTCCAACCATTTTCTATAGGCAGCAAATTCTTTTGTGTGGAACACCGTTCAGTCATATAACTCTCGTATAATTCAAAGTGCCAAAACTCACACCATGTTTACCTCTTTAGTAATAACTATGCCTAAGTTGCTGCGTAATTGAGAATGACACTAAAATAAAATCCAGTATCATACTCAAGACTTCCCACTAAAAATATTATTGCCTGTCCTGCTCTGCTGCTCATTTCATCATCTCATCTGGAACAGTTTTGTAAGCCTGGCTTTTTTTTAATTTTTTAAAAGAATGACACATAAGTTCAAACCAGATATTGCTGAAACATTGACAGCTGTGGTCTCTCACATTGTATATCCAAGTTATACCCTGTAGTTGTTGAGCACCATGAAAAAGAGAACAGGCTTATTTTCCAGTTGCTCCTTTCTCACCCAGGCATTACTGTCATCAAGATGACACTGACACAAGATGACTCTTACAAAAATAAAAAGGAAAGGAAGATGTGACGTTTCAACCACCGCCACCCTGCTGAGGGTGGTGGTGGCGGCGGCTGGATGGGTCTCCTCAACCAAAGGCTCAATGGACTCCACACTGCCATTGCTGTTAGAACTTGTTTTTATTAGGATAGGGAAAAAGGTACCCAATTAAGCCGGGGCACCTTGTATCTTCTAAGCCCACAAGAAGGCTTAGTTTCATCTTCTAGCCCATCATTTCTTGTGTCTGGGCCAGACGTGAAACTGCCAAAATGAAAGCACCTTTTGGTGAGTTCATTCTGCAGTTCCTTTTGCCTAACCTAGTGTGAGAAAGATTAGCCAGCAACACAAAGTTGCAGTTACTAGGGTACAACTGACTGTGGTTAAAAAATACCACAGTCTTCGAGGAGGCTCTTTCTCACAGTCCTCAGTTTGACCCTAGTTCTGTTCACTGTGTCCCGGGAGCCTCGAGTCAGGGCCTGGGATTTAGTTGGCAGTATGATTCCACAGCATTGGGATCAAGGAAGGAGCATACCAACCTTCCATGACTGCCAATATGTTTGATTCTCAAATTGACACATCTCTGAATAAAAATAAAAACTTGAGAGAGAGAGAGAGAGAGAGAGAGAGAGAGAGAGAGCAGCAAAGCTGAGTGGGGACTAATAGATTTCTAAACTTGGGAAACTAAACCTTCAACTTTAGAAGTAACTATGAAAAAAGGAATTACAAAAGGAGACTTGATGAGAAAAGAAAGATGGAATCAAAGTGAGCTAAACTCACAAATTCCATGTTCATCTAGAATCAAGGGTCAACAAACTTGCTGTCCAGATGTTCTTGGACTTCAATTACCAGAAGCCCAAGTCAGCACTCTTGCTGATCAGGGCTTTTGGGAACTGAAGTCCAAGAACACCTGGAGAGCCAAGTTTGCTGACCCCTGATCTAGAGGATTGAATAAGGACCAGCTACCATTGTTGCCTTGGGGACACCTGAATGTGGTTGCATTCTTCAGAAAGGATTCTCCTGTGTTCTCCACTTGTTCTTCAGATTTCTGACGGTGGATATATTCTAATGGAGGCATTACCAAAACATGGTGCATATTATGATAGAAATCAACTCAAACCCAACCCTTCTTTGATTCAAATACCTTCTTTTCATCTGATAAATGTATTGATTGCATTATTTGTGCTGCATCTCCTGTTATATTTTTATATTTTTCTGTATTTATATTTGAGATTGTGATACTGTATATGTTGCTTATGTTATGTGAGCCGCTCTGAGTCGCCTCAGTGAGGCGAGTAGAGCAGCATATAAGTCTAATTTAATAATAATAATAATAATAATAATAATAATAATAATAATAATAATAATAATAATAATAATAATAATAATAATAATAATAATAATAATAATAATAATAATAATAATAAACAAGTAGCATTTGTAAAAATTCATGTTACCTGGAAGGGCATCCAGCTTGATCATTGTTTTAACTCCCAGTACCTAGAATTGTACACTGATTTCTGAGTAACACTTTTTTCTGCGTAACACTGCCAAAATATAAAGCAAAAACCCACCTCTATTGGTTTTTTAAAATAATATTTTATTGTGTATTAAAAAAGAAACAACTATAGCAAGTATAACAAAGCAGATCAAAACAGATTCTAAGCTACTGTACACGTTTCACTTGAAAAAAAATAGACCCCTCCATAAAGTAAAAACAATGACAAATAAAAAATAAAAGAAAGAAAAACAAAACAGAATAAAAATGAGTATTAATTAACTGCACCCAACAACAAAGGGGGCACATCATTGCTACAGTTGACTGTTAGTTTATCTTTCACTAGGCTTCTTCCCAAAAGCCAATGTTTCTTGTACAGGTTTACATCCCTGGTTGTTCTTAAGTACATGTTCAATAAAAGTCCACCAAGTCCTCCAGAACTGGTTAGGTTTAATCATCCATTTCTTGCTTTTCAGGTCCCAGGTCAACTTATCATTTAGTGCAATATCCCAGATCTCTTTATACCATTCTTCTGTTTTAAAACTAAAGTTAATTTTCCAATTTCTTGCAATTAATAATCTTTTTACCGTTAGAAGAATTATTAACAATTCTTTTCTGTCTTGGTCCACCTTTACCTCTTCAAGTTCCATTACTAATGCTTCTTTAGGACTTATTTATTTATTTATATTTATATACCGCCCTACTCAGTGTAACCGACTCAGGACGGTTTACAAGCAAGTATATAATCACAAGTAAACAGTGTTCCATGCCTGCCACATGTCCACGAAAATGTCTGCAGACACAGACAGTGCTGGCTCTTTGGCTATAAACAGAGATGAGCACTGAAACCTAGAGTTGGATATGACTGCCTTTCAATCAAGGGTGACCTTTAACTTGGCTCAGAAAACCTTAGATTTTATGAACATTTTATGAAGACCTTAATTTTATGAACATAATGTCTTTATTTTTCCCCATTTGAAAACATCACCCTTAACTAATGAATGAAATAAAAGAAATAAATGAAGTAATGAGCATAATTCAACACATCGAATTCACGCACTAAATCCCTGACAGTAGTGTCCTTAGACTCTACCTGCCACTTTTTTAAAAATCCAAACTTGGTCTACCATGATATAAGAATCAGAGAGAGAGAGAGAGAGAGTGCTCCATTCTTGAAATAATGTAACATGGATGGTACAGGATCCAAAAAGGCCAATTCCTGCTCTCCCACACCTAGAGTTATGAAAACTTTCATGCCTTAATGCTGCTGATCATACAATCTGGCTGTCATGTTCAAACATAGCTTTGTTATCACTCTGTCAAGATTCAATACAAGCAATATTGCTTTGACATTTGGTGTGATCCAAGTACAGTAAAACACCAGATAACGATTGGATCGGATAATGCTAAAATCACATAACGTTAAGTAATCTGGGGAGGAGAATTGGATCAAATAACGTTAAGGTCCTATGGGATGGATCGGATAACAACCGCTAAAGCCTGTGCGGTTACAATGTATCTCTATGGAGTTTTAAAGTTATCCGATCCATCCCATAGGATTTTAACATGGATAGGATAACACTAAAAATTGGATAACACCAAGACTTGTGGAACCAAGTTTTAGCGTTATCCATAAATGTTTTACTGTAAATGTAAGCAGACTCAGTACCAGTAGTGTAGCGTTGATTTCAGCCGCCCGGGGAATAAACCAAATTTGCTACCCCCTGGTGGATGCTGGCGCCCACTCCTGTTAGGGCTTCTGGGAATTGTAGTCCAAGAACACCCATAGCCCAAAAAGTGCCGCCCAGGGCGGGCCGCCCCCTGCCCCCCACCCCACCCTATGCCCCTGCTCAGTACAAACTGCAGCAAAGATCTAGTGCAGCAAAATCCCCAAAAGCAATGTTTCATCTTCCATTATTTAAATCCTGTAGAAATAAAATCTGACTTTCCTCCCCAGTGCAAGCCGCTATTTTAGTTTTGCCATATCAAGAACCTTCTGGGATTTTGTAGGAAACATAAATGGAAGATCTAAGAAATGGGAAAAATGGGCCTTGTGGACACCATCTTCGGTTCAGGAGCCCATCAAAGCTCTGGCTTCTTCTCATCTTTTCTTTCTTGCTTCCTCTTTTACCCATTTGGGTGTCAAGGCAAGGTTCTTGTTCTGGCACTTCTAGCAGCCTCCACTGGTGTGATTTGGTGTTCTTGTAATATATCTTCGATGTGATCTCTCCACTTTCCTCTGGGTCTGCCTCATGCTTTTTGTCCTTCTCCTCTTTCCACATAGGCCTTGGAATCTTCTAAACTTCTTAATTTTTGTTAGTACTTTTAATGGGTTTTTGTTGCTTTTAATTGTGACTGGGTTTTTTGTGAGCCTCCCAGAGTCTTCAGAGTGGGGCGGCAATACAAATTGGAGAAAACAAACAAACAAATAAATTCTCTCCAAATAGGCAAACCACTTTATTTGTTGTATCTGTATGCAGTGCAAGAGGGGTTCTGTTCCAATTCTTTCCCTTATAACAGGGATTCCCAACCTTTTGGCGCTGCAGTAAAATGCATCCACAGCTGTCTTAAACACATTTATGACAGCTGCGGGTGCATTTATGGCAGGTGTATGTTTATGCATGCACAGGTGTGTTTTACAGCTGTGGTAAAAGCTTTTGCTTCCAGTAGCTGTGAAGGCAGCGGTGGACCACATGAAATGGTACCGCAGACTGGGTCCAACCCACAGGCTGTAGGTTGGCCACCCCGACTTTATAACCTCATTCCTGATTTTATCCCTTCTAGTCACTCCAGCAGCCTTCCTCAGACATCTCATTTCCATGGAGACCAACTTTGGTTTATGTTTTGTTGTAAGTGTCCATGTTTGGCACTGGTAACATAAGGTGGGGCTGTAACTGGCAAATGCTCAAAAATTCTGAAGGCAGATGCCAAACCGGCCAAGAAAATAGCAATCCTATGCAGAGAAGGTAGGAAAATACTGGACAGTGGAGGAGCAGTGCCAGTTTCGTAAAGGCGCTAAGCTTCTAATCTCATCTCTGACTTATCATGGATTTTCTTGCAAGTGAAGATGTAAAAAGAATGTGTGTTAAGATATTAATTACACCAGCCGTTTTCCTAAAGGATTTAGATTCTTTGTGATATTTTAAGTTACTAAGTGTGAAGCAAGCTATGTAAACGTCCGGTCCCAGTGGAGATAGTCAAATTTCTTTTTCTCATTCCTTCCCCACTACCCCTAATAAAAATGCAGACTTGGTAAGTGATGAAGAAAATTAACATTGTTCGGGAATAGTGAAGAGGGGCTCCTTATCTTTTCTCCTTCACCATAATTAATGTTACCAATGCCCCATTGAGTCCAACTGCACATTTTGCTTTATTCAACCAATCTTAACAAGACAAACCAAAAGGCAAAGGAATAGAAGGAAAGTTGTTGTTGTTCAGTCGCACAGTCAATTCCGACCCTTTGTGACCCCATGGACCACTGTCTGCCAGGCACCTCTGTCCTCCATCCTCCTCCTCAACTCGCACAGCTCTTTGCCCATTGTGTCTACAATACCATCTAGCCATCTCATTTTTGGCCTCCCCCTTCTTTTTTTGTCCTCAGCATTTCCCAGCATCAAGGCTTTCTCAAGCAAATCCTCTCTTCTCATTTGATGTCCAAAGTACTTTAGCTTCATCTTTACTGTTTGATCTTCTAAGGAGCAGTCAGGGTTGATTTCTTCTAAGATTGACCTATTTGTTATCCTCGCTGTCCAGGGGACTCTCAAAACTCTCCTCCAACACCACATCTCAAAGGCATCTATTCTTCTGCGCTCAGCTTTCCTTATGGTCCAGCTCTCACAACCATACATTGCCACCGGGAATACCATTGCTTTGACTATGCGCATTTTTGTTTGCAATGTGATGTCTCTACTTTTCACTATGTTCCCCAGGTTTCTCATCGCTTGCCTCCCATGGCTGCAATCCCCATCTGCAGTGAGCTTTGATCCTAAGAAAGTAAAATCTGACACTGCTTCTACTTCTTCCCCATCTATTTTCCAGGGACTGATAGGGCCTATTGCCATGATCTTGGTTTTATTTATATTGTTAGAAAGAAAGTAGAAGTATGGGAAAAGTGGACCATTGGGGGTTTGTCAGATGAGGAAAGGATGAAGACACAAAATGGTGAAAGGAGGGGAAAGGGTTGCTAGTGACAGGAAATGTTAAGAGTAAATGTTAAGAGTAACCCTAAAGTGGTATACAATACAGTAATGCCTTGGATAACGTTTGCATTAGATAATGCTAAAAACCGCATAACGTTAAGCAATCGGGGGTGGGGGGTGGGATTGCATCGCATAATGTTAAAATCCCATGGGATGCATCGGATAACATTAGCTAAAGCCTGTGCCAGTTACAATGTATCTCTATGGAGTTTTAATGTTATCCGATGCATCCCATAGGATTTTAATGTTATCGGATGCATGCATCGGATAACATTAAAAATAGGATAACACTAAGACTTGTGGAACCAAGTTTTAGTGTTATCCGAGGTTTTACTGTATTGGAATACCCTTCAACCAAAGGCCCAGTTTACCTAGATAACAAAAAAGGGGCTGTGGTGGCTCAGTGGTTAAGAAGCTCGTCTTGTTAGCTGGAAGGCTGGCACATTGGTACTGCATGACGGATTGAGCACCTGTCTCTGTCCCAGCTCCTGCCAACCTCGCAGTATGAAAGCAAGAAATTGTAAGTAGATAAATAGGGACCACTTCGGTGGGAAGAGATCTTGGGGACATGAAAGGAGCCTCAGTCGGGGTGGCCCCTGAGCAGAGTTTTTCCAGCAAAAATCCTTTCAACGTAGAATAATTTCTGACATGAAATTATTATTCTTACCTTTGTTCAAAAAGTCTCTATTACATTATTTGCATGCATGTGGGGACAGCATGGTTTATGCAGGATAGAAGAGAGAACATCCGAGACAACGTTCAGCCCATTCTAGATGTTATGCATGAATATTAATACTGTACAGAGAAATGGGAAGAGAGTTTCTTTCAGTGTAGAGCAGCGTTTCCCAACCTTTGGTTTTTGGACTTCCATTCCCAGAAGCCTAAGTCAATTCCCCAAAGAAATGATCATCCAATGGCCCCCAGTAGTAACTTTTCCCAGTGTCCCGGAGAACCAGTAGCAGCTTTTGGGGGGGAACCACCTTCGGGGCTTACCTTTTCACTGGTGTGCATGCACGCCTATTATCCTAGAGAACTGGTACGATGACCATATCCATCTTGCAACATGGTGCTGCCCAGGCACTTATACTAACAGGTAAGTGACGGTTTTGTGTTTGGTGTGTGTGTGGGTGGGTTGATTTATGTTTGGGGTGGGTGTATTTTAATGTAATTTTTATTTTATTTATTTATTTATTTATTTATTTATTTACGGGTTTGTGTTGTGGGTGGGTGAGTTGAGGGGTGTGTGTCTGTATGCTTAATTTAATTTTATTTTATAATTATTTTTATTTTTTCTTTGGCCCCGCTCACAACATCATGACATCATGACATTAACTCCGCCCACACTGTGATGACATCACGGTGGGGTAGTAAAATTTTTGACATCCCACCACTGCTTAGAGTCCAACAACATCTGGAAGGACTGCCCTGTGTCCCCTCCCCTCCTTGCAGTGATGAAGACAGCCTTTACACCCCCTTCTGGCCCTCTATGAGTCACATAGAATCTTGCTCCAAGGGAGAAAAGTGTGGACTCCCTGCAACTCGGTGGAAGGGATGGATGTTTGATATCCACCTGACTGCCTGAAAATCAGATAGCTCTCACCTCTGCTTTGAAGTGTTGCCAAAGCTAAATGGGAATGTTATCTGCATGCATCTGGATCTTTTCAAAGTCTAGGTCAGCTTTGATCACATCACATCAGCAAATGGCACAATTTCCATCTTGGGGGTCTCTGTTTCTGGTAAGCATTGCTAGATGCTATTCTTTAAAGATGCCTGCACTATTAAATAGTTATTTATTTATTGATTAACTAGGTATGGAATAATTGAATAATTACAGATGAGCTGCATTTGCTGGTCAGCAGAAACTTCTCTGAAGCATACCAAAATTTAAATCAAGACTTTCTCCCACATACCACTGTTATTTAAAGTTTTGACATTTCTGAAATAAATGGTCAAAGCTCAGAATTAACATTCAGAAATGGGGGGGAGGTGTCCAAAGAATAGTGGCTTAGTTTATTACAACTAAATGGGAGCACAGGTATTGTTCAAACAAATAGCATGAAGATGCTATTTAGGATAATGTAAGCTACTGAGCCCATCAAACTTTCTATTCTAGAATATGTTGTTCATCTGTTCTGTTTTGTTTAAAATGCTCAGAGTCCCTTGCTATGGTGTCAGCATCCACTTTTACTGTTGTCCAGTCACACAGTCAATTCCGACCCTTTGCGACCCTATGGACCACCGCCCTCCAGGCACTCCTGTCCTCCACCATCCTCCTCAGCCCGCCCAGCTCTGTGCCCACCGAATCTACAATACCATCCAGCCATCTCATTTTTGGCCGCCCCTTCTTCTTTTGCCCTCCACTTTTCCCAGCATCAAGCCTTTCTCAAGCGAGTCCTCTCTTCTCATTTGATGTCCAAAGTGAAGAGAAAAGTGAGGATGGTGTAACTGCTTCTGAACAAAACTGAGCAAAATATGGGATGGAAAAGAGGATTTATTAAAGCTTAGGAAAGGAAGGATCCAGTGTGCAATAATCTGAAGTGGTAAACAGAACCACCAACCAACCAATGAGGACCAAGACATGAAGACAACATGAAGGAGGAAAGCAGAGAAGCACCACCACCACCACCATGCTGAAATCCAAAGTTGCAGACTTGAGGACTTGAGAGATCTGGGTTCAGATCCCCACTTGGCTGTGCCATCCCCTGTGCCACTCATTTCCCCAAAGGGTTATTGTAAAAGTAAAGCAGGAGGGAGTAAAGGCCAATAATGCTACATTTGGCTCATGGCAGGAAAGGTTGTGCATATATGTAATACATAAACAGTTCATACTTCAAGGTCTTTCCCATCCATTATCACCCAAATCCTTAATAATAGTCCAACGTACTGTGGCAATGCAAACACTTATATTCCACTACCAGTTGCACAGCCCAAGTGTGTGTACCTTTTCTTATTTGTCCCAAGGAGTGCAAGTAGGGCAGGCATAACTCCTGAGTAAGTATATCTAGATTAACAACTTTAAGGTACCTTTGCAGTATGCACTATAAAATATATACAGTTGTACCTCACTTAAAGAGCATAATGTGTTCCACAGGATTGCTCTTTAAGGGAGTTTGCTCTTTAAGGGAAACACCATTGTAAGTGACCAGTTGTGGGGGAGGGGGATTGCGAACCCCGATTTATTTTTTAAGCGAGTTTTTGGTTGGTTTTATTTGTTAAGTGAAGCAAACATTCAGAGAAAATTCTGCTCTTTAAGCGAGTTACTCTTTAAGCGAGGCGCTCTTTATGCGAGGTTTGACTTGTACTAAAAACTCTCTCAGATACATAGGTTTTTGTAGAAAAAGATTTAAACATCAGTCCTGGGGAAATGTTTAGCAAACTAGAAATATGTTTGGCTCAACTAAGTTCTAATCTCTCTCTCTCTCTCTTTGCCTCTTTCTGCTGACAGTTAGTCCTCTGTATGTTTGTGGATGCACACCTTAACGTGGTGAAAGGGTTTGAGTGTGTCAGTGAAGCTAAGAGCAATGCCATGTGTAGGAGACCAAATTCTGTTGTGTGCTTAGACTCCTAGGAAGATCACCTAAGGCAGAATGATCAAAGATGAGACACTAGATTAAGATTCATCCATCCTCTTAAAGGACAGCAGTGGTAGCTGAAGGTGACAGTGATAGAAGAGGCAGTTGTGGTGATAATAAAGGTAACTTTTGTTAGTATTGCACCGAGGGTGGCAATAGTAAACCCCAGCTGAACTTTTCTTACCATGAAAACCCTATGATGAGACAACCCAAAACGAAACAAGAGATTGTGCTGGAAGAAGAGACTCCAGGTTGGAAAGCACTCAATCAGCAGCTAGGAAAGAGCAAAAGACAAATATGAACAGCTTTGCCGCTAGTAACACAACTAGATTAAACACAAAAGGAAATTCTGATGCTGCAAAATGCATGCAGTCGGAACAAGAATGTGAGAAGTATGAATAACAATAAGCTAGAAACCTAAATGCAAGAAATGGAGTGTACTATCATTGCAATGCTTGGTGTCAGTGAACTAATTACAATGGAAACAGGGAAATTTTACCGTATATACTCAAGTATAAGTTGACCCAAATATAAGCTGGGGTACCTAATTTTGACCTGGAAACCCAAGAAAATAGATTGACCTGAGTATAAACTGAGGGTGGGAAATGCAGCTACTGCTAGTGAGTTTCAATAATCAAAATACAGTACATGAAAACATGGTAAAATTAATTAAATTGTTGGCATATCTCAATTCGGCATGGTCTTGGGACCCTTGTGGTCATTGACCCAAGTATAAGCCAAGTCCCCTTTTTGGGACTAAAAAACTCAGCTTATATTTAAGTATATACGGTAATTGGGCAACTACTAAGTTCTCTACTCTGGAAATGATAGACCCAGAAGATATGAAGTGGGTCTAATACTGCAACAAGATGTAGCACAGACAGTTAGGAACTGAGGTACACAGAAAAAGCCTCCTCGAAGATTGTGATATTTTTGAACCACAATTGGCCATACCCTGGTGATGGCAACCTTGTGATACCAGCTAATCTTTCTCACACTAGGTCAGGTGAAAGAAACTACAGAATGAACTCACCAAAAGGTGTCTTCATTTTGGCAGTTTCATGCTTGGTCTAGACACGGAAGAAGAAGTTAGAGGCTATAAAATAAAGTCTAAACAAGTAATATCAATCAGAATTCAGGGGGGAAACTATAAGCACGACCAGATTAAATTGAAAGCTTTTATGTACGTATCCAGGAGGAAATTGTACATATCCAGGAGGAAATTATAACTTATCCAGGAGGAAATTGACCACACATCAAAACAAGACTTACTTATAATCATAGGTGACTGGAACCCAAAGTAGGAAACAAAGTATAACCAAATGTTATTCAAACATTTGCCTGGGGACAAAAACGAAACACAAGAACTGGGCAAACTCATGTCCCAATCAAACTTTGGATTGCCGTAAAGAGTAAAGAAAAGAATCAAGGTTAAAGGTTTTGAGGAGGAGACAAACATAAGAATTACATACGCTAATAGCGGATCAAATAATTATATGAAGTAATATATGGAGAAAGAAAAATATTAATGAAATAGTAATAATAATTATATAAACTATACTAACAGATATAGTCAAAATAATTGAGTAAAGATGAAAAAGCTTGTTGTAATGGTTAAGAGTAATAACAAAAGATAAAGAGAAATGACAGGAAATAAAAAAATATCTCAATAGAAATTATTTATAGAACATGGGGAAAGAATTAGGATGAGAATATGTATAATTAAGATCTCTCTCTCTCTTTTAACAGATGAGATGTGTGTGTGATACATTATTTTGACTTTTAATGGGGTTTTTAAGGGTTTTTAGTTAGTTTTGATATTGTTTTTAATTGTTGTTAGCCGCCCAGAGTCATTGCCGAGTTGGGTGGCAATAGAAATTTGGTTAAATAAATAAATAACGAACGCACTGTATAGCAAAAAATTCGCACAACGAAGTGTTCATTATACAATGGCTATACCCCACATAACGAAAAATACTTTCTTTCTTTTTCACTTTAATTATCATATTTTATTTTGTTCTTTTTTGTTGTTTTGTGTGTTTTAAAAGAGAGTAGAACAGAGTGTTTCTGTTGTTGCAGTGTTTTTCGTTGTTTGCTGTTGTTAAAGGTATAGATATGGATATTGGTGTTTGATTGGAAAAATAAACTTTTTTGCAAAACAAAACACCTTTGGGCTGCAGAAATGAAGCCACTTTCTTGGCTTTGTCATTGGCCAAACTTAAATCCTCATTGGTAGTAATTTCTGGTAGTTATTGAAAGACTGTTTCTCTCCACATTCACAGAGCATCTTGTTGTCTGCTGCCACTTGAGCATGTTGGTCTTAAGTTTAGGCACTCTGAACTTCAGCCTATTCAGGGTCCTCCAAGTGATATAAGAGAGGTTGAACTCCTCAGCTATATCCTCCTTTAATGTTATTCTTTGGAGCTCCTTCCTCCATCTCCTAATTTGATTTTGCTCTTGTGTACCTCAAGAATGTTTGTTCTTGCCATAAAGCTCATCCTGGATCTGAGTCAGTGGAATTGTGGCACAAATCCATTTAGAGGATGTCGAGGGTCATTCTCTTGCTTAGTTCTCTCTGTGTCTGCTCCTACTTCTTTCCTTATCAACTGGCGTAGGTTTGAGACATCCTATCATAATGCACATTGTTTCATTAACAGTGATGTCAACTTGTTTTGTATGTGTGGATACGCTCCATACTGGAGTAGCATCCTCTGCTGCAGAGATGCTCAGGGCCAAAGCTGATGTACACAGTGTGTACGGTTGAGTTCCTCATGTTAAGTTTGTCAGTTTCCTGGAGATATTGTTCCATAGACTAACTTCAGCCTTGGTATTCAGGCAGTGCTGTTTAAAAGAGAATGTCCTGTCAAGTGTTACGTCTAAGTATTTCAGTGCTGAACAATGCTGTAATTAATTATCTTCAAATCAGATCAGATCAGATCAAGCAAAGAAATTAGGAAATATCATCAAATGTTGTGGTTGCTCAAGTGGTTAAGATGCTGAACTTGATGACTGGAAGGTTGACAGACCAGAAGTTTGAAACCTGAGTACTGCATGAAGGTATGAGCTCCAGTCTCTGTCCCAGCTCCTACCAATCTAGCAGCTTGAAAGCAAAAATTGCAAATAGATAAATAGGGACCACTTCGGTGGAAAGGTAAACAGCATTCCGTGCACTGCGGTGTCTAGTCATGCCTGCCACATGTCCATGGAAATGTCTGCAAACACAGACAGCACTGGCTCTTTGGCTGTAAACAGAGATGAGCACTGAATCCTAGAGTCAGATACGACTGGTTTTTTTTTTTTAATCAAGGTTGCATCATTGGAGACCAACACCAAGATCACCCACACTCTTGTATTCCTGGTTACCATATTATGGGTGTAAAAGCTGAGCAGGAAAGAAAACTGACAGGAAAATAATGATTTTATTGAAATATGGTGCTCTATGAGAGCTTTGCATATACTTCAGACTGCCAGAAAAATTGGTGGGGTGGGGGGGGGGGGAGTTTACCAGTGTAAATCAAGCCTGGACTATTTCTGGAGGCAAAAATGATCAATCTCAGGTTGTCATACTATGAGTCTATCAAGCGAAGGCAAAGTATTCTGGAAAAGAAAATAATGCTAGGAAAGGAGGAAGATGACAGGAAAAAAGGATGATCAGATGTAAGATGGGTTGACTCCCTAAATCTGAGTTTGCAAGAGCTGAGTGGGGCTATTGAGGACAGCACGTTTTGGAGATCCATAGGGGTGCCTTTATGGCACATAGAAACAATGACAACAACAATTTTTATGTAATTCTGTTAATGAATGGGAGAATTTGCGCAAGCAAAGCCCTATCTAAATTCTACCACAGGTACCGGTATTTCAAACATTTTCGCTCCTTATACTTTTCAAAAACACAACATTGCATGCACTGAAAAAATTGTAAATGAGTGAACAACGATCAAGTGATATAATGCTTTTTAAAAGATTAAAGACAAGTGTAGAAGTTAATGAAATTTTAATTAAATTAAATAGTAGTCTAATCATTACTTACTGGGGACATTTATGGAAACGTATAAACTTGCTTTCCATGAAGTGGAGCCTGAGCCTTAAAGAATTACCTTACATTGTTTTTTCCTCCTGCAATATAATACCCCAAATATTTGTGACTAAATGCTATCCCCTTTTTTCCTCTTTTAAGTGGAGGTGGGAGTGAGTGGGGGGTGGAGGGTGATCAGTGGTGCCAATTTGTCTGCCCTTACTCTTATTATTGGATGTTTTCCCCCTCCCCTCCCCTTCTCTTTCTGGTGGAGCAGAGAGGAATGGGGCGGGGGGGGGGGATTTCTCCCTTCAGGGTTTGAGATATCTGATATTCATTCTGAGTGCAGCCAGAAAGGCAAACTTTCATCTCAGACTGCAAAGGGGTGGGGGGTGGGGGGCTGCGGATAACCTTCAATGGACAATTTGGAGAAGGAAAAGTTTTCAGGAGATCTGTTATTTCCTGTGAACAATTATGTCTGTTTTAGTATTTCTGATTCAAAACATTGATCTCCCCTCCCTCTTTTAGGAATGAAAAAAATTTAGATATTTTTGCAGAGAAGGGGTGGTGGTGTAACATGTATTTATTTATTTACTTTCTCTCCCTCCTGCCTGCCCCGTCTCCTGCCTGTAAGTGCTATCCAATGACCCCTGGCACTGATTAAAGTCTCATGGTGACCCCAGAGCGCTTTCCTTACCATGGCTAGTAATAAAAGTTGTTTAAACTACTGGCTTATCCAAACTCAGGACTTTGCAGTGCAAAGTTTAAGTCTATTTCATTCCCAGGCATGGAGGACTGGAGGAAACAACTCCCCAGTTCAATAAGACTGTATCCCAAAGAGCACAAGTAGCGGCGTGTGGTTTGCTTGCCATTCAAACCAGGACTGGTTCAGATTTTGGTAGCAGAAGCAAGTGGAATGTCAATCTAAGGCCGTGATGGCGAACCTTAGCACTCCAGATGTTCTTGGGCTTCAATTCCCAGCCGCACAAGCACCCTGTGAATTCACATGAAGGGGTTTACTGTGATTCATCTGGCCCACACTGCCCTCGTTGCTCCCGGAAGTGGAAGTAAAATGTGTCCGTACGTTTTACTTCCACTTCTGGGAGTGACGAGGGCAGCGCAGGCTGGATGAATTGCAGTAAACCCATTTGTGTGGATTCACATGGGGTTTGGGCTGCTGGGAATTGAAGTCCAAGAACATCTGGAGTGCCAAGGTTCACCAATCATGGCTCTAAGGCTTCATGAGCCCAACACCTAAACCACTCAACCAGTCGTCTACTTAGCAGTGACAGGAGGGTGGACTTGGCTGCCTAAGGCAAAGGCAGTGTCCATAGTTGTCGTTTTCATTGTGTTTTAACAGTGCTACAGATGGGATGGAAAAAAGAGGGGGTGAACCTGCATAAATGCAGTGAGGTAGCGACTGCATAATTGCAATGAGCAGGGATGTTACCGTGATGGACAAAACGGCTCTTATGGATTTGCCCTTCACCTGGGAACACAATTCAAATTATCTTGGTTGGGAACAGCTCTCAGATAATTCAGAGCTGAGTAACAATCCTTCCAAATGCAACTTTTTCATTAACATTGCCAGCTTCCTTCGTCTTCCTTCGTCTTCTCAGTCAGCCACGCAGTGGGTGCCGAATGCTAAAAAACGACATGACTGCATGAGACACAAACTCAAACATGAGTTCTTAATCTACTGGAGTGGGAAAATGAACTCTGGTTTCAGGTTGCTGCTGCCCTACTGCAGACTTGATTGGACTCTGATGGTCTACTCACCCTAAAGCTGCCTGTGGCATTTGGAACTCTAAAGACTAATTTTAAACTGTTTGTGGCATTTTTAGATGACATCAAGATGTTGGGAATGCTTTTTTTTTTTTAAGTTTGGTTTCTCTATGAAAACTTTATGTAGGCAGCCAAAACTCCAAAGCCTCAACAACAAATGTGAAGAAGCCCCCACTCGCCGTGGTGGGAACCTGGGTCTGTTTCATGCGCAAGCAGCACAGTTCTGACACTGTTTGTTTATCTGAGTGCAGGGAATCGTTCACATGTCATCACCGCTCTAAGCTGAACTCTGCAAGATTACGTGAAGCAATTTAGAGCAAAAGGATTGATCCGCAAAGGGGAAAGTGTGGCTTTCGAACTACCGTATATGCTGGTGTATAAGATGACTTTTCACCCCTGAAAAACATGCCTCCAAGTAGGGGGGCCGTCTTGTACGCCGGGTGCACTTCAGTTGAATAAAATACAGTAATACCTCGGATAACATTTACCTTGGATAACGTTTACCTCAGATAACGCTTAAATCCCTTAACGTTAAGCAATCTGGGGAGGAGAATTGCATCGAATAACGTTAAGGTCCTATGGGATGGATCGGATAACAACTTTTAATATCAGATGACGAACAGGAGTTTGAAGGCTTTTAAAGGGAAACTGTCACCCCAGCAAACTTGCCTGGCACTTGCTCTCTCCCTCTATTTGTTACCTTCCTTCTATCATTGACAGTTCCAGTTTGGTTAACAGATTGGAAAACAAACAGCATGGCAGCTCCCATAGGTTTATTGTTCCATTCAGCTTTAGTGAATTGTCTTTGGTGAATTACGTTTAATAAACTTGCACTGTTTTATGTTTACTGTACATGTCTGATAACATATAGCCTTGTGACAGTTTTTCTGCATGTCATAAGCATTTGAATATAAATTAACATGTTGAAATCAAATCTGATGTTCTTTTACGTTTTATTTGGTGTGTGGAAGGTGTGCGGAAGAGGGGGTAGTCTTATACAGCGAGTATATAACATTCTCTATATTTTGAGTGGAAATGTTGGGGGGTCGTCTTGTACGCCCAGTCGTCTTGTACACCGGGATATATGGTACAATATTTGGGGAATAACGGGTTCCATCTCCAATAGCCCGAAATGTTCGGGCAGAAATATTCCCAACTGCACATTTACAAATGCTAGTTCTTTTCCTGCTACTTCCTAAGCAGCATTCCCACCTCTCTGTCCAAACAGCGCTGGCACTTTGCCTCTCATCTTTTATGGGTGGATAAGTTGTGAAACTCTTCAAATTGCTAATAATGGGAAAGAATCAAAAGTGACAGAAACAGGGACAGAATTCTAAAGGTAACTTTTCAATAAACTATAGAGATAAAAGTTTATTTTATTTCCCTTTGTGTTCAACATATATGCAAGACATATATGCAATGAACATATGTAATATATGCAATGAACATATGTTCAACATATATGCAATGAAACATTAGATTCAGAGTAATAAGGAGTGAAAACTGGTTGAATAAATATTATTAAGGTGTTTTCCCTTGGTACCTTATGCCTGGCAGAAATTATTTCAAATGACAAGTGATGAATGGTAAAGAAGACTACATTTGAACATTAAAAAAGACAAAAAACATAACTAAAGAAATGCTACACAACTTTAATGCTGACAATGAGAAAACTGAAATTGTTAAAATTTATTCCTTGTCCAATCGTCAAGCCAAATGGAGACAGCAGCGTAGAAAACAGAAGACCTGGAAGAGGAGCTGTTAAATGTTCAGAGGTGTTACTGGAGACCAAACCCAAAAGAAAGTCATTTCTGTGGCTGCCACTTGGTTACCCGTGACATGTTTTATTTTGTCCAATTATCTTTCCTAATTTCAGACCAAAGTGAAGTAAAGCTTACCATCCTTATTTTTGTTAATAGGGGATATTTTTGGTTTGACTTTACAAAATAAGCAACAGGCTTTTAGTTTGCAGGACTTGCATTGGATTGTTAATTATGGGACCTTTGAAAGTAATTAATTCATAGGGTCCCCATTAGGAATGGGATTTTCATGTTGCAATGAAATAAATAGAGGCTCTATGCTGGATTCTTGCCCTCTTCCAAAACAGGAGTGGACAACCTGTGGTCCTCCCAATGGTGCTGTATTGTGACTCCCATGATCTACCACCATGGCAATGCCAGTTAGGGCGACGGGAGTTGCAGTCCAAATCACCTGTTCTAAAAGCATAAATCCCTGCTCAGTGGCCATTACTGGGAAAGATAGCAATGGAAAAAGGAGATCCTCCCCTCTTAATATTTGAGCTACCCAAGAAAGCCAATTACAGTAGATTCCGGATGGACTAAAATTGTTGAAATTATGATTCCCAAATGCAGTGCTGTAATTCCAAGCTTCAGCTGTAATTGTGTGAAAACCTAGCTGGGCTTCAAAGGTTCTGAGCACAAAGAGAACCAAGCAGGACTGCCAGTAGCAAATGTTGCTGGGCAAATCATAAATTACCACAGATGTGTTGCCTCCTTGTGATTTCTTCCCATGGATTTTGGGCACCCTTTCTATCCAATCAAATGCTTATATACTAAGTCAGAGTGCTGGTCCATTTAGGGTGGCACCATTTAATCTGTGTGGGCAAGAGCTTCTTGGCACCTTTAATTGGGAGACTGAACTTGACATCATTTATAGTAGAGAATCCAGTGGCGTAGCGTGGGGGGGCGGGGGGGCGGATGCCCCGGGCAGCGCCTTTCAGGGGGCGGCAAAATGTCCCCTCCCCACCCTTTTGCTGGCGAGCGCCCCACGTGCGCTTCGCCGCTTGCCACACACCTCCGTCCGCTCACACCTCCGTCCGCTCGCCCGCCCGGCTGGCCGTCGGGGGGCTCTCCGCCGCCTGTTGCCCCTGGCAGCGGCTTTCAGGGGGAGGCAAAATGTCCCCTCCCCCCCACCCTTTTGCTGGCGAGGAGGAGAAAAAGGGTTTTTTTTTAGGCGGACAATTCAAGGAGGCTCCTTGAATTGTCCGCCTAAAAAAAACCCCTTTTTCTCCTCCTCGCCAGCAAAAGGGTGGGGAGGGAAGGAGGGGCACGCCCGGTCGCCCGCCCAGCTGGCCGTCTGGGGCTCTCCTGGCGGGCGGCCCGCGTGCGCGCAGACGCTGCTCGCCTCCGCCCGCCCAGCCACCCACCCAACTTGCCGTGAGACAGGGCGCTCGTCGGGGGTGGGTGGCGCCGTGGCGGGGAGCCCCTGGGGGCTGGCTGGGCAGGAGGAGGTGGGCAGCGTGCGCGCGCACGCGGGCCACCCGCCAGGAGAGCCCCGACCGACAGCCAGCCCGGCGGACGGGCCCCTCCTTGAATTGTCCGCCTAAAAAAAAAACACTTTTTCTCCTCCTCGCCAGCAAAAGGGTGGGGAGGGGACATTTTGCCGCCCCCTGAAAGCCGCTGCCAGGGGCAACAGGCAGCGGAGAGCCCCCGACGTCCAGCCGGGCGGGCGACCGGACGTGTGAGCGGACGGAGGTGTGTGGCGCGCGCCGCTAGTGAACAGGGGGCCGGCTTCTACCTGGGTCGGGGGGAGGGGGCGGCGGCAGCGGCGAGCTGGGGGGGGGCGGCGAGTTTGTTCTTCGCCCCAGGCGGCTGAAGACTGCGCGACGCCACTGAGAGAATCCCAAAGTTTTGAGTATTATATCTTTCGGGGGCGGGGTTTTTTTGAAAACCCCTCAAGCTGCCCCACCTCTCTTGTTTCATCATCCAACCATCTTTTCCTTTAAAATATTAGTCTGGAATTTAGGATGAAAAATAAACACAAAAATGGGACTAAAATATTTCAAACTGTGAAATCAATGAGATTTTGTAATTTTAAAACTTGTTTATACTGATAAAAGTTGTTGTTATTTTGAAAATTTCGCAGTCTTTCCTTGGAATTTCTTTGTACTCTGCTAAAGGCGAAAAGTCCTGCTGTTTGGGATTCAATGTTCTACAGTGCAGATTCTGCAGGCAAAGCATCTACAGTCAAACCTTGCATAAAGAGTGCATTGCTTAAAGAGTAACTCACTTAAAGAGCAGAATTTTCTCTGAAAGTTCACTTCACTTAACAAATAAAACCAACCAAAAACTCACTTAATAAATAAATCGGGTTTCACAATCCCCCACCACCACCAGAAGTCACAATTGGTCACTTCCAATGGTGTTTCGCTTAAAGAGCAAACTCGCTTAAAGAGCAATCCCGTGGAACGCATTATGCTCTTTAAGCGAGGTGCAACTGTATTCTAAATTATTGCTCTTCTGAGTCATCAACCACAGGACTCCTTCTCACTTGATTATTGCCCAGTGGTAGGAGTTAGTCACTATGCTTTCTTGGTTGTACTGTATGACACGGAATCATGAATCAAAGATGCACACATGTGAAATGTGGATTTATTGCAGGATGCTAAGAATTTATTGGATCTAAAAGGGGATCAATGAGGAACCATGATGGCAAATGAATAAGGATTAAAGAAATCATTAAAACTATACAACACAGAAAGCTAGACGACTTCAGTAATATAATAAAAAAGAAAAAGTACCAACTGCTACTGGTGACCCTTCAAGAGAAAAGTAAATGTGAAAAGAAGTGCAGAAAAGAACAAAATAACTTGACTGAAACTTCTTAGAAGCTAATTTGGATGCAAAGACAGAATATTTTACATCACAGCACATGTTCAAACTCTGTTCAGAGTTAGAGGGAAGGGACAGGATTGCATGATGCATAACAATTGCTCTCACCATCATAGTTCTTTATTTCTATAGGCTAGTTTATGAATCAAGCAGATCATCTTATTTTCTTGGGAGTATGGCTAGAGGCAGTGATGACTGCATCTAAGTGTTGTACCAAAGTGAATGTAAACAAGCCTGGCCTAATATTACTAGAGCTGTGTGGGAAGAAGCCTCAGAGAAACAGCTCTCTTGTGCTGCTACTATTAGGGTACCAGTCATGCCTTTTTGTTGTTGTTCAGTCGCACAGTCGATTCCGACCCTCTGCGACCCCATGGACCACTGTCCGCCAAGCACTTCTGTCCTCCACCATCCTCCTCAACTCGCTCAGCTCTGTGCCCATTGTGTCTACAATACCATCCAGCCATCTCATTATTGGCCGCCCCCTTTTTCTTTTGCCCTCCACCTTTCCCAGCATCAAGGCTTTCTCAAGTGAATCTTCTCTTCTCATTTGATGTCCAAAGTACTTTAGCTTCATTTTACAATTTGACCTTCTAAGGAGCAGTCATGCCTTATTCTTGCATAAATCACACAGCTTCTCTAGCCACAACTGTACCTCTCTCCAAGAAAATGTGCAAGCAATAAACACAATTTATATCAGTGTTTATGAGTCGGGGTGGGGTGGGTGTATCCCTCTCAGAGCATTTATCTATGTCTACGCTGTACAGATCTATCACGGTGTTTGTACTTATATGTTTCCTCTTCATAAGTCCAGGGAGCTGCCTGCACACCCAGTGCTCTGTTTGGTTCTTGCAGTTGCCACCGTTCAGGAACACACACTTTTTACTTCTTTCAAAAATGCATTTCACTTCTTCACAGCTAAGTCCAGATTTGTGTTTGCCAGGTCTGGCTGATGGGATACACATGGCATTCCAAGAGCCTGCTGATTCTTTGGCACCCAGAGTTGTTGTTGTGGTGGTGGTGGTGGTGGTATTTTGGCTGATGTTCCCATGCATCCAAGTGCTGACTTTTCTAAGCATTCAGGGTTCTCTGGCTTTTAGGGCAAATGTGGATTCACTCCAAGCACTAACTGACCAACGACTGATTACAACCTATGCTTCAGGTTTTGAGTTTTTCCCAGGCCTGGGCAGATTTGATCAACCTTGAGGGACGTCACAATGACACCATTGCTCTCTTCCAAACGAGCAGGGGACAATTCCAGAAGGTGAGACTCACTGTGATCCATTCTGGTCCAGGCTGATGGGAGTTGTAGTCCAGCGTCATTTGGAGAGCTGCCTGCTCGAAAGGCACACATCCCTGCTCAGTTACACCCCCGGGGTGCCTACCACTGCCCTTGGGGTGGTATAAGAAGCCGTATTCCAGAAACCAGCTTTTGGACTAGCCCTGCTCTACCAGCCACTGGAAAGCAGATGCTGGAAGAGATGGACCCTGAGTCTGATCCAAGCAGGTATTCTTCCCAAGACCTAACTCTTAAGTCCTAACCCTGAATTTGGGGACAGTTCTAGTGTCAACATCCTGGAAGGAAGTTCTTGATTTTCGATTTTATGCACATGGGGCAAAGCCCAGAAAGGAAAAATGCCTTCTACATGTCTGTTTAGGCCGTCTCTGTTCTGCTCTTTTAAAAGGAATGGCAAGAGAGAGGAGGGTGGAATGTGAAATAGGTATGGATAAAAGGGGGCGGGAGAGAGAGAGAGGCTCTACGACCAGCCAGAAGGTTTCTTCTTATGCACGGCAAATTAAAGATCTCCTGCATCTTCCTTGTGTGAACGTTTCTATGTCTGTGAATAATTCTGGCACTCTTCTGAACCAGCCTTTCAATGATTGAGAGAGAGGCTGAGAAGGAGAAGCCAGGGTAAAAGAGCCTCCTTCCAAGTCCCCAGTCCTTAATTAAATGCATGGCAAGAACCGGGAGAAGCACATCTGGTTTCAATCTTCAGAGCCCTTTGATGGCATCAGATGTTCTTTTCTCAAATCAGGGGGGAGGGGGAGGTTGAAAATCCTGGCCTGTCTTGTGGCAGCTCAGAGCCCAGGCTGGCTCCTATTGCCAAACCACAGGGGGCCTTTCTTCCTTTGCAGTCAGCTGGCCCCAGCGCCCCCCCTCCACCCCCCCCCCCACACACACATTGAAATACAGGAGTTAGTCTTTAAGGTGCCACGACTTTTTGTTGTTTTGTTTTATTGTAACATGGCTACCACATTGAAAAGGTGTGTGTGTGTTAGAGAGAGAGACCCCATGTAAAGTATATGGATGTCATGTCCTAATACTGGTAAGCAGGATTTGATCAAAGTTAAACACCCTAAAATCGTTGAGTTTAGTAGAAAATGGGAGTGCTGTGCTGTATTTCTGTCACCCTTTTCCTTCTTATATCACTGGAAAAGTTTCTTTTTGGCTAAATAATGATGCCCTAAACGTTTTAGGGAGAGATATGTATCTCCCTAAATATATATATTTATATGCATATTTATATACAGGTATTTATATATTGTGTATTGCTTTTAACTTCTGATGATTTTTAACTTCTGATGTTTTTACTGATGTAGATTGTTTTATGCTTTTATTTTTTTGTAAGCCGCTCAGAGTCGGGTTCTCCCGATTGGGGTGGGGTAACAAATGCAATTAAATAAATAAATAAATAAATAAATTTATAAATGTATTTATGTTTATATATGTCAAATATATATACTGTATGTACAGTATCCCCCTAAAATGTTCAGGGTCGGGCTTGTGTCTGTAAGTTCCTCAGTCAATAGCTGTAGTATCATCATCATCATCATCATCACCATCAATGTTCAGGGTCGGGCTTGTGTCTGTAAGTTCCTCAGTCAATAGCTGTAGTATCATCATCATCATCATCATCACCATCAATGTTCAGGGTCGGGCTTGTGTCTGTAAGTTCCTCAGTCAATAGCTGTAGTATCATCATCATCATCATCATCATCACCATCAATGTTCAGGGTCGGGCTTGTGTCTGTAAGTTCCTCAGTCAATAGCTGTAGTATCATCATCATCATCATCATCATCACCATCAATGTTCAGGGTCGGGCTTGTGTCTGTAAGTTCCTCAGTCAATAGCTGTAGTATCATCATCATCATCATCATCATCACCATCAATGTTCAGGGTCGGGCTTGTGTCTGTAAGTTCCTCAGTCAATAGCTGTAGTATCATCATCATCATCATCACCATCAGCAGCAGCCAGTGATGGCGTCTCTGTAAATAAGCCACCTCCGTGATCAGGTCTTCTCTCAAACGTGAAAGCCTCGGGCGGCCTTCATTCCTTGGCGACGTGATTCGACGGCAGGTTTCCCCGCCTTGGTGCGCTCCAGGGCAGGGATGGCGGCGCTTTCTTCCTCCACGGCTTGGGGGACAGAAGCGCCCCTTGCTTGCCTCGACGGGACGTGGATGCCCTTCCACAGGCGCTCGCTTCCTCCCGTGCAAAGGCGTTTCTCGCCTAACCATCCATGAGCAAATCACCAGGCTGGGCGGGAAGCGCCCCGTCGGCAGTGGTCTGGAGTGGTTGGGGTTTCGGTTTGGGAGGGAGGGAGGGAGGAGAGCGACGCTTTCGTCGCGATCTCGACGGTAGAGCCCCGGGATGCGGGCAAGGCAGACGGGAGGAGGAGGAAGAGGAGGCGAGCCTCGTCCCTTCGAGGGCTGGATGGGGAGGAGGAACTTGGGGAGGATGCGGGGGAGGGGGGGCAGAGAGAGAAGGGGGGGTGGGAGAAGAAGGAGGTCTGTGAAACGTCAGAAACAGCCCGCCAGCCTTTGCCACGTAATTAGGGGCTCCTCTTAAGGCCCTCCCCGGGGTCCGTCGAGCTCCCCCACCCAGCGCACATGCCAGGCTGTGGCGTTTGAAGTGCCAGAGAGCGGCTTGGCGTCAGGAGCCAAGCAAGGAGCCAGCCAGCCCCGCCGGAGCGGCCCAAGCCGACGCCTCTTCCTCCTCCTCCTCCTCCTCCTCCTCCTCGCCCCGTCGGTCTGCAAGACGTCCCGCCCCTCCCGCCTGCCCGCCTCCACTTCTCGCCTGGCCGTCGGAGGGGTGGCGCGCCCAGCTCGGCCCGGTCACCCACCGGGAGCTTTCCCCTCCCCCTCGGTTCCCCATTCAGGCTTTCGGCGAGAGGAAGGGTCTCTTCGAGCCTCCCCGCCCAGGTCCCGCCGCGGTTGGCCTTGGGGCTGCGAGGATTTTTCTCCCGGCGCTTCTCCCTCGACGGCGTCCCCTGGAAGAAGGCGGCGGCGGCGGCTACGTCGAGGTTGGGCTGGCCGTTCCTCCCCGGGGCGCCCCTCGGGCTGCTGGTGCCTTCCTTCTCTCTTGGGCCCCCTCCCTCCTTCCTCCCCCCCTCCTTAGCCTGGGGGGCCCAAGCCATGACTTCCAGCTACGTGCACGTCCTGGAGAGAGCGCCGGCCGTCCTGCCCAGCCGCCTGGAGAGCCCCGGGAACCTCGACAGCCTCCAGGCCAAGAAGAACTTCTCCGTCAGTCACCTGCTAGATCTGGAGGACGCCGCGGACTTGGGAGCCGCGCAGACCGACGAGGGCGTCGGGGAAAGTGGCCGGAGCCTCCTCGAGTCGCCAGGGCTGACCAGCGGGAGCGACACGCAGCAGCAGGACAGTAAGTGGGGCCGCCGGAGCCTGGCCGAGACCCCCCCCGACCCCCCACCCCCTAACCCCCCACCCTGGGTGGTTCTCAGAGACCTTCGAGTCACTGTCTTTTCTGAAAGGACGGGACCCCCCCCTCCCCCGGCAGCCCCGAGAGAGGAACCCCCTCCCCAGAATGACAAAGAAAAGAGAAGGTCTTAGAAAGCCCCTTCTTCAACTCAAGGCACTCACACTCACACTCACACTCACACTACACTCACACGACACACGACACTACAACGATTTTAGGGTGTTTAACTTTGATCAGATCCTGCTTACCAGTAATAGGACATGACATCCATATACTTTACACAGTGTAATATTAGGCAGGCAGACAGACAGACACAGAGGGCGTAACAGAACGATAGCAAGCGTACATAGGTACATCTCTCTTTCTATGTATGTATAATTTTGTTATAAAGATGTCTGCTATCGTTCTGTTTACTATTTTACTTACATGTGTATGTGTGTGTGTATAAATACATATTTAAAGTCTGGCCAGGCAATCCTGCTATCAGGGGCGTAGCTACCGCCGTATCTGCCGTATCAATTATACGGGGCCACGGGGGCCCCCAGCACAAATCTTTACCCTTCCTAAGGGCCCCCAAACAAATTTTTATAGGGGGCCCCGCCAAGGCACGCTAAGCTTCTGCCTGCTATGATAATAGAGTAGACCCTAGCGATTCAATGCTGATGGGAGGGGGGGCGTTAACTAACCTGACAAGCCTGAGGACTAATGGTTTGGGGGGCTGAAGTCCACAGGGAAGGGTAATGGTCCCCAAGTGGGTTAAATTAAATCCCTCTTGTTGGAGGGGAGCAGCTTCATCCATCCTGGCCTGAGGCTGAGGAGGACTTTGCCATGCCAGAAGGGCTCAGGACCAGAAACTGAGTCGCAGAACTGGGTCAGGGTTACTACGGGAGTCACACTGCGATGCGGAAGGCAAATGGAAGGCCACGGCGTTCTAGTGTTCTCAGGACAATCTTCATGGCAGGATCGCTGATATTCGGAATCGGATATGGTACCCACAGAAGCCTGCCTTTGAGTCCTGCCATGGGCGGCCACCTCCTTTCACTCCGACCCTTGGGGGGGGGGGGAGGCAGAGCCGAGAAAAGTAGCCTCCCCAAGACCTGCACCTTCGAAGGAGGCCGAAGGCCCAGGGCCACCTCTGGCCCGTGTGAAGGAGGGGGGGCTCGCCTGCCCTCCGCCCAGAAGCACTCCTCCCCGTCGAAGTAGAGGGGAGCTTTCAGGGTCTTTTCCCCACCACCCTGGGCAGGAGTGAGCTTAGGACTGTTGATCTCAACGAGGCTTGACTTCCAAGGAAACATGCCTGCGTCCCGAACAGCAGATTAGGGTGGGGGAGTTCTGGCTCACTTGATTCGGAGACTGTTAGGGCAGCTTTCAACTTCATGCCGTCTAGGCTGCAGCTTTGTGCTTCCTTGCAAAGTGTTTTGAACTCATGCTCTTGGTAGCTGCTTCTTCTTCTCCTCCTCCTTCTTGTGCTGTAACTGACTCTGAATATTGACTCCGAATATTGGCCATCCTCATGGCAATCAGCCATGAAGTTTGTCCTGGGACCCATATACTGCAGTGGCTGTCCATCTGCCTTTTACGGTGTGACACCCGTAGCCATTGATCCAGTTCCGTGAGCCACTTTCTGGTCCTGGGCCCTTTTGGCACACAAAGTCCTCCTCTGCCTCAGGCCGGGACTGATGAAGCTGCTGCCCTCCGTCAAGATGGATTCAAGTGGGATGCATTCTAAAAGTGCAAATGTTGCATTAACTCAGAAAGTGCAAAGACACTTGTTTGTATGTTACAAATTATTTAAAATGTGCAGTGAAACCACATAGAAGCGCCAAAGGAAACAAAATAAACCTACTGGAGACGGAGCCATAACGCCGAGGAGGGAAGGAGCGAGCGAGGAAGCCCCTCCGTTGGGGACAATGGGCTTTGGGGGTAACAAAGAGGAAGGGCCTGGACAGCAGAAATCCAGATTCCATCTCAGCAGGATGAACTGAGGACCAACCAAACGGGTCATGTCTTGAAATACTTCTTCTAGATGTTGTGTCGTTATCTATTCCGAATATTGGGACCACTGATCCACTTTCTGGTCCTGAGCTGCCCTTTTGGCACACAAAGCCCTCCTCAGCCCCAGGACAATATGGATGAAGCTGCTGCCCTCCATCAAGATGGATTCAAGTGGGATTTAATCTCTGTGGATTTTGCTTAGTCCTCAGAGTTCAGCCCTTCCGGAACTGGCTGCGCCTTCTGTCATTTGGTCCTCACTGAGTGAACTTGGGTTTTGTTTTACCCCCACCCCCACCCCACCCCGCCCCAATGCTGCACATTCTCTCCTAAAAGATCTGGGCCGCCCAACATAACCTTTGGAGGTGCCAGCGAACACTTGTAGGAGGCGCAGCCAGGCCAGACCGCCTGTGGGCCTCTGCCCCACAGGAACCCTGGGTTGGACGCAAGGTCTCCCCCAACAAGCCACCGGCAAACGGGAAGCACGTGACTGAAGGCTTTTCTCTACATCACAGTCCTCTGGTTTCCCCTTAAAGGAGAAAGGGAGGGAGTCCCCTAACCTTGCCCAAAAGCCGGTCGTAGCCAACTTTAGGGTTCGGTGCTCATCTCCGTTTACAGCCAAAGGGCCAGCGCTGTCTGCGTCTGCAGACATTTCCATGGACATGGGGCAGGCACGACTAGACAGAGTGCGTGGAACGCTGTTACCTTCCCACCGAAGCAGTACCTACTTATCTACTTGCATCAGGGTTGTATTTATTTTTAATTTTATATATAATGCGTTCGGTCACGCGACACACACGTACACCCCTTCTGCCTTCTGGTGACGCCACCTGGGCCTGCAAACAGTACCCGTCCCCGTCCCCCCGTCCCCGTCTCTCCTGCCGGGGTCCCCCAAGGGAGGAAGAGGCTGCCTTCTCCCCAGGACCTGGGATCTTCCCGCTGGAGTGGAGCCTTGAGGTTTGGCCTGTCGGAGCCACCTCTGGGGTCAATGGGTTGGCTCAACCTCTTCCCAGGAAAGGCAGCAGGGGAGAAGAGGTGTGTGTGTGAATCTCAGAGAGGGAATCCTGGGACTCTCCAACCGACTCCCCAAATGCAGCCGACTCTGTTGAACTAAGTCATGAGCTGTCAAGGTTTGCTTCTTCATTTTGTCAGTGTTGTGTTGTGTGCGTTGCATGCGAGACCTATGTGTGAAATTTTTGAAGTGCTAGCCATGTTAGTCTGTGTTTTGAGTGTATCAGAGAGTAAACAAAACAAAACCATAACAAAAAAGACAAAAAAAAACCCAACAACGTTGTGGCACCTTAACAACGAATTCCTGTACATATTTAAATGTGAGCTTTCGTGGATCAAGTCCACTTCGTCAGACACAAGAGTATGACCTCATGGCATCGATTTATGCACATCAGGTACAGAGGCACACAATGGTTGGCCGGCCTGACGGAATAGTAACATTGTAGCTTTTTACAACCGGCAGTCATGGAAAATCCCCAGTTGTTATTTACGTACATTTTATGTACCATCCGTTGATATTAAGGTACAATTTGGAGGGAAGCCTGGTGCCAAACCTCTGGGAGTTGGGAGCTACCGTGGCTGGAGATGGAAAGCCCACCAGGTCTCTATGGCCCCCTGTCTTGTCCCTTCCTTTGGGCCCAAGGGCACTGGACATTGCCCAGACTCACCCAGGTGAACTAGCTTAGGTGCTAGTTTAGGCAAAGACTAAAGGGCTAGCTTAGGCAGCGACTGAATGTCATTTGAGGTAGATGTGTGTCTGTGTGATTGCAGTCCTGTCCAGACTCACTCAGCAGTTGAGGCTGTGAGTCTATTACACTAAGTCAGGGGTGCACAAACTACGGCCCACCCGCCCCCCATCCGGCCCAATTCATCCGGCCCACAACATCCGTGTTGCTTCCAGAAGCGGAAGTAAAACACATCCATACGGCTGCTTCTGGGAGACGTGGGCCGTATGAAGTGGGGTGGGGTGGATGCAGGCCCTGGGCCTTAGTTTGGGCACCCGTGAACCATGTGACCAGCCCGTGGGCTGGAAAGTTTGGGCACCCTTGCAATAAAGACGCAGTGGTTGCAATGGGATTTACTTCTGAGTAAAGTAAACTGGGCAGGATTGTGTCGACACTCCCGATCCTTCTTCTTCCGAGTCTAGGCCGCATGTGAAATGCCTTCCACAGTTCCTTTTGCCTGGCCAGGGTCCCCCTGGTTGGGGTTCAGAAATGCCACAGCCGCTGAGGAGGCTCTTTCCGTGGAGCCCCAGGGCCCTGCTGGTTTTAGGAGAGCCTGTTTCCGAGAAGCCTACGGCCCCAGCACTGCGGACTTGCCTTTTTCAAGCTCCATGGTTTAGTTTTGTGATTTCCAGGGCTTTCCGATTGTGGGTCTCTAGAGCTTCAGGCGGAAACCCGCAAGGCGGCCTGGCTCGCAACCGGACTCCTTCCTTCCCACTCGGCCTGCCCTTGCCTGCACGTGAGAAACCACGTTTCATGCCCCAAGTCGAACCGGACTCCGCAAATACTGTTGCGGACTGGGATGGAGGGGGGGGGAGGATATTTCTTAACTAGCCACTTAACACACGCAATCCAGGTGTTAAGAAGCAACTAATCCAGGCTAAATGGCTTCACTGAGCGGAAAGGACGGGACCTTCTTGGCACGGGCCTGCCGTTCTTCTTCTTCTTCTGGGAGGTAGGTTCGAAACCAGGCCCAAGGCAGAGGGTGAACAGCATGGCAAACTTCATTTGGTATAACTGATTGCCTTTAACTAGTGGGGCTGCGGTGGCTCAGTGGTTAAGAAGCTCGCCTTTTGTTAGCGGAAAGGAGACCCGGGTACTGCAGGACGGTGTGAGCGCCCATCTCTGTCCCAGCTCCTGCCCAACCTAGCAGTTTGAAGGCAAGAAATTGCAAGGAGATAAACAGGGACCACTTCGGTGGGAAAAGATCTTGGGGACATGAAGGGAGCCTCCCCTGAGCAGAGTTTCTGCAGCAAAAATCTTTTCAACCCAGAATAATTTTGACACGATAATAATAATAATAATAATAATAATAATAATAATAATAATAATAATAATAATAATAATAATAATAATAATAATAATAATCTGATGATGATGATGATGATGATGATGATGATGATTGCCTTTGATCATCGACACATTGCTTAATCTGTGGCATTCCATCCGGAATTAAAAGACACCCCTGGCCCCAGGTCAGACAGATCCAGGCCTGGCTCCTAAGAAATCTCCATCCCTCCTTCCCTGTGGCTCGCGGAGATAACGCACTCCTGGGCTTCACGCGGAGGAGGCGCCCGGAAAGCTGGGTTCGAATCCGTCCAGGGACACGAATGCAGCCGCTCCGTTTCCCTCCGGGCGCCAGACGGGGAAGGGTCGTCGATGTAACGCCGGTGGAGGAAGCTTGCGACGCGGCAGGCGAGAGGAGGGAATATTTGTCAGCGACCATTGATGTCTTAATACTGTCCTTTATTTTTTTATTATTTTTATTTTTTATTGGCAGACAACAACACATGGTGTGAAAATACTGTCCTTTATTTTTGAAGTGTTCACCGTGTTAGTCTGTGTTTCAAGAATATCAGAGAGTAAACAAAACAAGAACAAAAATGGAAAACCACACCTTGTAGCAAACTTCTCTTTTGCATCAGTTTGAGGAGTGAGCTAGTCCAGGGGTGCCCAAACTTTTGGGCCGCGGGGTGCCAGGTCACATGGTTCAGGGGGCTGGTCACTACGGCCCGGGGGCCGGATGCAGCCCACCCCACGTCAATTCATCCAGCCCGTCTGGTAGCAGAAGTGAAATGGGTCATGTACAGGCGCGTTTTACTTCCGTTTCCGGGAGCGAAGAGGACTCCCGAGGGCTGGATGAATTTGCATCGGGGGCCACATCTGGCCCCTGGGCCGTAGTTTGGTCACCCCAGAGTTAGTCCTTAAGGTGCCACAACGTTTTGGTCCTTTTGTTGTCTTGATGCTCTATTTCAGGCTGAAATAGCAATGAATGTCCCCTGTTTAAGGACAAGGCGATGCCTGTCAATGACGGTGCCGGTGAAACAGCAACTGCCCCAGCGCAATCTTGGAAGGCAGGGCAAGGATCTTAACCCATCTCCATCCCTACAGCAGCTAGGCTTCTTCTTTCGTGTCCCGATCCAACCCTGGGCTGCCAAAATGAAGGCACCTTCTTGGCTTGGTCATTGGCCAACCTGAAGTCCTCAACGGTGCAGGTTCCTGGCCAGGAATTGGCAGTCCAGGAAATGAGCCCACGGATTCTGTGTCTCTGCACCGTCACACTGTATGGTGGTGTCGGTCAGCAGCCCCCACTTGAGCCTGTGGGTCTTGCGTTTTTGGGGACTCCTAGTCTCAGCCTGCAGTGGCTCAAGTGGCTAAGACGCTGACTGGGAGGCGGCAGCTCAGCAGTTCGGTTCCGAGCACTGCAGGACGGAATGAGCTCCCGTCTCTGCCCCAGCTCCTGCCAACCTAGCAGTTCGAAAAGCAAGAAATTGCAAGTAGAGGAAGAGGGACCACTTCGGTGGGAAGGTAAAGACTGTGCTGAGCGCTCCGGTGTCTAGTCATGCCTGCCACATGATCGCGGAAAAGTTTGCAGAAGCAGACAGCACTGACTCTTCGGCTTTGAAACAGAGATGAGCACTGAACCCTAGAGTCGGTACGACTGGCTTTTGAACAAGGGAAACGTTTACTGTTCTCTCAGCCCATTCAGGGTCCCCCAAGTGACGCAGGGGAGGTTGAGTTCCTTACCTATATCCGCCATTAATGCTGTTCCTCGTCCAGTGGAACTGAAGTAGGAGGAGAATAATAATAATCTCGCGTTAGAAATTGTTTTGGGTTGAAAGGGGTTTTTTTTGCTGGAGAAACTCCTCTCAGGGGACGCCTGAATGAGGCTCCTTTAATGGTCCCCAAGATCTTTTCCCACCGAAGTGGCCCCTATTTATCTATTTGCACTCTCTTGCGTTCAAACTGCTAGGTTGGCAGGAGCTGGGACAGAGACGGGCGCTCAAACCGTCATGCAGTACCCGGGTCTGGTCCCTATTTATCTCCTTGCAATTTCTTGCCTTCAAACTGCTAGGTTGGCAGGAGCTGGGACAGAGACGGGACCTCAAACCGTCATGCAGTACCCGGGTCTGGTCCCTATTTATCTCCTTGCAATTTCTTTCAAACTGCTAGGTTGGCAGGAGCTGGGACAGAGACGGGAGCTCAAACCGTCATGCAGTACCTGGGTCTGGTCCCTATTTATCTCCTTGCAATTTCTTGCCTTCAAACTGCTAGGTTGGCAGGAGCTGGGACAGAGACGGGCGCTCAAACCGTCATGCAGTCTCGACCTGCTGACTTGCCAGCCTTCCAGCTTACGAGGCGAGCTTCTTAACTTCTGGGGCGAAGTAGGGTTAATCGTCAGCCGAAGTCCCCTGCCTCGGGTCGGAAGCGGGTTTTAAGCGAGTCAGCCAGACCATGTCTGGGAACGACTTTCCGGTGGCATTAGAGTTTTCTATTTCGACAAAATTCTTCAAGAGGCTGCCTTACAAAAACAACTTCTTTCCCAGCTCTGGAAAACCATAAACTAGAGTCAAAGGGATTTTAAAGGATATTATTATTTTTTTACTCATCACGGTGTGCCTTCCAGATTTGCCTCTTGAAGACCCCGCTTTCGTTCCACAGCTTGCCCTAGCTCCGGCATTCCAGCTTCCACACAACTTGGGAACATCTGCCCAGATGTTTTGGAACTCTAAGATGAAAAACTTTCTCCAAGCTCATGTTTTTACCATCCCTGGCTAGGGAGGAAGTCCTCCGGATACGGAGCCCAACTGGGGTGCCAGGAGCGAGACAAGAGTCCGAAAGCTCGAGGAGTCTCATTGCCGAGAAGTCAGACCGAACCGGTTTCAAACCGGCTTAAGGAGAATGGCCTGTCTTGTCCAGGTGAAGATTTCTGCCTTGCTCCAGGCCAGGGCTTGCTTTTGATGCTCAGTCCGAGGTTACAATGGAATAAGGATCCTTGGCGATGGCCTCTTGAAAAACAAACCCAGATCGAAAGGAAAACCCCATGGGCCTCGAAAACAAAAACCAACCCGCCAGAAAAGCATCTCAAATACCTTTTAGCAGTTGAGCGGAGAAAATGGCACAACGAAGAGAAGGAGAAGGCAGTGACATTTACAACAACACCCCTCCCCCCCCAAAAAAAAACAAAAAAAACACAACCCACAACAACCCTAAAATGCAATAGATTGTTGACAAAAGTGCATAAGCCCTCGCCCTGCTTCTACGGACAAACGCTTTCTTCTCGTCCATTGAAAATTACAATATTCTTGGCCACGTCAAGAAGAGCTCTTGTCTCGTTCACAAGCTTGTACCGCCGTTTATAAGCTGCTCAGGATGTTAACCTGTCATTGGTTTTCATTTCGTTCTGGAGAATAATCTCGGCTGTCCATCTGTGGTTTTTAAAAAAATGGGTTTTAAGTTTTAGATTGTGGTGTTGGCTTTTAATGTTGTGAGCCGCCCAGAGTCGTTTTCGAGTTGGGCGGCTATATAAATTGGATAGATAGATAGATAGATAGATTTAGATAGATAGATAGATAGATAGATTTAGATAGATATTTAGATTTAGAGAGATAGAGAGATAGAGATAGATAGATATTTAGATTTAGATAGATAGATAGATAGATAGATAGATAATTTAGATAGATATTTAGATTTAGATAGATAGATAGATAGATAGATATTTAGATTTAGATAGAGATATAGATTTAGATTTAGATTTAGAGAGAGAGATTTAGATAGATAGATATTTAGATTTAGATAGAGAGAGATATATATTTAGATTTAGATAGATAGATAGATATTTTAGATAGATAGATAGATAGATAGATAGATATTTAGATTTAGATAGATATATATATATTTAGATTTAGATATATATATATATATTTAGATTTAGATAGATATATATTTAGATTTAGATAGATATTTAGATTTAGAGAGAGAGATATTTAGATTCAGATAGATAGATATTTTAGATAGATAGATAGATAGATAGATATTTAGATTTAGAGATATATATATATATAGATTTAGATAGATATATATTTAGATTTAGATAGATATTTAGATTCAGAGAGAGAGAGAGAGAGATATTTAGATTTAGATAGATATTTTAGATAGATAGATAGATAGATAGATAGATAGATAGATAGATATTTAGATTTAGATAGATAGATAGATGGATAGATAGATTAGATAGATAGAGAGAGAGAGAGATAGATTTAGAGAGATAGATTTAGAGAGATAGAGAGATAACATCTAATACCGTAGCTTGGCCTGGGAAGGATAGTTTATGACTTGCCAGGGCAAAACCTGACATCATTTGGCTCCGCAGCCACCTCTGTTCTCTCCCCCAAACCCCCTCCCAGAGATGTGATGGCTTGATCAACAACTGGTATGTCCGCAGCAATGCTTTGCCGTTCCGATTCAGTCTTTCTGCGATTGCTTGAAGCTAAGGAGCCCGTCTTTTAAACTGACAATCTCAACTAAATTATCCTCTTCAAAGTGCCACTAATTTCGGCTGAAGACAAGTTACAGCCGGTGGCGTGTTTATTCGAAGGGAAAGCGAGTTAAGTGGGGCTTCTTCTCCCCTAAGCAAAGAATGGCGCGTGCAAATTAACCATCCTGTTCAACAAGCACTTTCAAGTGCCTCACTTTGTCTAGAAGAGCCACTCGACCCGGGAATAACTTTGCGTGGGTTTCGGGTGTGTGTGTGTGTGTGTGTGTGTGTGTGTGTGTGTGTGTGTGTGTGTGTGTGTGTGTGTGTGTGTGTGTGTGTGTGTGTGTGTGTGTGTGTGTGTGTGTGTGTGTGTGTGTGTGTGTGTGTGTGTGTGTTTCCAGTTGAAACAGGCAAGCCTCCTTGGAAGTGACAGCCTGCTAATCCAGGGGTACCCAAACTTTTTGGGCCGTGGGCCGGTCATGTGGTTCAGGGATCCGGTCACTATGGCCTGGGGGCCGGATCTGGCACTCGATGCCAATCCATCCGGCCCACAAAGCCCTCGTTGCTCCTGGAAGCAGAAGTAATACTTCACTTCCTGGAGTGACGAGGGCTTCGTGGGCCAGATGAATTGGCATCGAGGGCCAGATCCGGCCCCTGGACCGTAGTTTGGGGGCCCTGTGTTAATCCAAGATGATTTGCTTCTGTCCGGAGGAAGAGATAGAAACCAGGCGACTCCCTTTTGAGCTGAGTTGTTCAGCGAAGCCGGGACCGAAGCTGACAGCAGTTGATCCTTCAACCTGTTGGGGTGTGTTTCCAAAGAGCGGTGGCGTGTTCCAGGACTGCCCTTGTCTTTCGGAGGGCGGCTGCGGAGTCAAAGCAGAGGCTGGGCAAAAAAAGGGGGGGGGGAATATGTCGCTTAAAGGGCCCTCAATGTGCCCACCTCGAGTCCTGGAGGGACCTACAAAACAGCCCCCTTTCCAACAATAACCACAAACTCAACGGAAGTCGCATCTCCTTGAGACGAAGTCCCCTCTTTTGACTGAGAGGACACGCTGGCCCAGTGATCCTGCGATGGCAATAGAGTAGACCCCTTCGGCAGTGACTCAACGCCGATCTTAGGCAGCGGGTATCTAACCTGACCACCCTGAGGACTTAATGGCCTTGGGTGGAAAAGTCCCCAGGGAAGGGTGATGGTCCCCAAGTGGATTAAACCCCACTTGAACCCATCTTGATGGAGGGCAGCAGCTTCATCAGTACTGGCCTGGGGCTGAGGGGGACTTTGCGTGTCAAAAGGGATCAGGACCAGAAAGGGGCTCAGGGAACTGGATCCGTGGTACTATGCGATGCAGAAGGCCAATGAAAGGACATCCTTCATGGCTGATCGCCACGAGGATCGCCCAGATTCGGATTCGGATACGGCGCGAGAAGAAGCAGGGAAGCGGTGGTCCGAGCGGCGTAAGGTCGACGAGTGGCGCCCGGCCCCGGCTCCTGTCGAAGCAACGGCTCGCGGCAGCTGAAAGCCCCGTCCGTGCTCTGCGCCCGCCTTTGCCCACCGTCGGAAGTCGGACGCGCTGCTCCTGCTCCAGGAAGGCAGCCGTGACGGGCAGGACTGGAAGGACGGGCGTCCCTCGCCAGCCGTCCCTGTCCCGCGGAGGGCACCGTCCGCGCTTTCTCTTTGCCCTGGGCTGGCAGCGAAGGGAGCTTCCGACGGGGAGGCGGTGGAAAGCGGGCAAGTGGGGTGTCTGAAGTCCAGGGCCAGGATTCTAGATGTGGGTCGGCGACAAAGCCTCTTTTCAATGCATTCCTATGGGAAAACGCAAAGTGCTAACGCAGGGTGGGCCAGAAACCGCTTGAGCCGGCTAGAAACGGAGGAGGGAATCGAGCGCGTCTGGCTCTTTCTCTCGCCTGACAGCAATGGAAGTCAAGATCGCAGTCAGATTGGGGGTGGGAGGTTAAGGTAGCCAAAAGGGCAAGGGCCACGCGGGCCACATGGTGGAACCCTCCGTCTGAAATCTTCCGGAAGGGCTTTTCCCCAGGAGGAAAGGAGGCAGTGCTGTGGAATGGCAACTTCAGCCCAGCTGACATCCCAGGGCTGTAGCCAGGGGGTGGCCAGGAGTGGCCCACCCTGAGTTAGCAGTTTGCCCGCCCCGACAAAGCGTGGTTTCCCATAGGAATGCATGAGAAAGAGGCTTTGTTGCCCACCCTTAAAAATATTCGCCCACCCGCAGCTAGAATCCTGGCTACGGCCCTGGCACGTCCAGGGTCCCTACCCGCCTCCCTTAAAACACGGAATAAGCGTTGGAGGGGTATGGGACAGTAAGCAAGACGAAACGGGAACAAAAAGATCTGATCCACGCGAGCTAACATTAAAATGCAAGAGTTAGTCTTTAAAGCAGGGGTGCCGGATCCGGCCCCTGGTGCCAATTCATTTCGCCCATGAAGTGCAGTGGGCGTGGTTTACTTCCGCTTCCAGGAGCGATGAGGGCTTCATGGGCCGGGTGAATTGGCATGGGGGGGCTGGATCCGGCCCCTGGGCCATAGCAACTGGCTGCATGAACCATTCAAGCGAATGGCCCATGGCCGAAAAGGTTTGGGCACCCCTGCTTGAAAGTGCCACAACGTGGGTTGTTTTTGGTTGTTGTTTTGTCTTTTCGTTTTGTTTACTCTCTGATATGCTTGAAACACAGACTAACGCGGCGACCACCATGCCAAACATGTTCAAAGCATGTTTCCCAATACTCTGATCAAGCTAAGGAACGTTTCTTCCTCCCCCTTTTTAAAAATGGAACTCTTTCCCCTCTACACCCGATGGGGTATACTAAAAGAGAAAGCAAAGAAGAAGAGAATAATGGAACTTGGATTGTCTTCAAATTTTTAAAGCCAATTTATTGGCCCCTTTGGGATGCATGAAAGGAAAGGAGATTCTTAAAAGCGAGGGCCCCCCACCCCCCCAGACGACGGAGAAATGCTATGCTTCTTTGGGAAAGGACCTTGAACTTGGCCTTGCCGATTAAAGCCACAGCACGAAGTCAAAACCCAACCCAGCGTCAGGCCCCTCCAGAACTCATAAAACTGATGCATATATTTTTTTAAAGCAAAACTCGTGGTTTCGAACCGGTGGAGCTGGTTCCCTACCGCCGCCGCCCGGCCCAGCTGAGACGGCCGCTATCCTAAGTCTGCTTCTTGGGAAGTGGGTTACTGGGGGTCCACTTCGATTTCAGGAGGTTAAGAAGCTCGCCTTGTTAGGTGGAAGGCCGGCAAGTCAGCAGCTCGAGACCCGGGTACTGCATGAGGGATTGAGCGCCCGTCTCTGTCCCTGCTCTTGGGGACACGAAAGGAGCCTCATCTGGGCGTTCCCTGAGCGGAATGCCTCCCGCAAAAAAAATCCTTTCAACGCAGAATAATTTTTGACGTGAAAATTATTATTATTATTATTATTATTATTATTATTATTATTATTATTATTATTATTATTATTATTATTACTACTACTACTGTACTTCCATTTCCAAGAAAGTGGTCAAAATGGGGGTCCCGAGTTTTAGAGGTTTACTTGAATTCCCTGGAATCAATTGGGGGGAAGGATCGTGCTTTTTGTTAAAAGTGGGGAACGTTTTGCCACTCCATAAATCAGAAATCCCCTTCATGTAAACAGGATGATGATCTCCATCTTAAGTTCTCTTTGGCGCCCCACGCTTCGCTTTCGCCAAAAGCCTTTGACGGGCTTCATTGAGCATCGCTTCCGACGGGAATCCGTCCCACGTAGACGGATGGGAGGGGAAGGGGGGGTGGTCCTAAATCAACTCCAGAGCTTCGTGGGTGGAATGAATTGGCACCAGGGGCCAGATTTAGCCCTCGGACTGTAGTTTGGGCACCCCTGACTGTATACTCTCTCGTTGCAGACCGGGTTAAGGTTTCCCTTGCTCGAAAGCCAGCCGTATCCGACTCTAGGGGTCAGTCCTCATCTCTGTTTCTAAGCCGAAGAGCCAGCGCTGTCTGCTTCTGCAGACGTTTCCATGGTCATGTGGCAGGCATGACTAGACACCGGAGCGCATGGAACGCTGCTCCCTTCCCACCGAAGTGGTCCCTACTTCCCTACTTGCAATTTCTTGCTTTCGAACTGCTAGGTTGGCAGGAGCTGGGACAGAGACGGGAGCTCATTCCGTCCTGCAGTACTCAGGAATCGAACTCCTGACCTTCTGCCTCCCAGTCAGTGTCTTAGTGACTTGAGTCACTGCAGTCCCTTGCAGAGCGGGTTATCTATATCTTATTAAAAGGAGCAGAGTTTAAAGGGGTTTAAATCAGGCTAGCTAGATCCTTTCCCAGGGATATTCATGGACTATTTGTCTCTTCGCCCCTTGTTTATTATTATTATTATTATTATTATTATTATTATTATTATTATTATTATTATTATTATTATTATTATTATTATTATTATTATTATTATTATTATTATTATTATTATTATTATTATTATTATTATTATTATTATACGATCCCTCCTCGAGCTGCACTTTTGACTTTTAACAATGGTGAAGTGAAACCTGCATGCATCTTGCTAGTGCTGTAGGAAGAGTCAATAAACTTTCCAGCGTTACCTAAAATATCCTTCCTTCCAGGAAATGAAGTAGCAATATAATAGAGGAAAATTGCTCATTATTATTATTATTATTATTATTATTATTATTATTATTATTATTATTATTATTATTATTATTATTATTATTATTATTATTATTATTATTATTATTATTATTATTATTATAAAAAGTCCTCTTCTGGGGAACTGGCTTGCTGATTGTTCACTGGATATTTGATCTTTTAAAATTTCATTTTTAAATTTGATGCTCCTCTAATGTTGAACTTCAATGATGGAAATGTTTGGGTCGATATTTATTTATTTATTTGTTATACACCTTTGTTACACCCCTCTGGGATATTTCCCACCCTGGGCAGAGTACAAACAATTAAATAAGAAACTACAATATAAAACAACAAGCAACTATCCAAATATATCTCTGCGGGAACCAGATGTCAAAACCCACTGCAGGTCCATTTATTTTGATGGAACATTTGAGTACATGCTGGGCATTTCAAGTCACTTCAGGAAGACTGTTTGGGTCTGTGACCGATTGTTTCTTTGAAGGGTGGAGCATCATCATGTCTGACATCTTGCACCATTTGTATTTTATTTTTTACTGTAGGTGTGCATGCTGGTGTGAGAGTTGATCAGTACATAATTGGTTGTAATGCTTGGAATTTGACAGTGGGGTTTGTATCACATCAGTATTGATATTGTGGTCCATTTTTTAAAAAATTACTCATAAAGCAAAATGCTTTGACAAGAAAGCAAACACTTTTTCACATGCTGGAACTAGGCCTCAGTGGTAATGGTAAAGTATGTTATTCTGACTCTCAATTAATTTTCTGATGCTAGAAAGAAGCAATTTATTGTTTCTGTTCAGTATGTACGTAGTTCTCTGATTAGTGAACATTTGTTGGGATATTCCTGATCTGTGATAGGCTATTTGTGTTAGTTCTTTTGCTCGATTCTTCTAACATCTCTGTCAGTCAAACTGCACTGGGTGGCAATATAAATTTGAACTAATAAATAATAAATAAATAATAAAATCACAACAGAAAACAGAGAAATAGAAGAACAATACTTGCAACAAAACAAAGGGAGAACTCCAATAGCTAATCCCAACTAGAGTAGTGTTGATTGATTCAACAACACTGATTCAATGAACTGAATCCTAGGAGGTCTACTCTAATTTGTATGACAATTAGGGTTCCATCCAAAATATATACAATTGCAATATTACAAATATCTTATTTATCCTAGTATGAGAAGATAGAAAATGGATCCCAGCTTTGGAACCAGACAAGAAAAAACTGTTATATATAATGTCACCTACTGGCTCAAGTCACTAAGACGCTGACTGGGAGGCGGAAGGTCAGCAGTTCAATTCCTGAGTACTGCAGGACAGAATGAGCTCCCGTCTATGTCCCAGCTCCTGCCAACCTAGCAGTTTGAAAGCAAGAAATTGCAAGTAGATAAATAGGGACCACTTCGGTGGGAAGGTAACAGTGTTCCATGCGCTCTGGTGTCTAGTCATGCCTGCCACATGACCATGGAAACATCTGCAGAAGCAGACAGCGCTGGCTCTTCGGCTTAGAAACAGAGATGAGGACTGACCCCTAGAGTCGGATACGACTGGCTTTCGAGCAAGGGAAAACTTTACCTTTACTACTTATGAGAATCCAGAAAAAGTTGATTTTGATTTTAATGTAATACAGAACAAATAGCTTTCCCCTCAATATATGAATACAGTAATACCTCATATAACATTAGTATCGAATAACACGAAAATCGCATAACATTAAGGAATCTGGGGGGAAGAATTGCATCGGATAACATTAAGATCCTATGGGATGCTTCAGATAACAACCGCTAAAGCCTGTGTGGTTACAATGTATCTCTATGGCTCCAATAGGATTTTAACATGCATCGGATAACACTAAAAATCATATAACATCAAGACTTGTGGAACCAGGTTTTAGTGTTATATGAGGTTTGACTGTACTGGAATTAAATATATACTACAATAAAATAAAAAATGAGAAGGATCCTCAGAGTTACTGCTACAAGCCACAGTCTAGACCAGTGGTGGCCACCCTTGGCACTCCAGGTGTTCTTGGACTTCAATTCCCAGAAGCCTTGATCAGCAGGACTGCTGACTTGGGCTTCTGATAACTGAAGTCCAAGAACACCTGGAGTGCCAAGGGTGGCCACCACTGGTCTAGAGTCTTAAGGTACATTCTCAAAACCACAGCTGCCACCTGATGTCACATCGTAAGCATGGTTGTACAAATCTGAGAGTAGAGGAGATTCTGTACCTGAGGTTACCAGTAAGGGCCCATCATGATGCTGCCTGTGGGAAACACCTTTTTCTAGAATTCTCACAAGGCAAATCCAATGTCAATTTAGGTTATCACAAAGGTTCCTTTGATGAAGGAATAGTGGAGATACCTACTGAAAATGCAGGTGACAAGTTAGCCAACATTTCAGAAAGGAGGATCAAGATACTGTACTGTAGTACTGAGGAGGGATGTAGTACTGAGGAGGATCAGAATTGTAGTACTGTAGTGACAAGGATAAATACAAAGTTCTACTTTTAGGTAGGAAAACCAGATGCACCAGTATAGGCAGAGTGATAGTTGGGTTGGCAATAGTATACACCAGGGATTCTCAACCTGCGGCCCACAGGCCAGATGCGGCCTATGGCACCATTTCACTGCCTCAACCACACCAGGAAGTACCATGTGGTGGAGGAAAGGCAAAATTGCTATCCGGCCTCCAAACCTGTCTAAGGGAGTGTGACCCGGCCCCCAGCTTAAAAAGATTGAGAACTCCTGGTATACACAAAAAGGTTCTAAGGCTGAAAAGCTAAATGCGAGTCTACTGTCATGGAGCCAAAAAATAAATAAATAAAAGCTGATTCAATTCTAAGTTGCACTAACAGAAGTATAGTGTCTAGTTCAAGTTACTGGTTTAGTCAGAATTATTGCATCTAGTTTTGGACATCATGGTATAAGAAGGATATTAAGAAGCTGGAACATATCCAGAGGAGAGCAAGAAAGATAGCCAAGAGTTACCAAACTGAGGAACATTTGAAGGTGCTGGTTATATTTATCCAGGAGAAGACAAAATTGTGAGGCTGGCATATGGGACACAAAGCAAACTGACCTTTTGCCTATACACTGAATAGGATCCACAGGGATGTAATTCAAATTACAAGAAAGAGGATACGATAAGAAGATGTTCCTGACAGTAAGAGCTGTAGTATCCTGGAACAGTTTAACATTACAGCTCGGAAGCATTTATTTATCTATTTCATTTGTATGCTGCCTGTCTCCAATAAAATTTTACCACTAACAGAGGTGTAACTATACTATAGGTGACTGGACAGATAGCTCAGTGGTTTAGGTCTTTGGCTGTGGAGCTAGAGTTTGAGGGTTTGATTCCCCACTGTGTCTCCAAGAAAGAGAGGCAGCATTCATGAGTTTGGGCAAGCTGCACAGTCTCGGGGCACCCCCAGAAAAGGAAATGGTCAACCAGTTCTATGTACCGGTATTCTCTATCTAGGAAAGCTTTGAAAGGGTTGGTATACGTCGGAATTGACTTGGTATTGCACATTTTACTATAACTACACCATAATAAAGCTGCAGTTTAAAAAGCGAGACAGTAAAACCTCGGGTTACAACTGCCTCGGTTTAAGTTTGCTGCGGTTTACAATGGCAAATCCTATGTAAATGCCATCCTGGTTTACACATGTTTAATGTATTTGTTTCAGTTTACAATGATCCATTCAGGGCCATTTTTGATGTGAATTTTATGAATGTCTTACGTTTCTGTTGGCTGGTCTGGCAGCTCTTGCAATGTAACGAAAATCATGTACTTTTGAGAAGCTGCAACACCAAAACTAAGAAACCCACGAAAATAATGGTTATGTCATTTGAAAGATCATCTCTGCAACTTTAAGAATTGGTAGAAACCAAAAGCCAAAAATGCAAAGCGATGATGTCATCACTTTTGGAAGTAGCATCAGAAAAGTGACAGTTTTGCTAGGGGGGTCAGTTGTTGGGGGGGGGGGGTCCAGGGAAAAAACTACCCAACCAATTCAAATGATCCAAAGTGTGTTTGAAAGAGGAAAGATTAACCTTTGTGGATACACTTTCAGATTTGGAATTGGACTTTGGAAACATAATCTAGAAAGCATTTTTACAAAAAACCACTAAAAAGAGGTCACACGAACCCCCATAAAGGAGGGAAAACCAATTTAAAAAGTGAATATGACAACTTCCTGAGGTGGATACAGTTCACATACAACATGTGGAGAAAAATAATGCCAAAGCAGGAATCCACAAAAAAAGATATTGAGGAAAAATGTGACGCATTGAAATTACATTTCTGCACCGGGCATGTGCGTTTGGCGGTGATCCATCAAAAAAAAAAAATGAACGACCGATCAAAGTGATCTAAAGTGCACTTGAAAGAGGACAGAATAACCTTTCTTTTGATACTTATACAATTTGGGTCAGACTTCAGAAACATTTTCTATGAAGGTTTTAAAAAAACCCACACTTTCTAACCTTTGCTTCAAAAAAAGTATATCTCCATTCCAGAATAGATATATTGGTGTGAGAATGGATACACTGTAGGAAGTTTCTCCTTTGAAGTCATAACCAGTTTCCTTTTTGGCTTTCCTTCTTATTGAAGAACTGCTTTCAAGGAAGCGTGGAGAAAAAACTCTTTTTCTTTTCAGTTTGACTGTTGAAATATTTATTAAAAATAGATCCTTTGCAGTTATTCACCTGTGGTGAATTGTTGTGTGTACAGTGGGCTGCTTATGGACATGTGTGCATAGTGGGTAGAGTCGGGTTTGGTTTTGGGACTTCAGTTCCCAGAAGCCTAAGTTAATTCTCCAAAGCACTGATCAGCCAATGTACTGACTTAGGCTTCTGGGAATTGAAGTCCCCCTGTGAGGCGTGGGCCCCATGTTGGGAACCACTGGGTTACAGGAAGCATGTACAGTATCTCCCTTATTGCAACAGCATGCTAAAAGGACTCAGGGCCAGAAAGTGACTCGGAGAACTGGATCAGTGGTATGAGTGTCATGCTGTAATGCGGAAGGCAGATGACAGGCCACTGCATTATATTCTCAGGACTGTCTTCATGGCTGATTGCCATGAGGATTGCCAATATTCGGATTCTGATATGGCAGAAGAAGAAAGTAGTTTAATTATCTCTCCTCCCAACTGAAATACTGGCGTAAACATCTTTCTGTCCAACTAGGCAGGAAGGAAGGCAGGCACCAGCAGGTCAAAATAGACTGACCCGAGTACAAGTCTGGGGCAGAAAATGCAGCAGCTCCTAGTGAGTTTCAGTAATTAAAATACATGAAAATACGAAAAAATTAATTTATTCAGACATTTGTGTGGGTATGTTTTTGAGTTTTTATGGTAGTGTTAGTGCTATTTTTTTTTTAAAAAAATTATGTTTGAATTTGCACTACCCTTGAGGTTGTTGACTCGAGTATAAGTTAAGTCCCTTTTGGGGGTCTCATTTTGGGCGCTAAAAAAATAGACTTATACTCGAGTATATACAGTACTGTAATTGTATCATTCGTATTACTGTACAGTAAAACCTCGCATTAAGAGCGCCTCACTTAAAGAGTAACTCACTTAAAGAGCAGAATTTTCTCTGAATGATCGCCTTGCTTAACAACTAAAATCAACCTAAAACTCGCTTAACAAATAAATTGGGCTTCGAAATCCCCCCCCCCACCAGAAGTCACAATTGGTCACTTACAATGGTGTTTCGCTTAAAGAGCAAACTCGCTTAAAGAGCAATCCCGTGAAACGTATTATGCTCTTTAAGCAAGGTACCACTGTATATGATACAAATTCAAATTTCCAAGACATAATTGTGACTCCTGAGCATTATTCTGCACCCTTAAGTCTTTGTTTGAGACTAATGAGCAGACTCCTCCTCCAGCGTAGCTGTCAATCATTGTTTCCCCCTCCCCTCTCTCTCAGTTAAACCCATTGGTGCAGTTCTTGGGTTAGAGGCAGCTCTCTCTCCTGCCTGGGAATGGCCGGTCATGCCCTTTTGGCCTCCAGCCCTGGCATAAAGTCTGTTTACTTAGCACTGGGCAGAAAAGGTGGGGTTGTTATAAGGATTTGTGAAAGTGAGAGACAGCATCTCAGGGAGTGGTGAAAGAGCCGTTCCCTGAGCTCTGTGGTTTTCCATGTTTGCACTGGGGCCTGTGATCGGATTCCCCCTCAGCAAGCAAATTGTACCCATGTTCGCCCTCCAAGTGCTCTCTCCAGCAAAACCTCAGAGTTGTTTTCCCAGCATGGAATATTTTTCTTTCCCTTCTGGACTCGGCAGAGGCTGCAGTGTGGCATGAAGCAAGGCGCCTGGGAGGCTCTGGGGTTGCATGATGTCATGTTGGAACACAGTGAAACGTAAAGTGGGGCAGGGGAAAGGAGAGGAGAAGAGAGGAAGGACAAGACTTGGGAAAAGGGGGCTTGAAAGAGGAATCAGAGCCGGAGCAAAAGTTGCAGAGAAGGTTGGATCCCACAAACCAGAGATATGAAACAAGCCACCTCCCCCCCCGCCCTCCTAATATTGATGATATATAAGTAGGGCCCATCATTTAAAAAGTATTTTAGAGTGTCTGGAGCCCTTTTACATTTGCTAATAGCCCTCTCAATCTTCCTCCCTATCACACAAACTGCCACTGCCTCCTAAGAATGGCCTGCTACAGCAAGGCTGGTACAGAGAAAAAACAGGAAGGAACAATTTCCTGGTTTAGGGCTCAGTCTTGTACCCAGGACACAGTCCACAGATCTCTGTATTCGAGCTTTCGCTACACAAAAGTCTTTGACAGCTAGAGAGCATGAGTTCAACTGCCAGTCTAATCAGGTGCCCTCTGAAGAAATGGTTTAAGAAAAACATACCACTTTCCAGAGATTAAGCACTGCATCTGTTCCTGCCTCCACTACAGTGCAGGCCTTCAGTATAATCTTGTAAGGAATAAAGTATTCAAATCCTACCATATATGATCCAGGGCAAGGATTCCTCCTCAACTAACAATAATAATTTTGTGTCAGAGATCACTCTGGGTTGAAAGGATTTTTGCTGGAGAAACTCTGCTCAGGGGATGCACAAATGAGGCTTTTTATGTCCCCAAGTGCAGCTCTTGGGTATCGAAACCTGACCTTCCAGTCTCCAGCTCAGTGACTTAACCACATGGGGGAACTCCTCTTCCTCAAATAACATACCCCAAGTCTTTATTTTCCTTCTTTGTTAAACCAGTGTATCAGTTGTTGGGTCATTTTCATTTATCACTTATTGCTATAATTAGGACTTTCTAAATGATGCTCTTGCTCTCTCTCTCTCTGTTGGCAATTCAGCAGAGGAAAGAGAAGAGGAGATCAACTTGGCTCTCCAAATATTATTGTTCTGGTCAAATCAAAGTAATGGATGCTTTACAGCAGGGGTGCCCAAACTTTTTGGGTCGTGGGCCAATCATGTGTTTCAGTGGGCCAATCACATGGTCACATGGTTCAGCGGACTGGAAACATGGTTCAACAGGCCGGTCGTCTGGTTCCTCCCACCAGAAGCAGAAGTAAAATGTACCTTGCAATCTATTTTGCAACAGGATGAGATAGATTTTAGGCTGCCATTTTCTCTGCTTAAATCAGGGGTGCCCAAACTGCAGCCTGTGGGCCAGATTTGGCCCATAGGCCATAGTTTGGGCACCCCTGATTTACAGTGATTCATCAATCTCTGGGTCTCCTGGGTCCCATCTGTTTCTGAGCAAAAGAATTAGGGTATCAACTTTAAAAAAATTCACAGATGATCAGTTGTATCATTTCTAATGACTACCTTAAAAAGTCAAATACTGTACAGTGGAACCTCATAAACAATCTCCCCGTAGAGCAATGAAATAACATAACAATTAGGTTTTGGTGGGAAATGGCATCTCACATAACAATTTTCCCTATGGAAAAAATCGTACAACAATTTTTCAATGGGAGAAACCATTTAGCAAAAAAAAAAAAAAATCGTTGTACGATGCATCCCATAGGGAAAATCACTATACAATGCATGTATCGTATATAAATTGTTTCATACAACAATGAGCCCCATGGAATTGGATTAAAATCATTGTATGAGGTACTACTGTATATTTCTTTAGAGTTTTTTGTTTTTAGTGCTTTTAATGCTTCGGACTTGGATAAAAATGATTCTTTCTTTTTTGCATTTATACAAAAGGGTAGGTTTTATCTCAATGTATTTTGTTATTATGGGTAGAGATTTTAAATGATTTTTCAGATGCTTTCTCTTCTGATAATACCTCCATTGCTAATAATGTGGAATTCTCCTGTCCCACAGCCCTGCATATCCTACAATCAGTTGAAATCCTGTATGGAACTGGATGTCCTCTGTTATGAAACAGAAGGGAAGGATCTGTTCTCCATCATTCTAGAGGGCAGGACACATAATAGCAGGCTGAAACTACGGGAAGCCAGATATTGGCTAAATATTTATTAGGAAAACCCTCTTACTGGTTAGAGCAGTATAACAGTGGAGCCAATTGCCTTGAGAAGTGGTGAGCGCTCAAGCACTAGAAGCATTCAAGAGGGAATTGGACAGCCATCTGTCATATCTGCTTTGATTTAGAGTCCTGCAGGGGGTTGGACCTAAAAGGCCCCTCCCACCTCAGTCATTCTATGATTCTCTGACTCTTCATTGGTACCAATTACATGCTGCTGTAGTAATAATATATATGTCTCTGAATCTAACATGCAGTTTGTGCATATATTCCCCTGTAAAAAAAAGTCTTTGTAACTTGAAAAGTATCACATTCTCATTAGCCTAATGAAAGATATCTATCCTGCCTCATATTTTATAATGTAACTTTGTAAAACAAACATTTCCAAATGACATTCTACTTTGGCACAAGACAAACAGGCAAAGATCTGATTGGCCCATTTTTATTGTACTTTGGTAAAAGAATGAAGGGGCTTGCACTGTAGCCAAAGAGAAAAACATGATACAGTATTCAACTGCAAAAAACCATATGACCCTTTTCAAAGAAAGCATTTGTACTCATTGATGTTTGAGATAACCAGTTTGATATTGACAAGGTTTAGGAAAGGGGAAGTGGGGGGGAGTTAGAATAGTCCAGACCTGTCTGGCAGGCTTCATGGAGAGTCTGTTTCTTAGTTAACAACCCACTTTTATAAGTTGGCAAGTAGAAAAAGGGTGATGGAATGGTGCTAAGAATGGAAGAGGCTTTCCTTTTTGCATGTAGGAGTCTAAGCCATTATTTTTGTTGTTCAGTTGCACAGTCGATTCCGACCCTCAGCGACCCCATGGACCATTGCCCGCCAGGCACTCCTGTTCTCCACCATCCCTCTCAACTCGCTGAGCTCTGTGCCCATTGTCTCCACAATACCATCTAACCATCTCATTTTTGGCCGCCCCCTTTTTCTTTTGCCCTCCATCTTTCCCAGCATCAAGGCCTTCTCAAGCAAATCCTCTCTTCTCATTTGATGTCCAAAGTACCTTAGCTTCATCTTTACAATTTGACTTTCTAAGGAGCATTCCGGGTTGATTTCTTCTAAGATTGACCTATTTGTTCTCCTTGCTGTCCAGGGGACTCTCAAAACTCTCCTCCAACACCACATCTCAAAGGCATCTATTCTTCTGCGCTCAGCTTTCCTAATGGTCCAGCTCTCACAACCATACATTGCTATTCACACAATAATGAATTTATTAGCTCTTCCTCTCCATCAATATGACAACAGAGGAAGAATACATTCTCAGAATGTATTCTTCTACCCATCCTTATTATCGTGGTTCGCTCTGATAAAGTGCCATCATGTGCTTTGGGTTTTAATATTCAGATACATCAGCTGCTATTAACTTTCTTCACCATTCCAAAGCAAGGAAGGAAGGAAGAAGAAAGAGGAAGAAAATAAAACACCTTTAACGAATAATAATTTTAAAAACTCTGCTGATAGGGATGTTTTTGTTTTAGGAATGTCATGACTGAATTACTGCACTCCACGAAAAACATCAACATCAATAAAATCCAGGTTTTGTCTTTCATTCTGTGATGTACGAATAGGGTTTCTCTGGTATAGCTTGAAGTGTGATTAAAAGATGTGAAACTAGTTTCACTGGGAAGAGGAACATAAATTTATATTGAGCTGTCATAAGCACTTTCAAACCGCACTGATTAATTTGAAAATGTAATCTCTGCGTTCAGCTTTATGTGAACATAATATGTGTAGAATCAAAAGGGCTGGTTACCCAAATGTGTGATAAATTATTCTAAAGATGTTAAAAGAGAATTGAATCCCATTAATTAATGGGATTGATGTGAGTTTAGCAACTGAGGGTGCAACTACAACAGGAAGGGAAGCACAATTCCAGTCACTCTGAAATCACTTTGGAGAATTCTGGGTTTTTCCTTGTCTGTTCAGATTAACTGGCCACAAAGAGAAAAATGAAGAAAAGCTTGTTTGCAGCTTCTTAATGTAGCTCTCTTATAATCCAGAAAAAAAGTAATCACAGGATTATGAACAACTAAACTGTAAACAAGGGTCATGTGGCAGTTTCCCCCTCTCACTTCATCCTTTTGTTATTTGAGTCTTGGTTCATTCTTTATGTACATCAATGTTGCACAATTTACATTAAATTATTGACATGGGAATTAAATTAAATTAAATTAAATTAAATTAAATAATATTTAAATTATTGACATGTATGAAATAGAGGTAAAATTCAAAACAAATTTTAAAAAGTTAAAACAGACTGGTTTTTAACCAGAAGTGAGCAACTTCAATAAACTTATCATGGTCATTTACTAGATCTTCCTTTGTACAATTAGTAGGACATTAATTGTATTCATATACATGCAGTGGCTAAGACGCTGACTGGAAGGCGGGAGGTCAGCAGTTCGATTCCTGAGTACTGCAGGACGGAGTGATCTCCTGTCTTTGTCCCAGCTCCTGCCAACCTAGCAAGAAATTGCAAGTAGAGAAATAGGGAATTCAGTGGGAAGGTAACAGCGTTCCGTGCACTCCGGTGTCTAGTCATGCCTGCCACATGATCACAGAAACGTCCGCAGAAGCAGACAGCGCTGAGCACTGAACCCTAGAGTCGGGTACGACTGGTTTTCAAGCAAGGGAAACCTTTGGCTGTCATCACTTAGGCAAGATGTGTGGTTTTTGCTTTCCATAGGTTTAACCCAGCCTCTTCTGGTTTAATATTTAGAGCTTGAGACGTGTGAAGAAAACTTTTCCTCAATTTTAGACATCATCTAGCCTGTTGGTGTCCATAAAGTGGATGGGTTAGGTACTGTATTACCTTATTCCATTCATTATTTTTTCAATGTACTTCTTGAGCGGCAATGTCAGCCAAGTAATATGTCAGTGGGAAAAGTTTCGGACAGCCAGTAATAATTCAGAATGATTCATTAAAAGCTACACCCACTTGTTTGGCATCTGCAGGTTGACTCAGCCTTCCATCCTTTTGAGGTCAGTAAAATGAATACCTAACATGTTGGGAGAGAAAATGCTAATTACCTTGTGAACCATCCAAGCACTATGCACTATGCACTATGCTCTAAAAGCACTATGGGGCAGTATATAAGTGTAATTGCTATTGATATTACTATTAATTTATACCATACAGTGCTAGCCTAGTCTGCTGTGGAATAACACAGGGACAGAGCTATTATCCTTATTGTCATTTTCATAATAAATTATTTCTGGCAGCAAAATTCTGATTGCTGTTTAGTTTGTAGGTTATGGTTTGATATAGGTCTGGCCAGACATCCCGCTACGGTAATGGAGTAGACCGTACAGCCAGTGACTCAATGTCGAGTGTTGGACAGTGGTAAATAACCTGACTCCCCTAAAGGAGCCAATGCCTACGGGCGGATAAGCCCCTTTAGGTGGGGCGATAGTCCCCTCAGTGGAGGAAATGCCACTAGAGACCATCATATTGGGCCTAATGGCAAAATGAGCGGAGGAGGAACTCTGATTCCCAACAGTCATGGAGGCGGAAGAGGCCATGCCAGATGGACTGGCTGTGAAGGCGCACCTTGATAATATTCTTAAGGCTGCAACAGTCCATTGCAGTCCTGGTGTTAAATCCTGCATGTCTCATTTCATATGTGCCACATGAGATGGCTCCATGATCATAGTGTGTGGGTCACTTCATGGCAAGCTGGGGTCCACCTAAAACAAATTCACACCAATGACATTTTTCCTGCTTCAGGGGAAAAATGCATTCTCGGATATGAGTTGCAGCTGACACACATATGTTTCAATCCAGAGGGATGCCCAAATACTTTGGGGATAGGACAATGATCCAAAATTTTGTCTTCCTAGCTAACTTAGAACTTCCTTTTTACTTCACTTTCTTTAACTGGAAGGCACAGACCTTCCAGTTAAAGTTTTAAAGGGGTTGGTTGTTTTTACAGTACAGTCAAACCTCGCATAAAGAGCACCTCGCTTAAAGAGTAACTCACTTAAAGAACAGAATTTTCTCTGAATGTTTGCTTCGCTTAACAAATAAAACAGGCCAAAAACTCGCTTAACAAATAAATTGGGGTTCGCAATCCCCCCCACAATTGGTCACTTACAATCAGTGGTGGGATGTCAAAAAATTTACTACCCCACCGTGATGTCATCACAGTGTGGGCGGAGCTAACATCATGATGTAATGATGTGGGTGGGGCCAAAGAAAAAATAAAATAAAAATAAGCACACACACACCTCTCAACACACCCACCCACCCACAACACAAACCAATAAATAAATTAAATTTAAAAAAATTACATTAAAATACACCCACCCACCCACCCCAAACATAAATCAACACAAACCCATCACTTACCTGTTAGTATAAATGCCTGGGCAGCACCATGTTGCAAGATGGATATGGTCATTGTACCAGTTCTCTAGGATAATATGCCTTAATGTAACTGTAAAACAGCTGTACCTCCTTAAGGGTTCTCCAATTGGAACAGCAATTGGAACAGCACAGGTGTAGCTTATTGATGAGGTAACTCCAAGACTTTGCTTAAAAACCCCAAGCCAAGCTGCCAGGCCTTTTTTGGTAGTACATCAATATGGGTAAAGGTATTAAATACACATTAAAATACACACAGACACACCACATCCAAAGGTGAGTCACTTACCCTGGGGAGCAGGCTATAGGGAGCTTCAGGCTAGCAGCTTCTCTTCCTCGTCCCCATTGGGAGGACAGCAAGGAGGCCATGCATACGTGCTAAGCACTGTAGGCATGCATGCACACCAAGTGCTTGGCGACATGCGCAGAAGGGGAACCAGTGAAAAGGTAAGCCCAGAAGGTGGTTCCCCCCAAAAGCTCCTACCAGTTCTCCAGGATACTGGGAAAAGTTACTACCGGTTCTGGCGAACTGGTGAGAACCTGTTACATCCCATCACTGCTTACAATGGTGTTTCACTTAAAGAGCAAACTTGCTTAAAGAGCAATCCTGCGGAACACATTATGCTCTTTAAGCGAGGTACAACTGTATAAGGAAAGTTCTTCTAATGCAGATGTTACTTAATGTTTGGAGGCCTCCAAGGTTTTCTCCCAGGTTGTCAAAGTGAGATCATCAGTATAGATGCAACTCCTGGAGTATGTGAATTTTGGTTGATCATTTGTGTAAGTATTAAAAAGTAATGGTGCCAGTACCTTTGTGGGACCCTGCTCCCCTAATTAACTATGCCTCACTTGAAATTCAACAATTAATCTTCAGTTTTGAAGCAGAATAGCATTCATTTATATCAGTCCACTATCTTTAGCAAAGATGTAGAGCTATTTGAACAACAATTTATGGTGTACAGTATCATATGCCACTGAAGGTTGACAAATGTTGCTCCAGTTATTTTATGTTTTAAAACCATCTTCTAAGTGTTGGGTTAGATTTAAGATTTGAGCTCTTGTTCTGAAATTAGAAGAGGCTTAGTTTTAGGGACTAAATGATTTAATATCATTCATTCAAACACTTTGTGTAAGTGCCATTGAAGCTATATTACAGTACTTTATTTCATTTGTTATTTGCCAGTACCCCTGTCTTGTAGCTTTTGGGATCTGGTGGTTCTTTTCCTAGTTTCAGTATAATTATTACTTTCAACATCCACCATATTTGGGGGGTTTTGTTTGCTTGACAAGCAGCAATCAAAGAGTTGAAGGAGGGATTCCTTTATGTTTTGCCAAGAATTTTTAATTCAATCATATTATCAAGTCCCAGCACTCCTACATCTTCTTATGGCTTCATCCCATTTTGCCAATATGAAGGCAATAGAAAGATCATTGGATTCACTCTGAATATGATTTATTTTTATTATGCTCGTCTTTTTTGCCAGCAGCAGTTGGTGTTCTTTTTTATTTGGGGTTATATTTGCACACAGTGACCTTTGGTTTAGAACAGTGGTGGTGAACTTATGGCACATATGCCAGAGGTGGCATTCTAAGCCCTCTCTGTGGGCACCCGTGCAATCACCCCAGCACAGAGTTTGCCCCACCCCTCTGCCCAGCAGCCCAATGGAAACGCTTCCTCCCTCCCCCCAGCACAGAGTTCACCCGCCCCTCTGCCCAGCAGCCCAAAGGGAGTGTTTCCTTCCTCCCCCGTTGCTGTATTGGCACTTTGCGATAAATAAGTGGGTTTTGGGTTGCAGTTTGGGCATTTGGTCTCTAAAAGGTTCACCGTCACTGGTTTAAATTGTTTTTTAATATTTTCATCAGTCTCTAAACTTATTGCCATGATGTCAAGTAACGCTATACTGTTTATCCAGTGCAGTAACATTGTGTGGATTTCAGCCACCAAATTAGCCACCTCCTGGTGGATGCCGGCACCCACTCCCGCTAGGGCTTCTGGGAATTGTAGTCCAAGAACACACATAGCCCAAAAGCGCTGCCCGGGGCGGGCGCCCCCTGCCCCCCCTTACGCGACGCCACTGATCAAGTGAGTCCTTTTTGTTTCTGCAAGAATCGAGACCAAATTTTTTCCAGCTTTTGCTGTATGTTGACTAAAAATATTTTCTTTGGCTAGATGTCCTCCTGCAACAGCACTGGCACCAAGTTGTTTTAAAAAGAAAGGGAAGGAAAAGTGTATGAATGTGAGATGGCTCTGGTCAATGGAGAGAGGATCTCTTAATTTTTTCTCATAGATATAGCTAACCTACTTGCTTTGTTTCCCTGTTTTACTTTTTCGAAATTAACAGCTTCTTTGCTAGGGTGCTTAGGTTTGTTTGCTGTTTCTGTGACTTTGTGTATGCAGTGTGTCCTGAGGCTTTCTTGCTCCAGTTCAAATGATCACACTGCCAGAACAGATGCAAATGGATCTCTCTCTTTTTTAAAAAATAGAAGCCTCAGTAGTGTGAGAGAAACACTGATGGATTGTAGGGGTGCAGAGGGACTCTTTATTTGTTTATTTATTTATTACCTTTATATCCCACCCATCTAGGAGATTTTCCTACTCTTGGCTGATTTGCATTTCCTTTTGCATCAAGTGGTCAATGGAAATATGAATCAGCTCATCCCAAACATTTATGCTAAATGTTTTACACAGAAAGAGCCTCCTCGAAGATTGTGGTATTTTTGAACCACAATCGGGCATACCCTGGGCAATGACAACCTTGCTGTGCTGGCTAATCTTTCTCACACTAGGACAGGCAAAAGGAACTGTGGAATGGATTAACCAAAAGGTGGCTTCATTTTGGCAGTTTCACATCTAGCCTAGAGATGAGGGGGGGGGGGGACCTAATTTGGTCAATTTCTGAGTGAGTGAATCTATCTTGCCATGCCTAGCAGTTGGATTTACACCAGTAAGAGAAAATTATCTGAGTGTTTAATTGTTTTGTATTACAAGAAAATCTTGGATTAGAAACGCACTTTCCCCTTTAAAAGTTGGGTCCTGACCTTTCAATAGGAATATGCTATACAGTAAAACCCTGACTTATATATGCCTCGAGTTACATAAAAATGTAAAAATTGTAAATCATGTCCTGATTTACACAATCTCCTATGGGTTTGCTCTGAGTTACATAAAGATTCTTTTTTTCCTATGGGTTTGCTTTGATATACGTAAAAAATTCATTTTCCCTATGGGTTTGCTCTGAGTTACATAAAGATTCTTTTTTTCCTATGGGTTTGCTTTGATATACGTAAAAAATTCATTTTCCCTATGGGTTTGCTTCGAGTTAGATAAAAAACCAATTTGAGCAAAAGCCTATGCCACAGACTTTTTTTTTCATAAGCAGGGGTTTTACTGTAATAGAGTAACATCAAATACAATTGTGAGTGGAGTGGTGGACAGCAACAGGTTCACACACCCCCGGTGGCGGCGGCGGCGGCGGTTAGTAAAATTGGGTGGCCTTTGGGCAGGGGGGTGGCGAAATTGGGTGGCCATGCCCACCTCCTTGCCTTGCCCAGACTAACATAGCTACCATTTTAAGTTTTATTCTGTGCAAGTATATCAGAGAGAAAACAAAAAGACAAAAACGTTGTGGCACCTTAAAGACTAACTGCTATATTTTAATGTGAACTTTTGTGGATCAAGTCCACTGCCTCTTTGGCTATAAACAGAGGTGAGCACTGAACCCTAGAGTTGGTAATGAGTGGCTTTAAAGCAAGGGCAACCTTTACCTAATAACAGAAGATCCCTGACTGATATTCAAATTTGACGTCAGGTTTTGTCCCTGCAAGTGGTTCAAGGTCTCCCTTGCTCAAAAGCCAGACATATCCAACTCTACGGTGCAGTGCTCATCTCCATTTACAGCCAAAGAGCCAGTGCTGCCTGTGTTTGCAGATGTATACATGGCCATATGGCAGGCATGACTAGATTGCCCATGATGTAGGCTCCGCCCATGACATAGGCTCCGCCCAAGTTGTGATAGCATTTTTTTTTGCTGCCCTCCACTGGTGGAGTGGCATACAGCCCAGTCCAAAAGGTTCAGATTAATTCATTCCTTACAGTTCCTTGCCCTTCAGAAATATTTACTTACCAATTCCACTGAAGTTTTCTGGATCTAGTGACCTGTTTAAAGATGAACATTGGGGGGAAGAAGGGGTAAAAGCCACATGAATATTTTGAGAAAAAGGTCTGGGAAAAGCCAACCACATCTCTCTGGATCGACACGTTCTGGCAGAGAACTAGACTAGGGTTCAGATATCATAAACTGCCATTACATAAAGCTGGATCTGTGCAAGAAAACAAAAAGAAAAAGAAGTCGCAAAGCTTAGCAAAACAACTGGAGTGTTTGCATAAGTTGGAGGTTGTGACAGCTCTTTTAAATTGTACATTTCAGAAAAAGGATACATTGTCTGTGTTCCTACAAACCTTTCAATGCTGGTCTGAGAAATTTAGCAAAGGCTGTTTCCAGCAAATCCCTGACCAGTTATGTGCTGTTTCCTCGTTACAGTACTTTAAAGAGATGGTGAGCTTTGGTTTCCTCATGGCTGTCCTCCCATTAACAATGACAGGGAGAAATATTCTCAGAGCCACACTGAAAGACACAGGGACGTGACTAGACAGTCAAGTGATCCAGGATGGACTGGGCAAAATAGGGTCACTTGAAAGCGCAGCATGCCATTTAAGGTCATCCTACCATCCAATGCATAAGGATTTTTTTTTTTGGGGGGGACACACCATACACGTGTTGCACCTCAAATATCCCTAATGAGCTCATTCACCCCTCTCCACATCTGAACCCCACATCTTTTCCTCTCTGACCCTCTATGGGAAGCAGGAGAAAGTGGGATTTTATTTTTTCTCCATTTATTGAAAAGTGACATATCCTTTCATAATCTTGCCACCCAATGGACACAGCATTGGGTTTTACAGGGCGGGGAGAAAGAGTTCCCCCCTCTGCATCCTCTCCTGCTACTCCTTCTATGTAAGGTAAAGGTTTCCCTTGCTCGAAAGCCAGTTGTATCCGACTCTAGGGGTCAGTGCTCATCTCTGTTTCTAAGCCGAAGAGCCAGCGCTGTCTGCTTCTGCAGACGTTTCCATGGTCATGTGACAGGCATGACTAGACATCAGAATGCTGTTACCTTCCCACTGAAGTGGTCCCTATTTATCTACTTGCAATTTCTTGCTTTCAAACTGCTAGGTTGGCAGGAGCTGGGACAGAGATGGGAGCTCATTTCCATCCTGCAGTACTCAGGAATCGAACTGCTGACCTTCCACCTCCCACTCAGCGTCTTAGTGACTTGAGCCACTGCAGTCCCTTCTTCCTCCTTCTATGAGGAAGTGAGAAAAGCTAGATTTTTTTGAAAAAGTTATCGTTAAGCCACATAGGGATGAACTTTTGGAGGACGCACACACTTTGGCCACTCTGATTCAATACTGGCAATCACACAGGCTGGAAACAAAACAATATCCTACTTGCCATAAAAAAACAGCATCCAAACTGCTATTATGGAGAACCATACTGCACACTAGTGTTTCTCAACCTTTGGTTCTTGGACTTCAATTCCCAGAAGCCTAAATCAATTCCCAAAAGCACTGATCAGCCAATGGACTGACATAGGCTTCTGGGAAATCAAGTCCAAGAACTTGGGGAAACACTGCTGTACACAATGTAGCCATTGATAATTAGGTTGAACTTGGTTGTGCCAAAAGAGGGACAAAATGTGCATTAATTGAGAAGACAGCCCCATCCCCACATAACCAGGTGTAGTCAATGCCAGGAGCTGTTAGAGGCCATCCTGCTCAAGCACATTATGGCCTTTCCCTTGAAACAAATTCTTGTAATACAACCCAAATGCTTTATAATGTTTTGTTGTTCAGTCGCACTGTCGATTCCGACCCTTTGCAATGATCCCATGGACCACTGTTCACCAGGCACTTCTATCCTCCACCATCCTCCTCTACTCGCTCAGTTCAGTACCATCTAGCCATCTCATTTTGGCAGCCCCCTTTTTCTTCTGCCCTCCACCCTTCCCAGCATTAAGGCTTTCTCAAGTGAATCCTCTCTTCTCATTTGATGTCCAAAGTACCTTAGCTTCATCTTTACTATTTGACCTTCTAAGGAGCAGTCAGGGTTGATTTCTTCTAAGATTGTCCTATTTGTTCTCCTCGCTGTCCAGGAGACTCTCAAAACTCTCCTCCAACACCACATCTCAAAGGCATCTATTCTTCTGCACTCAGCTTTCCTCATGGTCCAGCTCTCATAACCATACATTGCCACCAGAAATACCATTGCTTTGACTATACAAATTTTTGTTTGCAATGTGATGTCTCTACTTTTCACTATGTTCCCCAGGTTTCTCATTGCTTGCCTCCCAAGAATCAGTCACCTTTTTATTTCATGGCTGCAATCACCATCTGCAGTGAGCTTTGATCCTAAGAAAGTAAAATCTGTAACTGCTGAGGTGAAATAATTTAAGATTTGTTAGATTTACAGCGCTGTGCAAAAGTCTTAGGCCATCACCAGCTGGTTTGGGGAAAATTTAATAAGTGGTTTGGGGAGGAGGGACTTGGGACATCATAACTCCAAACTTAACCAAACTTGGAGAGGGTTGAGAAGAGAGTCAGCAGAAGACTAACTCCAATTTTGGTGTATCTAGAAGCCCCCCACACACACTTATTGAATTTCCCCCAAACCTGCTGCTAGTGGCCTAAGATTTTGAATAGTATTGCATAGCCCACCTTTCCTCCAGGGAGCTCAAGGCCACATGCGTGGTTCTCCTCCTCTACATTTTATCCTTAGGACAAATTAACTACCCCAGCAGAATGAAAAAGTTAGCTCAACCAAAAGTTTTGTCCCTCCTCAGAAATAGGTAGGATTCTTAGTTGAGGCTTAATTTCATTATCGGTGCATGCCTCTTGTATTTCAACTGTACATTTGGGAAGATGTCATGCATATATCGCAGCAGAGGGAGGCATACTTGAGCTCATATTTCATTTTGTTTTTCATCTGAAGAGCTTCATCTAGTGCAAACAGTGGCTACTAGGTATATGTGAATATTTTCCTCTTTGATTTGTATCCAAATGTTTGTCATATAAATCAGACGTGACATACCCTAAGCTCCCTCAAATAATTTGCTAATGTGCTTCTTCAGATACTTATATGTGTTTGTAGGAAGACAGACTAATGTGCAAAAACAGAAGTTTTGGGAGAGAAGGGGAATGTTACACAGTGACATCAGGTTCAAAAACGTGGGGACCTTCAGTTTGTACTCAAAGTTATCACCAGCTCCCCAGATGGCAGAACACCCAGGGGTGTTCAAACTACAGCTCGTGGGCCGGATCCAGCTCCCGATGTCAATTCATCCCGCCTGTGCCACCCTTACTGCTCCTGGAAGTGGAAGTAAAATGTGCCCATACAGGGAAGTTTAACTTCCACTTCCAGGAGTGTCAAGGGTGGCGTGGGCCAGATGAATTGGTTTTGGGGGCCAGATCTGGCCCACAGGCCATAGTTTGGGCACTCCTGATTAAGCAGAGAAAATGGCAGCTAAAAAATCCATCTCATCCTATTGCAAAATAGATTGCAAGGCACATTTTACTTCTGCTTCCGGTGGGAGGAAGCATGTTACTGGCCCACTGAACCACGTGACCGGCCCATGGCCGGAAAAGTTTGGACACCCCTGCCCTCGCCTGTAGGCTGGTTTGCCCAAGAGTGGCCATTCACTGCCTAGCCCAAATCACAGTGCTACATATTTGCCACCCACCCATTCTGGAACTTACAGAGTTATCACACAGCAAGGAAAAAATAAGTCTTTCTGCAAACACAAAACTGAAAGAGCCATTACAATTTTTAAAAAGCAGTAAAAGGCAGTACAGGGGAGGAGACAGTCTTTAACTATTCAATCAAAGCCTGAAAATTCCAGGATGCAGCCCTTCTAATAAATGATGTACAGTATGCCCATCCCTTGCCATGTGAGGATGGGGAATAATTGCTTCATCAGCTAGATGGGGAATAAAAAGAGGCTGATTTTGAGTCATTCCCATAGTTTAGCAACTGGAGTTTCCAGCAAAGGTTTTGGCTTTCACGGTGGCCTTGACGGTCAGTCTGCTGCTTTGGCACTTTCTTCTTCTGGTCAGCAACATTTGCTCAAATTTAAGCCTTTCAACCCTTAAAATGACAGAGAAAACTTTAGTGATTTGTGGACATGCAATAAATGAACCAAACATGACTGGAGGTTTTCTGAACCATCTTGCAGCTGATCTAGAAATACATGAATATCCTTAATCCACCTTGTATGGACACTTCCCTCCAGTGCCAAAGCACCTTGCTAGTAAGCTACCCATTATGCTAAGGGAAAAAGGGACTTTTCAGAAAGAAAGGAGAGGAAGGAGAGGTTTGCGATGGCAAACCTATGGCACGCATGTCAGAGGTGGCACTCAGAGCCCTTTCTGTCAGCACCTGTGCCGTCGCCCCCAGGACAGAGTTCTCCCTGCCCCTCTGCCCAGCAGCCCAATGGGAGCACTTCCTCTCTCCCTTCAGCACAGACTTTGCCTTGCCCATCTGCCCATCTGCCCAATGGGAATGCTTCATCCATTCCCCAGCACAGATTTCACCCCGCCCCTATGCCCAGCAGCCCAATGGGGGCATTTCCTCCCTCCCTGCAGCACAGACTTTGCCTTCCCCATCTGCCCAGCTGCCCAATGGGAGTGCTTCATCCATTCCCCAGCACAGATTTCACCCCGCCCCTATGCCCAGCAGCCCAATGGGGGCATTTCCTCCCTCCCCTGTTGCCATGTTGACACTTTGCAAATAAATAAGTGGTTTTGGCTTACAGTTTGGGCACTCGGTCTCTAAAAGGTTCGCCATCACTGATCTAGGCAGATAATAGTTAACAAAAAATATGTTTAAAAAACAAAATATAATTGTGTCCCCTGTTACAGGCTGAGGTAAAGAAAGGTTTTAAAACATGAAAGAATGATACAAGTGAAAGCTGTCAAGTTTTACACACATTATGTTCTACAGCCCAGTAATAATAATTATTTCGTGTCAGAAGTTATTTTGGGTTGAAAGGATTTTTGCCAAAGAAACTCTGCTCAGGGAACACTCCAATGAGGCTCCTTTCATGTCCCCAAGAGCTGGGACCGAGACGAGCGATCAATCTGTCATGCAGTACCTGGGTCTCGAACTGCTGACATGCCAGCCTTCCAGCTAACAAGGGGAGCTTCTTAACCAGTTGTGGGCAGCAACAGGTTCACAACCACCCTGGAGGGGGGTAGCAAAATTGGGCGGCTTCTGGGCGTGGGGGTGTGTGTGAACTTCTGTGGCCACGCCCACCTTCCTGCCCTGCCCCATCACGTTTTGTCCCTGCAAGTGGTTCAAGGTCTCCCTTGCTCAAAAGCCAGTCATATCTGACTCTAGGGTGCAGTGCTCCTCTCCATTTACAGCCAAAGAGCCAGTGCTGTCTGTGTTTGCAGATGTATACATGGCCATATGGCAGGCATGACTAGATCTCACATGACATAGGCTCCACCCATGACATAGGCTCCGCCCACGATGTGGTAGCAATTTTTTTTTTTTGCTGCCCACCACTGTTCTTAACCACTGAGCCCAATAATACAATGACAATAATATGCAGGGGACTGACCAGATAATCAAATGACTCTGATGATATTATCTGGTTTCAGACTTCATGGCTTCACCAAGTCCATACTTCAGCACCAGTGATGGGATGTAACAGGTTCTCACCAGTTCTCCAGAACCGGGAGTAACTTTTCCCAGTGTCCCAGAGAACCTGTAGTAGCTTTTGGGGGGAACCACCTTTGGGGCTTACCTTTTCACTGGTTTCCCCCCCCTTGCGCATGCACGCCAAGCACTTGGTGTGCATGCACGCCTAGTGCTTGGCACATATGCACGGCCTCCTTGCTGTCCTCCCAAACGGGGAGGAGGAAGAGAAGCTGCTAGCCTGAAGCTCCCTATAGCCTGAAGCTTCCTATTTTTATTATTTTGTATTTTTTCTCCTTTGGCCCCGCCCATGACATGACATCATGATGTTAGCTCCTCCCACACTGTGATGACATCACGATGGGGTAGTAAAATTTTTGACATCCCACCACTGTTCAGCACATACTGAGATTTCACTCCTTTAGTATCTGTGAGTGTTTTGCCACCATTCTTAAAACATTCCAAAATGTTCAGAATGGCTGAACCTGTTCTTAACAGGCGATCTTTGGCACGGCATCTTCTTTTGAGTTTGTTAGCTTCTATCTAGTCAATACCAACGTTGCTAACTTGGAAGAAAAAGTTCCCAATTTGACATTTCACTTCACTGGAAACTCATCTGGTGGCCTTAAGTAAGCCACAATCTCTCATTCTCAGCTTCTTCAATACAGGAGCCATAAGAAGGATTCATTCTGGAACATCCATGTAGATCTCTGAGATAACAAATGTAAGGCATTTGCAGCACTCCTACACATTAAATAAATGTTAAGCTTAACTATTATAAGATTATTGGTTTCACAGGCTGCACATTTGTCATCCCCATCCTGGCTTCTGTAGGAAATACTGCATGTGAAAGTAATAAACCTATTGTAATAATTCATAGCATTTGGAGTATGTTACAGCTCCATCCGTTTGCGAGATGAAAGGGGAATAGTTGTATAACACATAGCAAATTAAAATCTCTTCAGAGAAGAGATGAACCACGAGACATTCCAGTTTCCATCCTAAATCTGCTGCCTGCTGCCAAACACATTATAGCAATAAGAGGGTGTGGAGGTACATAATATCTTTTCTGAATTCAAAGGCAAATTTGCTGCCAATAATATACAGAACTTTTGAAAGGCTGTTATTCCTCATTTAACCAATGCCAGTTGCAAGTACTTGGTGCTAAGGAATAATCCCTTCGTGCCAAATAAAATACAGAGTAAGTCTGTGGTGTGGTTGTCAGCATATTGTTTAGTTACAGGCTGAGTGACAGAATACTTTCGGCAGGGAAGATAAATGTCTCCAAACTGTTTGCCAAGTTCTGTGAAAGGGGCTTTTCTTGGACATTCTCTTCTCTGTGGAAAAATCTTTCTTGTTTTTATTCCCTAGCAAACATTTTATGAGCTGTGTTTTACCAGCCTATTAAAAGGCCTGGTCTTAAACTGATCTTAGAGCATTTGGAGCATTGGTCTTTCTGTCCTGATATATATGACAAACCATTGCAAGCGACACCTTCTTCTCAAGGAATAGGCAATCAACTACCCTTAAAGGCATTGAGATGCTAGGCTAGGAAGGAAGAGAAAGTCCATCTAGTTCTTCTTGCATCCTGTTTTGGCAGTGGCCAGCAAGAGATTTTCAGGAAACATACATAGAAGACCCAAAGATAACAGCCTTTCTCTGCTTTCCTTGAGTTCCTGTTTGCCAGAGGTACATTGCCTCTGAGCATGAATGTTCTGGTTGGATGTTACAGCTGATGATCACTCATAGCTCTGTCTTCCAGAGGCTTGTTCTCCTTTGAAAGCCGCTGTTAAAGCTACTGGCGTGCAGTGGTACCTTGTGTTACGAAATTAAGTGATTCCTTGGGAGGTTTCGTATTATGAAAAATTCGTAACTCAAAATGCAGTTTCCAATAGGAATACATTGAAAACCTTTTTTTTTCTGCCCTCTGGAATGGATTAATTGGTTTTCAATGCATTTCTATGGGAAACTGGATTTCGAGTTATGAATTTTTCATTATTTAAATTCATATTGTGAGGCATTATTTTAAATGGATTTCCTTTCATAATTCGATAATTAAGTTACTTGAGGAGTTCGCAACTCGAGGTACCACTGTATTAGAAAGCCAGAAACCTACCGGGGAAAATTGGCCGGCTAAGGGCAATTGTAAGTCTACCCAGGTTATCCTGCGATGGTAATAGAGTAGACTCAATGCCGATCGCCAGATGGCAGTTAACTAACCCGACCACCCTGAAGACTAACGGCCTTGGGTGCCAAAGTCCATAGGGAAGGGTGGTGGTCCCCAAGTGGATTAAATCCCACTTGAATCCATCTTGATGAAGGGCAGCAGCTTCATTAATCCTGGCCTGGGGCTGAGGAGGACTTTGTGTGCCAAAAGGGCTCAGGACCAGAAAGTGACTTGTGGAACTGGATCAGTGGTACTATGGGTGTCACACTGAGATGCAGAAGGCAAAAGGAAGGCCACTGCATTATATTTTCAGGACAGTCTTTATGGATGATCGCCATGATGATCGCCAATATTACGATTTGGATATGATGGAGGAGGAGGAGGAGGAGGAGGAGGAGGAGGAGGAGGAGGAGGAGGAGGAGGAGGAGGAGGAGGAGGAAGAAGAAGAAGAAGAAGAAGAAGAAGAAGAAGAAGAAGAAGAAGAAGAAGAAGAAGAAGAAGAAGAAGAAGAAGAAGAAGAAGAAGAAGAAGAAGAAGAAGAAGAAGAAGAAGAAGAAGAAGAAGGGTAATTGCATAGCAGTTGCTCCCTGTGGCCTATTGCCTGGTGCAAAATCAGGCAGGAGTTCAGGACTGTTTCTTTGAACTGAGGCAGCAGAAGAGTGTGACAAACAGGTAGCAAGGATCAGTTTGCTCACCTGTACGACTGATGCCACATGAATCCAAGAGGTTTCTGGCCACAACAATTTTTAGTATATGCCTTTATTTTTCAGAGTCTGTCTCTTTTCTAAAAATTTTTTTTTAATTTAGTTTAGATCAGCCCTAAATAAATGTACAGTATTGCAGTTTAAAGCCAGCATGCTCATGATCCAATTGTTTCAAATTGCCTGTCAAAATCTAATGACCCTCATGACATTATAATCTCAAATTCAGTAATGTAAGCCAATTCCCAATAGAAAGTACATGTTATCTAATTCAAATAATATGTATTACAGTAAAACTCCGGGTTATGACAGAGGTCCATTCCAACAGCCTCCGTCATAACCCAAAAAAATTGTAAACCAAAACATCCATAGGTATGCATTGAAAAATAAAAAAAGAGTCCTGAATTGATAATTGTAAATCGGGGAAAAAATACATAAAATTTTTGTAAACTGCGATGGCATTTTGATAGGAATTGCTGTTGCAAACCGCAGCAAACTTAAACTGAAGCAGTTGTAACCCAGGGTTTTACTGTATATTTATCCTAACTCAATATGTATTGTTTGTGGAAATGAAATATACAAAGTGAAAGTACAGTAAAACCCCGACTTACGTATGTCTCGAGTTACGTAAAATTGGACTTACATAATGATTTTTGCACTAATACCATGTCCAAATGTATTTAAATGTCCCAATTTACGTAATGCAATTTCCTGTGGGTTTGCTTCGAGTTACATAAAAAATCATTTTTCCTACAGGTTTGCTTCGAGTTAAGTAAAAAAAAAATTATGTAAAAGCCTACGGAACAGACTTTTTATGTAAGTAGGGTTTTATTGCACACCTTATGTTATTTTTATTTTTAAAAATAGTATGAAAAATTAATCTACTTATCAATAAAGTTTACGATAATAAGAGCAAATATATGTGTGTCAGCTACATTAAGATTCACAGTCTTTGACTGAAATTATGTTGCTTAGCATAGTAAATTGCACTAGACTACTAGAGTAGGCCCATTGAATAAATGAGTGTTTTGTTTGACAACTGCTCTGTAAGTTTCATTTATTCAATTGGGTCTGCTCAAGTTGCAACTTACTTCAGCATACAGTACTAAGTCACATATAGAGTAGGCTCATATGAACCAATGGAATTCTCCAAATTCTCATTTATTCAATGGGTGCAACTTACTATGCTAAGCAACAGGGTTTCAGACTTTTCATTTCTAGAATGGTTTGTTGTACTGGTATAATATGAGGAATGTTTTATGTTTTCATGGCTGCTCCTTTCTTTTATTTTTTATTATTTCCTATAAAATAATTGTTAATAATATTCAGAATTTATATCTGAATCATATACACGAATCATATCTGAACTGCTTTATTTACATGTTTCAAGCCAATAAATGAATTCATGTTTCCTCTGAGTAGTGACGAAACCCAGGTCAGTTGGAGATGACTTTTAATTGGGATACAACAGAAAATGGAACATGGGTTTCCCTCTGTGTCTGAGGGGGATATATGTTCCAAGACCATCTGCAAATACCTGAAACCATGAAAAACAGGGAACCCATATTTAAGCACATATACTTAGTCATAGAAGGTGTGTATGCAAATACATCCGTCATTCTTTTTGGGTGTGAGGAGAATGGCTGTGGTAACAGTCAGTGCCTTCTAAATATTATATTGTAGACAGTGGCCTCAAGTGGCCAGATTTGGTAATGCACAACAGAAATAATATATATTATGCAATTATTATTATTTTTAATTTACACGTGCAGATAACTGAAACTGCAGAAATGAAACCCACAGGTATAGGGAGGTGACCCAAGTAACAGTTGAGGGCAGTGTATTAACATATAGAATAAAATCAAACAAATAGATTAAATTATGTTTATGAATCAGTCCTCCATCTCTCTAATTGATTTTAAAAAGCAGTCACCTTTTTAGAAACTTACAGTTTTACATTACTCATTCTTGAGGTTTAAAATCTCACAATGGTCATTAGAGTTTGGCAGCAACAATACATTCCAATTAATCATCATTCCAGATTATATTATTTATTTATCAGAGTCCAAAGCACTAAAATTTAAAAACAACATAATTTTTAAAATTCTAATCATCTAGAGATGTATGCATACATAAACTACATATTTACACTCTACTTTCCCAATATTTAGCAGTTTCAATAACCCTGCCATTTACTTCAAACAAATTCTCAATATCACACGGTACAGGCAAATTAACAGATCAACAGATGTTCAATGTCTTATCTTTCACCACATTCACATTGTTCACCATCAATATAGGCCCACCAGATTGACTCAGTCTTCCACCCTTTCAAGGTCAGTTAAATGAATTGCCAGTATGTTGGGGGCAACAATGCTAATTACATTGTGAACCGCCCAGAGATTGTTAACATGGGGGACAACACTTGACGGGGGGGGGGGGGTTGGTTCAATTCCCAGGAGCCTAAATCAGTACACTGACTGATCAGTGCTTTGGGGAATTGATTTAGGCTTCTGGAAATTGCCGTCCAAAACCCAAAGGTTAGGAAACATTGGTCTAAGTGTTATGAGGTGGTATATACTTCTAAATGTTATTGCTAACTGCTAAGTAACTGCATTGGAAGTCTTTCTTTACTTATATCCAAGAAAGTCAAAGTACTGTGAAGGAGCTGTTTCACCCCAGTACTAAGCATTTCTGTTGGCTTTTATTAGATCATAGCAGCAAAGTAATGAATCTATATCATATGATAATAATATTGTGTCGTGTTAATTTGCTCTGTCTTAAGAGCTCATTGGTGGGCATGTGAGCTTGTAGTGAGAAATTTATTTATTTATTTATTCAGATTTATATTGCCACCCACTCGCCGAGGCGACTCAGGGTAACAGCAACAGTACAATAAAAATTATAAAATATAACCTCACAAAATACAACCAAACCAGAACACAGACTAACTCCCCTCAGGAGTTACTGACTGTGATGCTTCCTGGGTCAAGGATGTTGGTCTGGTCACTCATCAACTGCTTTGCTCTCTCCAAGAAGCCACTGACTGTAGAGTGTTTGGTGCTTATGACGTATGGGGTGGAGGGCTAAACCGGAATATCCGATGGAAGTAATCTAGGAATAGCTTCTAGAAGAGTGTTTCCCAAACTTTAGTTTGGGGACTTCAATTCCCAGAAGCCTAAGTCAATTTCCCAAAGCACTGGTCAGCCAAAAGACTGACTTAGGCTTCTGGGAATTGAAATCCCCAAACTAAAGTTTGGGAACCACTGTTCTAGAACTAAACATAGGACACTATTGGATCAGAGCTTCCTGCCTGTGTAAGACAAATATCATTAATTTCTGAGGCTGTCCTACTGTTTTGCTTTGGGCTAACCTTAGTCTTTAGCAAAAGGGTAGGTCAACATGCAGTCTGCTGGTGACATTAGGAGCCTACATGTGGCTTCCTGGAACCAAAATCCAGCTCCTGCACCTATTAGCAAACACATCCCAGTTTTTCAAAAATAAAAATGTCACCTTGTGCTCTGTGTGTGTGCGCGTGCGTGCATGCACATGCATGTGTGTGCACACACGTGCATGTGTGTGCGTGTCCGTGCGCCCCCAGCATCCTGGTTAGTTACATACCTTTAAGTCAGAACCAATTCATTACAACCCTAAAAGGACTTTCAAGATAAGTGAGATATTTAAGGAATTGTTTTAACAGTTCCACTCTCTCAGTGAGTTTCCATGGCTGAGTCAGGATTTTAACCTCTATCTCCAGAATCCTAGTCCATCTCTCTATCCATGCTACCACATTGGATATCCTACCACAGCAATTTATATTTTTGTTGCCACTAGATGGTGCAATAATATTAACAGTTGCATGCCATCGAGTCAGTTCTAATCTTTGGTGACCTTTTTCAGGGTTTCTTAGAAAGAGATGAGCTCCTGTCTTTGTCCCAGCTCCTGCCAACCTAGCAGTTCGAAAGAAAGAAATTGCAAGTAGATAAATAGGGATCACTTCAGTGGGAAGGTAACAGCGTTCTGTGAGCTCCAGTGTCTAGTCATGCCTGCTACATGACCACGGAAACGTCTGCAGAAGCAGACAGCGCTGGCTCTTCGGCTTTGAAACAGAGATGAGCACTGAACCCTAGAGTCAGATACGACTGGCTTTCGAGCAAAGGAAACCTTCACTGGGAAGATAATATACCGAAGTTCTTTACCATTCTCTTTTTTCTGGGGCACACTGGGACTGTGCAGCTTGTCCATGACTAGACAGGCTTGCTCTTCTCTCAGGAGGGACAGTGGGGAACTGAATTCCCAGCCTCTGATTCTGCAGTCAGATGCCTAAACTTGAACTATTTTAACCCAGTTCATGCCTTTTCAGAAGTCAGTCACACTCTATTAGAGTTGCAGGACCTTAAAACATTCCCAGTTAAAAATTTAGAATTATTAAAAAATATTATGTATAAATATGATATAATTCTATTAAAAGACTGGTTGAATCGAATTGAGAATGAAGATATAAAAAAAGAAATTTATAAGGAATTAAGGTTGAACTGGCTTCAGATACTAATGCTGGATAAGTGGAATAGACAATATAAAGAGAAATTACAGCCTACAAGACAGTTGACAGACTTTGAGGAGATGTTATATAAGATAAGATAAGGTTCAATGGGGATAAAAGGAGTAATAAGTAAATTATATAAAATGATAAACAACACAGAAGAAACCCAGGACGTTCTTAAAAGATTGTGGGAAACGGATTTAAGTATTAATATTACAGATAAGAATTGGAAGAAAAAATGGAAAAGCAGGATTATGCGAAATCTGTCCACAAAAGTTAAAGAACACAATTATAAAATTTTGTGGCGGTGGTATATGACGCCAGTTCGGCTAAATCAAATAAACAGCAGCAACTCAAAAAAATATTGGAGATGTCATCAGGAAATTGGGACATACAAACATATGTGGTGGGATTGTGAAAAAAAAAAGAAGTCAGTCACACTCTCAGGTGAGTGTGTATAGAAGTCCAAGTGAAATACATCTTAAGATTACTTATGGAGGTAGGCGTAGTCATCAGGCCGAAAACTCCTTGAGAGTCACTCACCCGGCTAAGTTCAGGGAGTTATTCAGGGATTTGTAAAGCAGTTACCAAGGCTCTGGATCCCAGCAAGATCAGAAACCAAGCTCCTTGTTAGCTTCTGTGAGGCAAGCTACTTCAAGCAAAGCTTTCTCTGTGTAGTTTCAAATTTTTGAGCCTGAACATGGCAAAACCATTAAAACTAAAGGCAGGAGACAACACAGGATGTGCCTTAAGTGGCCCTGTTTCAAAGACTCCAAAGAGATCGGACGGTACCAAAAGAAGATGAAAGAGTCTTTATTCTTTTTCCATGGAATGTGTTGAGGGCCTTGCCTGCATTGAAAGACTTAACGGAGCCTGGAATGCAATAAGCAGTCTCAGGTTGTGTTGTTATTGGAATGCATGCCTTCGTTTTTTTAGTCCTAGTAAAGACAGATTTTGCCAGAGAGACCCATAAAACATATTAGCGGTTCAGAGATCACTTTTGAAATGAAAATCCATCCATGTTTCCAACAAGTTCTAAGTATTTCCTTGGAAACACGTCTCATTTAAGCAAATTAGGTTTCATTTCTCTTCTTTGATATAGTAAGAGATTTGCTTTTGGTGGCCTAACCTTTAAAACCTGGGTCCTATTTATATCTTTGGTTGCCCTGTAACACTCAATCAGTGCTTTGAATTACAGCATTACTGTTTTTTTCCCCTCTTGGCTGTTCAACTGATGAGAGCTGGCAAGGAAAGTGATCTTTGGCCAGACATTCTTGTGTGTTCGAATCAAGCAGCTGACAGAACTGTTATTAAAAAGAGAGCTTTTGTTTACTTGTGAATCTGACTGGCAGTGGTATCTCATAAGCTGTTTTTTTGTATGATAGAATAAAATTTCCACTGCTTCCACCTGAACACATCAAAATGGATTTCCAGATACTGTCACTCTAGTGATGGTGAACCTTTTAGAGACCGAGTACCCAAACTGCAACCCCAAACCCACTTATTTATCTCAAAGTGCCAACATAGCAACAGGGGAGGAAGGAAACACTCCCATTGGGCTGCTGGGCCTAGGGGCGGGGCAAACCCTGTGCTGAGGGAGGAAGGAAGCACTTCAATTGGGCTGCTGGGCAGAGGGGTGGGTGAACTCTGTGCTGCGGGAGGGAGGAAGCACTCCCATTGGGCTGCTGAGCAGAAGGGTGGGGCAAACTCTGTGCTGGGGTGACTGCATGGGTACCCACAGAGTGGGCTCCGAGTGCCACCTCTGGCACGCGTGCCATAGGTTCACCATCACTGCTCTAGGCTTAACTGATAATGGTACTTTCTAGCTGCAGATCTAGAACATCAATACTGTATAGAGGTATTTATCAACTCCTGGCCATGGTCTAATGTAGACAGAACTTAATTTCATGGGAAGGTTTCTCACAATTTAGCCCTAGAAACTGGTGGAATCTGCTGCCATTTTTGTAATTTTTAGTATATCTTTTTAAAAATTTAAATTAAAAAATTAACATGCTATTCTTTAAATACTTGAAGTAGTATTAATGTGCTACTCAAAAAGTAACATCAATATAAATGAACAATTGAATAATAACTGATTAAAAATATTTTTTCTAAAATCCCAAGTTCTGTACCTGCTATGTATAAATTAATGCCATGAAGTCTCACTCTTATGTCTGATGAAGTGGACTAGATCCAAGAAAGCTAACATTAAAATACAAGAGGTAGTCTTTAAGGTGCTACATTTTTTTGATTTTTTGCTTTGTTTACTCTCTGATATTCTGTTGAATACTCTATGCATTCAACTAAAGGTCACCATCCAACCAAAGGTGTCATTTTAAGTCTCTGAAACCAAACTTAACTCATTCATATTAAAACAAAAACTAGTTAAAGGTACTGTACTTCATTTAGGCTAAATTGTGCTCAAAACTTTTGAGGAAGCAATTGACGGTTTCCAGGGAGTTGTGTTCTTCCTTCAATTGACTCAAATCTAACCTATGAAATGCCAGAGTGGTGAGATAACAATGAAATTCTATAAACAGCTGTAGAGAAGAGATCCTGCCCTCCTCTTTATGACTGTCTTTCAAGTACGGTACAGGTATTTGAAAGGTGCTCTCATATCCCCCTCCGTTTCCTTTTCTCAAGACTAAACATCCTCAGTTCTTTCAGTCTTTCCTCACAGAGTTTGACGTCTAGTCCCCTGATCATCCATGTTACCCTCCTCTGAACTTGTTTTGTTAATCCATCCTAAAATACAATTTGCCTTTTTTTTGGCAGCCACATCACACAGTTGACTCCAATTCAGCTTGTGATCTACAACAACTCCAAGATCCTTCTTGCTTGTAACATTACTTAGTCAAGTACTCCCCATCTTGTATCTGTGCATGATGGTGCCTTTTTGCCTAAAGACACAGAAATCTGAGCCAAACAGTTGTTATGAAGGTATTCCTTAGGGAAACATCAATCTATTTCTCTCTCTCTCTTTGTATAATAAGTCCTAGTTTAATTGCCAAACCTACTATCTGTGTTCTAGAGAAGAGTCAAGGCTGCTTGCTATTTGAAAAGCTGTTCAACCTCCTTTAACGTTGCTTCGAAGAGGTTCCAGGAAATCTCAAAAGATCCGCAAAATCAGAGGACAGGTACAGTGAAATATATTTCCACAACAAATGTGCTTTGACATGAAGTATCATTTAGCCTCATTTCCCCCCCTTATACTGCTAGCATTCTCCCTGCATCTCTTGAAGTGAACTCATCTCATCCATTCTTGAACAGCAATAAAGTGATGCAAAATTATGTACTTACTGCAGCACTGGCTCTTTGGCTATGAAACAGAGATGAGCAGTGAACCCTAGAGTCAGATACGACTGGCTTTCAAGAAAGGGTGGCCTTTGCTTTTACTTTACAATTGACTCTAAAGCAGTGGTTCTCAACCTTTTATTGGCCATACCCTACCTAAACATCTCTAAAATCCTGAAACCCACCACTACCACCACCATGATATATAATTCTTATTATTCAAAAAGTGAATTCACATGGAGGAAACCTAAAAGTCCATTAACTTGGTCTAACTCAGTGGTGGTGAACCTATGCCACATGTGCCAGAGGGACCACTTAGACTTAGAGCCTTCTGTGTGGGAATGTGCACTGTTGCCCCAGCACAGATTTTGGCCCGCCCCTCTGCCCAGCAGCCCAATGGGAGCACTTCCTCCCTCCCCCAGCACAGAGTTCCCCCTGCCCAGCAGCCCAATGGGAGCACTTCCTCCTCCCTCAGCACAGAGTTCTCCCCGCCATGTTGACACTTTGCGATAAATAAGTGGGTTTTGTGTTGCAGTTTTGGCAGTCTCTAAAAAGTTCACCATAACTGGTCTAACTCATTCTCGAACTGCCCCCTCCCGTAAAAAATCAATCCCCCTCCGCCCCCAGGGGGCATGTGCCCATGTTGGGAACCACAGCTGTAAAGATGTTCCATGCTGTTATAGATCTGGGAGGAATGAAATGGGACTCCTTCTTTACATGAGTTTTATTACTGATTAAGTGTCATCAATGGGGACGAAACCATTTGGCACATCTTGCTCAGTCTAGCCGGGACATTTTAATCCCTAAAATCAAGGCCTCCTCCTTTTAGCTTAGTTCTAAGGGTGGAAAATGAAAAAATGGTTTTAGATTTTCTTGGCACTGCCCAGAAACATTTAATTTAAGAAAAAGCTTGGGAAAGCCTTAAAAACAAAAGCAGTAATTTTGTAACCATGTGGTCCTTTCCATGAGAAATAGTTTCTAGTGAGAATTCTGTACACGGTCACATGCCCAAATATTAAAAGTGAGTTTATTTGGTAGGTGAGGAGGGAAAAGAAAAGGGGGGGGGGGAAACAACAACTATACATAGTAAAGGTAAAGGTTTCCTTTGCTCGAAAGCCAGTCATATCCGACTCTAGGGGTCAGTGCTCATCTCTGTTTCTAAGCCGAAGAGCCAGCGCTGTCTGCTTCTGCAGATTTTTCCATGGTCATGTGGCAGGCATGACTAGACACCGGAGTGCATGGAACGCTGTTACCTTACCACCGAAGTGATCCCTATTTATCTACTTGCAATTTCTTGCTTTCGAACTGCTAGGTTGGCAGGAGAACTATACATAGACAATGCTAAATAAAATCAATAAACTCAATCTCCCTTGGAACTTGCTTTAAACAGGGGATCCCAGCCACGACATCTCACCTGGCCATGATTTGGGGACCTTTTATTTTCTTCTGCATCTCCCTCCCCTCCCTCCAGCTTTGTAATGCCTAGTCCTGTGATGGTGAACCTTGGCACTCCAGATGTTCTTGGACTTCAATTCCCAGAAGCCCAAGCCCCCATGACATGAATCCACACAAATGGGTTTACTGTGATTCTTCCGACCTGCAACACCCTCATCGCTCCTGGAAGCGGAAGTAAAACGCACCCATATGGGCACATTTTACTTCCGCCTCCAGGAGTGACGAGGGTAGTGTGGGCCGGATGAATGAATCGTGCGGATTCATGGCATGGGGGCTTGGGCTTCTGGGAAATGAAGTCCAAGAACATCTGGAATGCCAAGGTTTACCATCATGGGACTAGGATTCAAAAGCTGGTATCAATTAATGGTCTAATATATTGTCCACTCTTGTTTTCAGATTGTATACATGGAGCAAAGGGGCTTTCTTTCTGTTGTTGTTTCATAAGGTTGAAACAAGAAGGTCTGTTTTGAAACCTGGCTCCAAAGTCTTGTCCTATAACACTCACACACAAGCCAAAAGCTTATCTAGGTTGTCCACTATAACGACAACTTAACAAATGGTTGAGATCTATGAAAAAGCACAGCATCGCCATGAAGGGGGGGGGGGGGAGCAATAAACCTTTAAGAAAAGTGAGTCTGAGTTTCATGTGTCAATGAAGATTTTAACCTCCTTCTCCCAAGTCCTAATACAGTGCTCTAATCACAAAAAATGGCTAGTGTTCTTGAATTTCCCACTGCTGCATAGTTATTAAAAGCACAGGAGCAAACAGCAACTCAGCTAGAGTGTTTCATTACGAAGTTATTAATTCCACCTTCTGTGGCTCTTGTGGCTGAATTTTCTGTTAACTTGAAATGATTATTATTATTTGGGGGGGGGGCCCTCCCCCGCCAATGTTTATAAGCATTTTGAATGCATGAGTTTTGCTTTTATCCTACAATGATACTTCAGGGACAAACTCAGATCTTGCCCTTCTATGGACATTTTCTACAGGGTTACAAGGTCACCATGTTCCCAGAACATAATAATTTGTTTGTGTGGGTGTTTAAGGTTGGAAAATGATGCACACAATGTTTAATTACTGGAATTCTTTTATGTCTTTTACACGTCTCATTTTATAATACTTTAGTAGGAATTGTGATTCTCACACGGGGGTGGGGGGGATGATTACAACAAAGAGGAAAATTACTAGAGGAAATGTGCTTGCCAGAGGACATTTACACTTCATTATGTAGTTTGTAAGTAAATCTTATCGAGCACACAATCACACATCTGGATTTTCATTATGACCAAACAGTTTGTCTTTTTACACCAATTGCCAGATTTCCCCAATTTCCCTGCTACTCTCATTTTGCTGCTTTTATCATAATTCTGTCATTACCATTTTCCATGTTGTTAAACAGCCACTAAATCAAAGCCACATACCTTCAGATGCCTAGCATGAAGTTCAGTTCTGAGCCACACCATGTAACGCAGAAAATGATCCACAGAGGCAAACTCTACAGGGTACAAGGAAGGCCTCTTGAGATGTTCCAGTCCATCTGTCATCCTTGGGCTTTAGGGCTTCCACACAGGCCTTCCTGTAACCACAGCTCCTAACCTAGCAACTCACTCACTCACTGGTCTTCTGTCTCTGCTTCTCTTATTTCCAACTGATATTCCAATGCCAATCTAAATGCTACTTTCTACAGTATATCTGTTTTCCAAATCCGTTTAAATTATGCCAAATTGTCATAAAATCTTATCATCCAAAATCTATTATTTGATTGCCCATTGATTCCTAGTAGCCATTCATGTCTGCTCCTACATAAATGTATGCAACAACAAAGTGAATCCATCTGCTGCTCAGATGCACACAAGGGTGGAATAACTCCTGTGAGTAGCAAGAAACTCATCCTTTTTATCTCCAAGACAGAGGTGGCATCCTGGCACAAATCTCTGGCACCTTTCTGAAAGAAGCTGACACCTTGACCTTCTACTGGTGCTCTGTTGTATTTTTTATTTATTTATGGTACTCTGGTGGGGAAATATACTGAAGATTTCACCTGCTAGTTTCCAGAATGTTACCCTGGTGTTTGCATTTGAGACCTTAAGTCTTGATTTGTTTACTTTGTCTGAAGCACAAAACTTGGGTTTTCTTGACATAAAATTAGGATATTTTTAATTGGGCTTGAACAGTGCTCATATGCATAGAAATCACTATTACTTCAACTCTGAATTTTGGCAGGGTTTAGTAGGTTGTCTCTAGTGCTGAATCAAGAGATAGGTGTTCTATATGTGAATTTTTTTTTGGACTAGTATCCATGTTAGTCTGTGGTTCAGGCATATCAGAAAACAAAACAAAATAAACAAAATAAAATAAAAATAAAATAAAAAACACTGTAGCACTTTAAAGACTAACTGCTATATTTTATATATAGCAGTTAGTCTTTAAAGTGCTAGTGTTCTTTATTTTGTTTTGTTTTGTTTTCTGATATGTGTTTTATATACTTATTCATTAATTCTGAAGCTATTGACAGTCATTTCTCCCCTCAACACTGTTCATAATATTAAATATTTCTTTCCTTAACACTGTTCACAATATTAAATATTCCAGTTTATGGGTCATGTGTTTCTGTGACTTTTTAAGCTAAAAAACAAAGAGAGACAACTCTCCTGGAATTTTACATGTGCCAGACCTGAATGGGACTTTCAGAAGCATACCTATCATGCAATTTCCATTCAGTCCTAGGGCCATTTAAAACAGATAACTAGACTGGGGAGAAGATTATTCTGACCTTATATACTTAATTGCTACCTATGTGTCCCATTTACACATTACAGTAGATTTCAAGATTTGCTATGTAAACTGTCTCACAGATAAAACAGAACAAAACAGAATGGAATTGAACCTCTCTACTTGTTACCCACAAGCAGCTACATAGGGATGGCAGAAATGAGTATTAGTACTTCCCATTGTCCACATGAACATAGGACATATCTTCTGTCTGACCAGACATCCCGCTATGGTAATAGAGTACACTATAAAGCCAGTGACTCAACGCCAAGTATTGGGCAGTGGTAAATAACCTGAACTCCCTAAAGGGGCCAATGGCTATGAGTGATGAGCCCCTTTTAGATGGGCTGATGGCCTCCTCAGTGGAGGAAATGCCACTGGAAACCATCATATTGAGCACAACAGCAAAATGAGCGGAGGAGGAGCTCTGATTCCCAACGGTCATGGAGGCGGAAGAGGCCATGCCAGATGGACTGGCTATGAAGGCACACTTTGTCCATATCCTCAAGGCTGCGGCAGTCCATTGCAGTCCCGGTGTTAAATCCTGCATGTCTCATTTCATATGTGCTGCAGGAGATGGCTCCATGATCATAGTGTGTGGGTCACTTCACAGCAAACTGAGATCCACCTTAAACAAATTCATGCCAATAACATTTTCCTGTTTCAGGAAAAAATGCATTCTCTGATACAAGTTGCAGCCGTCACCGTTGCTGACGCTGATGAGGACATATCAAAAGATTGCCTTCTAAGCTGTGATCCAACCATCAACTGTCTGGTGGATATTTCTTGCCACTCACCTCTTGCATCTCTTGTTGAGCTAACTAGTCCACAAACTTTAGCAAGATGATTACTCTCAACAACTATAGCTTGAAAGTCCTTGGGTCCACCTTCTCTCCCCAATCTGTAACAGACCCAGGAAGTAAAATACTTTCCATTCCATTTGAAAAAGTGAAATCTCTTCTTGAATGATAATATTCAAAATATTTTGCCTCAAGTAAAGATGTTATTTGTAAGTAAATCTAATCAAGCATACAATCATTTGTGTCATTTATTGAAATGCTTGTTGACATGTTGAAGGAATTGGTGTGAAGTGTCCACTTTTTAGAACATGAAAGCCACAATTTCAGTGGAAATTGTGGGTCTTTGAAGTGACTGGAGTTAATGGGTATAGCCAGTACAGAATCAGATATACCAGAAAAGAAACAGCTGGCTTGCATATTGTGTCTAATTGCTTATCTCTCAATAAACATTCTCACATTTAGAAATACTTTTCTCCAGAGAGTACTGCAGAGTTTTAACAGAGGCAGAAAACAAAAGCATCTAGCAACACCTTTGTATAATATGGATGTTCAAAATAAAAATAACTTGGGGGTGGGGTGGGGGGGAACGGACTATGGTAGTTTTGAGAGCAAATAACCAAATTTATATACAGTATGATTTTGCATACTTACCAGTGGTGGGCTCAAAAAATTTTTACTACCACACTGTGCACATGGTATGGTGGGTGTGGCCAGGGGCCCAGGGGGAAGCCCTGCGTTGCACCCAAATTAGGACTACTTTATTTCAAAACTTGGATGGGAGGTGCCAGCCACAATTTCTGCTACTGGTTCTGGCGAACTGGTGCAAACCTGCTGATGCCCACCACTGATACTTACTCCCCCCCCCCCGTATGAAATACTTGCATAATTATTATTCTCTGTCATTAGAAACATATCAACATGTGGTCGAGTTTATGATGTTTTTTCCATGGTTTTATTTTTTTGGAAAAAAACAATTGTGTTATAACTTGATATTTTGTAAGTGTAATTGTAATTGTATATTTTGTATCTTTGTTAGCCACCCAGAGTCGCTTTCTAAGTGAAGTGGCATACTACAACAACAACAACAACAACAACAACAACAACAACAACAATCATCATCATCATTCATCATCATCCAGCAGGGGGAGCCAAATACCTAAAATGTAGACTGTCTATCTGAGGGAGCATCTTGCAATTTCATCTTCTCTTGTTTTTCCTGTGTCAGGTGACCAGCTGAATTCTGAAGAAAAGAAGAAGCGAAAGCAGAGGAGAAACCGAACTACCTTCAACAGTAGTCAGCTACAGGCCCTGGAGAGAGTCTTTGAGCGGACACACTACCCAGATGCTTTCGTACGAGAGGACCTCGCGCGCAGGGTCAACCTCACTGAGGCCAGGGTTCAGGTGATTGAACATGTTTTATTCAGGAGGTCCATCTTCTCCCTTCTCTGCCACTCCATTTAATTTTAATGTTAAATGTGTTTTAAAAGAGTGAATCATCTTTTCTATTTCCTCCAAGTTTTTGTAAATGTCATACAGAAATTGTAGTTGTTCTTCTATTCTCCCAAAATATGTGGCATTTTGGCTCCTGTACTATTGGGTTGATCTCTTTCTCATCCCTTTCAGTTTTATTTGCACTTTGTTTCAAATATACCACAATATGTTAAGAGCCACAAGTCTTTTGCAGATTTATATTGTAGATAATGACTGCAATTAAAAGCAGAAATACCCTTTTCATGACTTGATGTTAGGTAGCATAGTGACCTTTTTCATGCAGGAGCTAAGGAAAATTTCAGCTGATTTCATGAAAAAATCCACTACATTCTTCCAATTACTGGAACTGTTATAAATTGCAGTATGAGGGCAGGGTGCTCTTTAATGTAGATCGCTCAACTCTTAAATTTTGTGAAATGGAGAGTGTTGTGCTGCCTAACCTCTAAAACAATCAACCATCAGGGTTGTAACTAAAACACTTTATGGTCTTAGAATTTTTTTTTCAGTTGCTAGATAATTATGTAGGCAAATACATTCATGCAGATACTGTATAAGTGTTGTCAAGAAATGGGTTTATTCACAAGTAGGTCCTCTTGCCTACCAGTGGTTGCTTCCTGCTTCCAAGCTGTTGTCTCCTAGCTAAGCAGCCCAGGTTCCTAGATTAGTGTAGATAAGGTAGCGTAGAGCCAAGTAAACACTCTGGGCATCTTCAGGTATTTTAAAAGTACAGTGGAACCTCATACAACAATTGCCCCGTATAGCAATGAAATCGCATAACAATTAGGTTTTGGGGGGGAAATGGTGTCCCGCATAACAATTTTCCCTATGGAAAAAACCATACAACATTTTTTCAATGGTGCATCCCATAAGGAAAATCATTGATGTTTCATACATCATTGGAACCTCATACAACAATCACCCCGTATAGCAATGAAATCGCATAACAATTAGGTTTTGGGGGGAAATGGTGTCCCGCATAACATCAATGAGCCCTGTGGAATGGATTAAAATCGTTGCATGAGGTACCACTGTATATTGAAATCAGAGTAAATTACGGAAGAAAGTTCATCAAAAGTTCAGAAAGCAATCAAAATAAAGAAAGCTGCTCTATGGGGAAGCCCAGGGGCCCCCTTCTGGCTTAAGCACCTACATGATTGCACTTCACCCTTAGCTCAAAGCTTTGGGTCAAGAGAGCGTCTTGCCTCCTCCCTCTGGGTTATATCTCCTCCCTCAGGGGCCACCTCCTTGCCATTCCCTTAAAGGAATCTGGCCAATGATCATACAGTATAACATGTCCATCACATGTTAGGATTGATCTCTTCCAACGCACGAGGCCAGCATGTTTATACATTCCAATCCCTCTGGTATGTTCTAAAAGGTTCTCCACTGCATTGAAATCTCCATCTTGGATGAGGTTAAAACCAGGGCCAAGATTCTTCTCTGACAAATGTTTATTTATTATAATAATTAATAAAAATAAAATGTTAAAGATATAATTTCTATCAGCTGCATAAGGCAGAGAGATGCCATCTTCTATATATGTATGTGTGTATATAATTTCCAGATCTCAAGTGTCCAAATGTTCACCAGATAGCAAGTGCTATATGGAGTTCCATACACTAGCATTATAGAATATGAGCAAAGCAATTGTAGAGCATTGGTCTAACATCTCAAATATACACATTTTTATAAGGAACCTTAATATTATATGAAGAATGCAGGGATTATTGAATCTAGAAATCATTAACACACTTAGTTTTGTATTTTGAAACCACAAGTGAAGATGCAATAAAAACTTACTTTCATGTTTTATTTCCCCAAAACTAACGTTGATTGCTAATGACAGTAATCTGTTTAGCTAGCCCCTACACTAATCAAGATATTGATAGATAGCAAACCAACTGTATACCGTTGTCAAATCAGTTCTGACATTTGGTGACCTTTTTCAGAGTTTGCTAGGTAGGGAATACACAGAAGTGGTTTGCCATTCACTTCTTCTGGGAGTTCTCTGGAAGAGGGCAGCTTTCCCAAGGCCTTTTAGGATACACAGCAGGGGAACTGAATTCCCAGTCTTTGATTCTGCAGTCAGATGTCTAAACCACTGAGCTATCCAGCCAATTGTACCAAATATTATTGACAGCATTTTATCCGCATCTCTAGCTCACTCACTCCTTTGCTCCTTCATTCTGTCTCTTTCACACATACATGTGCAGACTGAATAATTGCTTGCTTGCTTCCCACAGTCATACCCTGCACCTTAAACTCAAAAGTACATTATACAGTTAACAAAATATACAGCAGAAAAAAGAATACAGTACAAAATTTTGAACATGTCAACAAGATCCTTCCCATTGAGAACTTAGCTCTAGTTTGCCTTCTGTATTACAGGAGGAAGCAGATAAAGTAATAAAGGAGTTATTTTGAGGTTTCTTTCTAAACACTTGACATTCTACTTGTCTCACTTGGAGGAAATATGGTAGTTTCCAGGTGTCAATTAGTATTAGACAGCTTCTTCTCCATGCTAGTATTTTCTGATTTCTGAACATGATTCATTCCACATGGTTTCAAGATACATTGGGATTAGATGATATATTATGTCACCTTATGTGGAGTGAGAAGTACCTGATGTTAAAGCTTGATTGTGAAAAGGAAGAGGCACTAGAGATAACATTGCAAACATTTGATGGATGTGGAACATACCAAAGAATTTCAGAAGATTGGCCTCTGCTTTATAGATTATAGCAAAGCATTTGATTCTGTCGACCATGAGAAACTATGGGTGGTTCTGAAAGAAATGGAGGTGCCTCAACACTTAATTGTCTTGATGTATACCGTGGACAAGAAACTATCTTTAGGACAGAATATATAACAGACTGGTTTCCTATAGGCAAAGAAGCCAGACAAGGCTGCATTTTATCCCTTTATCTCTTCAATCTGTTCACAGACATATCATATGAAAAGATAGGCTAGATTCAGATTAAAGAGGTGTGAAAAATTGGATGAAACATCAATACTGTAATTTAAGATGTGCAGATACCGCCATCTTACTGGGAGAAAACAGCAATGACCTCAGACAACTTTTAATGAAAGTGAAAAAAGAATATGCCAAAGCAGGGCCATAGTTGAACATTAAGACAAATCATGACTACAGAAGAACTGTACAACTTTAAGCCTGACAGTGAAAAATAGAGACATTTAAAGATTTTGTGTATCTAGGTTCAATCATCAATCCAAATAGAGACTGCAGCCAAGAAATCAGAAGACTGAGATTTGGAAGGGCAACAATGAAGGAATTAGAAAAGATCATGAAGTGTAAAGATGTGTTGCTGGAGACCAAGACCAAGACCATCCACACAATTGTATTCCCAATCACTATGTATGGATGTGAAAGCTGTACAACAAAGACAACTTATGGGGAAAACTGATTCATTTGAAATGTGTTGTTGGAGGAGAGCTTTGCAGATACACAGTACTGCTCAAAAGACAAACAACGGGTTATAGAGCAAGTCAACCCTGAATTTTCTGTAGAGTCAAAAATGATGAAATTGAAAATGAAATTGAAACTGTCCTGTCCTACTTTGGGCATATTGTGTGAAGGCAAGACTCTCTGGAAAAGACAATAAGGCAGCAGGAAGCAAGGAAGCCACAAACTATAATTTGCGCGTCAAGTAGGATAGTTGAGGAGAGGGCATTTTGGATACTTCAACATAGGATCAATATAAGTAGGAGAAGACTTTACAGTACAGTATATAACAACAACAATATATTAAAAATTGCAGCCATTCTCCATCACGGTGTTAAGGAAAATAGAATCAGATTATAATTAGCATAATCAAATTATTAGGCTTTTAAAATAATTAACATGAACCACATAGGAGTAAGATTTCATATTTCAATGCTGGAGCATGGAAGTAATAAGTGACATGTGTTTTGCAGGGTAACAAGGGCACAATGATAATTTTAATAACAATTGATAATTTCTTTATCTTTTTGGTATAATAAGTAATTATTACAGTCAGGGTTGATTTCTTTTAAAATTGAGCTATTTGTTCTCCAGGGTACTCTAAAAATTGTCCTCCAGCACCACAGCTTCTGAGTTCAACCTTCCTTATGGTCCAGCTCTCACAACCATACATTACTACTGGGAATACCATTGCTTTGACTATGCGGACTTTTGTTTGCAAGGTGATGTCTCCACTTTTAACTATGTTCCCCAAATTTCTTGTAGCTTGCTCTTTGACAGGCTGTAGTGAAAGAGTAATTATTTTATTTCATGGCTGCAATCACCATCTACAGTGATCTTGGATCCTAAGAATGTAAAGTCTGTCACTGCTTCTACTTCTTACCCATCTATTTTCCAGGGACTGATAGGGCCTGTTGCCATTATCTTGGTTTTCTTGATGTTGAGTCTCAAGCCAGCTTTTGCACTCTCTTCTTTCAACCTAAGCAAGAGCTTCTTTAGGTCTTCTTCACTTTCTGCCATTAGGGTTGTGTCATCTGCATATCTCAAATTGTTGATGTTTCTCCCACAATTTTAATTCCAATTTTTGATTCATCCAGCCATGCATTGTGCATTATGTGCTCTGTATATAAGTTAAATAAGCAGGGTGACAAAATGCAGCCTTGTCTTACTCCTTTTCCTATTCCAAACCACTCCATCATTCCGTATCCTGTTCTAACTGTTGCTTCTTGACTCAAGTACAGATTTCTCATGAGACATGTACAGTGTTCTGGTATTCCCATCTCTTTAATTACTTGCCACATTTTATTGTGGTCCACACAGTTTTGATGTAATCAATGAAACAGAACTAAACTTGTTTCTGGTATTCCTTTGTTTTCTCCATGATCCAATGTATGTTGGCAATTTGGTCTCTACTTCCTCTGCCTCTTCTGAACCCAACCTGCACTTCTGGCAGTTCTCTCTCCATGTGCTGCTGAAGCCTATCCTGTATTATCTTGAGCATAACCTTGCTAATATGTGGGATGAGTGCAATTGTTCGATAGTTTGAGCATTCTTTGGCATTGGCCTTTTTTTGGGATTGGAGCGTATACTGACCTTTTCCAATCTTGTGGTCATTGTTGTGTTTTCCAAATCTGCTGGCATATTGAATACAATACTTTAATTCCATCATCTTCTAGGGCTTTGAATAATTCACCTGGAATACCATCACCTCCACTAGCTTTGTTATTAGCAGTACTTTTTAGACCTCTCCTGACTTCACTCTCTAGGATGTCCGGTTCAAGTTCAATGATCTTATCACTGTGATTGTCAGGGGTGTTGTGGTCCTTTTTGTAGAGTTTTTCTGTGTACTCTTGCCATATTTTCTTAATCTCTTCTGTGTCAGATAAATCCCTGCCATTTTTGTCCCTTATCATGGACATTTTTGCTTTAAATATTTCCTTGATTTCTCCAAATTTATTGAAAAGATCTCTAGTCCTTCCCCTTCTGTTGTTTTCCTCTATTTCTTTGCACTGTTCACTTAAGAAGTTTTCCTTATCTCTCCTTGCTTTTCTTTGAAAATCTGTGTTTAATTGATTGCTTTTTTTTCTCTTTCACCTTTGCCTTTTGTGTTCTTTCTTCTGCTATTTTAAGAGTCTCATCCGACAACCACTTTGTTTTCTTACACTTCTTTTCTTTTGGTATAGTTTTACTTGCTGCCTCCTGCATGATGTCCTGATCCTCTGTCCATAATTTTTCTGGTACTCTGTCTATCAAGTCTAAAGCATTAAATCTGTTCCACACCTCTACCATGTATTCCTTAGGAATGTTGCCTAGGTCATACCTGTCTGGCCTAAATGTTTTCCCTATTTTCTTTAATCTAAGCCTGAATCTATCAGAGTACAAATATAGACAGTTGGTTTGGCAGTAGTATACATTAATAAGGTCTGGGCATCTTAGTAAATCATAAGCTATGCATGAGTTGATAGAATGAGGCAGTAACAAAAATGGTGGATGAGATATCATGCTTCATTAAGATAAGTAATAGTACCACTTGATTCTACTTTGTCAAATTATCATCTAGAACACTATGTTCATCACTGAGCATCATAATTTATAAAGCTATCGACAAGATGGAGTGTGATTTATTATTATTATTATTATTATTATTATTATTATTATTATTATTATTATTATTATTATTATTATTATTATTATTATTATTATTATTATTATTATTATTAACATTTGTGGTGCTGCCCCATGACTCCAGGGGGCTTACAACATATAAAATCACTGAATACAAAGACATTAAAGTATAACTGTTTAAAATTTTAAAGGTTACAATTAAAATTTTAAAACTTGCAAACCCACCCCCACCAGCCACATTGTGATTTTTAAACTAAGCTTTTGGCTTACCCAGGTAACCCTTATATCAGCCAACCTAGAGTGGTCGTATCTAGAAGAGGATGATCAAAATGATAAAAGTTCTGAAAACCAGTTTAGCCTGGGAAAGATGAAGGCTTAGATACATGATGAAAACCTTCTTTAAATATTAGAAGGGCTGTCATGTGGAAGATGGAACAAGTTTGTATAGGTCCGTGATGGCAGACCTTGGGACTTCAGGTGTTCTTGGACTTCAATTATCAGAAGCCCAAGTCAGCACTCCTGTTGATCAAGGCTTCTGGGAACTGAAGTTCAAGAACAGCTGGAATGTCAAGGTTTGCCATCACTGGTGTAGGGCATCTCCAGAGATAAGGGCCCAAAGAAAGGGAATGTTTAAAAAAAATTTTTTAAAGGATTTTAACTAAACATTATGAATAATCTCCTGATGGAAAGAGATGCCGTACAATGGAATTACCTACTTTAGAAAGTAGAAACACTCTTTCATTTGGAAGCTTTTAAATAGAGGTTGGTCATGCAGAGATAATCTTGCATCATTCTAACACTGGTTTCCAATGGGTGGGTAAGGACCTTCAGGGCCTAAAATAATTCTCTTTCCCCACTAAACAATAGACAAAGTTCTTCCTCGTACCTCTGGCTCACCCTTCCACTCTTCCAGCTTGTCCTGCTTGTTTTTTCTCTCTCTCTGGTCCCAACTTTCTCACAATTTGGCTGCACGGAGGCATCTCTCTCCTACCTGGTTGAGAGATTGCAACCTTTCTTTTATTTTATTTTAAAACTGTAACTGAATATCATAACTGGAAGTAAAATACCTTTTTTTCCTATTTGAGATGTTTCAGGGGTGATTTTTTCTTTTATGAAGTGGCGGAGGCTATGAGAGCCAGAAATGAGGGCTGGGTGGAAACTCAGGGTTTTTTTTTAACTATTCTCCTTCATGTTTTTCCTCTCTGCTACAGCTGTTTTTTGTACTTTATGTTTTTCTAAACTATAGGAATTGACCAACATTCCAAATTCCCCCAGTAGGTCACCACCGATCAGGGACATGCAACCTATGGATTTCCTGCTTTGTCAGTGGTTCAGCTTAATGTCTTTTGGGTCTCATCTGTTTCTCCATAGTTCCGTGGATGTGCATAACAGACACAGTCTAATGACTGTCAGGCCTGATCAAAACAACTGATGCAACTGAAGTAGTTTTAACCAATTCCTCAAAGCACTGATATAAGCCAATGTACTGATTTAGGCTTCTGGGAATTGAAGTCCCCCTGTGGGGCATGGGACTGACGTTGGGAACCACTGGTCTATAGGATACCCTGCTGCAGTGGCGGTGAACCTTGGCACTCCAGCTGTCCTTGAACTTTAATTCTCAGAAGCCCAAGTCAGTACACCTGCTGATCAGGGCTTCTGGCAATTGAAGCCCAAGAACAGCTGGAGTGCCGAGGTTGGCCGCTGCAGCCCTATTGTCTACCATTTAGACTTGTCAAGAAACAATAATGACATTTGCCTTGTGTTTGGGTGAGAAGTAGTTAAATTATGAAAAAAAGGAGTCACCTTCAACCATTTTCCCTAGCTTGGTGTCTCTATGTGAAGGGTAGTGTTTGTTCATCATTACATGGTCTATTATAGACCGATGCCCTAAAATTAAGTGGAATAACAGCTGCACAGTATGTTACCATGAGCAGGGTTTTTGCTGTGTTAAGTCTTTTCTATCATTATTTGATCTTAATTTGAACCTTCTCTTTCCTAATGGAGCCTCTTATTCTCCCTGTTCTGACTCACGGCTGAAACAAGCAGAAGGCAGTGAGGTGGGACTTGTACACAATGGCCTCGGAGAGCAGACTCTGATAAGTCGGCTTCCTTTTCTTCCTAGGTCTGGTTCCAGAACAGGCGGGCTAAGTTCCGCAGGAATGAGAGAGCCATGCTGGCCAACAAGAACGCATCCCTCCTCAAGTCCTACTCAGGAGATGTAGCTGCAGTGGAGCAGCCAATTGTACCTCGACCAGCTCCAAGACCCACTGACTATCTCTCCTGGGGGACCGCCTCTCCTTACAGGTGACTGTATAACATGTCTCTCCCTTCTTCTACCAACCTTCCTTTCTTGCATTAGGTACTTCCTCTCATTTATAATCTGGTGACATTTAAAGAAATACTTGACTCACCAAGATTCTCCATTCTCTTTCTATTTACACATCTATTAAAAGGAAAGCCATTCAGAACTGTTCTAATTTGAGCTGGTTCATCCTCTACGGGCAATTCTGCACATAAACATAGGCTCAAACTTAACTACACACTCTTGTCCAGGGTCAGAAATAATCTCTATAAAACAGCTGGATTCACGTCTGAATAAATGCACAGGTTTCACTGTCAAACATGTTGACACTAGTTGTCATGTATCTTTGTCGAGGGAAGACTAGGACCTGTAGTTCAAACGGATTTGTGGGGAGGGGATCTCTATCAGAATTCATACCAATAATCCCCAAGATTTGTTGAAGGAAGCCATGATTCACAAACCTGGAGCACTTCCATGTGGAAAGTCATTTGTATGATCAGACCAAAGACAATGTACAACCGGTTCCATCTTTCCCCTCTCGATGTACCTTTTGTATTAGTAAAAAATGGGTTACAAATGGAAGAAGATGCCATCAGTGCTAGGAAGGAGTTTATTTCTAGCAAACTGATTCTCCTGAAACTTGGTAGCCTTTTCAGTCACTTCTAGAAAGCCAAGCAGGTAAAAAGGCGATCCTGACAGAACTGGAGCACTGAATAAAATAGTTAGCAACACTATTTGTTTTTGCATAAATTCAGAAAGAAGCTCCACTCTATTATGCATTACCTTGCTAAAATAGCTACAGTATTTCTCAATGGGACAAAACATTCTGGACAAAGAGCCTCGTTTCAGAAACCATTATGGCTTAAGACCAGGGTGTCAAATGCAGCCTCCAGATTTAGCTAGTCTGCAACTCCAAGCATTTTCCACATTCTTGGTTATGTTCGCCAAGGCTGCAGGAAGCTGAACTTCAATAGCATCTGGAGGGCCACATTTTGCCCAGGTTTGCTTTAATATGACATCCACCTAAAAAAGGGACCCAGAAGACATGATCATGTACACCAAAGACCCTTCACTTTGCTGTCAAGCACTAGAGCCAATATGAGGGGAAAGTAAAGCCCTGCAGAGGAAGTGGATTTGGTTGCAGGCAGATTGTCCTTTCAGGTTTCTGACTGCATAATGCACCCAGTGACATGGATCCCAGAATGGATAAAAATGTGTCTATGCATAGAAACTTTTTTGCACTTCACACACAGAGGCCATGCAATTAACATACCTCTCCCGACTTATCCCGAGTGAGAGGCATAGGTCTATTTCATACAAAGCAAGGGGTGGTATGCATTTTGAAAACTGGCTTATTGGTCCATGGAGCTGATGCAGACATAGAATAGCAGGAACCCAAAAAACATTTCAAGCATTCTAGTCCAGTCTTTCACATGTAACACTCCTCCTGACATACATGCACCTCCATTAAGCATAGAAAGATTGCTCATCAAACTCTCCATCTGTGAGAATTAAGGTCTTTACAGGAATAGGTTCCTCAACACGGAATTTTTAAGTGCCACAATATTCCCTGCTTCCAGCCAACAGTCAGACAAAAAGCTCTCTCCTTCCCCTCAAGGTGTCTGTGGTTTGAAAAATGTCTCATGTACCCTTCCTCTCTGAGAACAAAAAGACAGGTGGCATACACAGAATGGTCTTATTTTAAAGGAAAATGCAAGAAACAAATCTAGTTTCTTCATCACAGCATCAAACAGCCTAGTTTTAGGCAACTGGTACAATTGTGTGCACTTTTGTACCATAAATTAACATAGGAGCTTGGGTAATCACTGAAAGATTCTGTATGATTGCTGCAATACTGAATCAAAGGGAGCCAAGTTTCATAAATTATGCCTTTGAGTGTGAGAACATGGATATTTGTCTTTCTGTTTGCTTTGCTTTGGGGGAAGACTAGTTCATTCTTTTCCCTGGTGACCATATATCAGAAGTGCCAGTGTGAACCAACCTGACCCCTCCAGCATTCTTTGTTGTTGTTGTTACATGTCATCAAGTCAAAACTGATTTATACTGATCCTGGCAGTTTTCAAGGTAAGTGAGATAAGAGGAGTGGTTTCACACCCAGTGAACTTCCATGAGCTCTTAAAGCAGATGGGCTCGCTGTAAACTTCCCATCCACTTTCATTTCATACTATCATAAAGCAGCTTAGCAGGCAGCTTAGCCACTTTATAATACAGTAATACCCCGGATAACGATTGCACCGGATAACACTAAAACCGCATAACGACGACAAATTTGGGGGGAAGATTTGCACCAGAGAATTCTTTTTAGCGTTCTCCGATGGATCGTAATAAAGAAGTAAAGGAGGCCAAAGCTCCTCTCCCTGCCACTTCCCTCCTTCCCCCCCCCCCTATCCCCAGCAGTTTGGGGACTCCCCACCCCCACCCCCCACCCCACTGCTGTGACTGCAGTAGGATCGGGGAAAGCGCCTTTCCCACAACGCTACTGCAGTCTTCCCTCCCTATATTTACCAGTCTTCCCTCCCTGTATTTAAACTACAGGGAAGGGGAAAATAGAGAGAAGTGATTGGTTCTCTAGAGAACCAATCACCTCTCTCTCTTTCCTCCTCCCTGTAGTTTCAATGCAGGAAGGGAACGAAAAAAACAACACAAGCCTCACGTCTGTATTTAAACTACAGGGAGAGAGAGGCTCCCCCCCCCTTCCTATATTCAAGCCTCTCTCTCCCTGTAGTTTAAATACAGACGCGAGGCTTGTGTTTTTTTCTTTCCCTTCCTGCATTGAAACAACAGGGAGGGGGGAAGAGAGAGAGGTGATTAGTTCTCTAGAGAACTAATCACATCTCTCTATTTCCCCCTTCCCTGTTGTTTGAATACAGGGAGGGAAGACTGGTAAATACAGGGAAGAAAGACTGCAGTAGCATCAGGGGAAAGGCGCTTTCCCCAATCCTACTGCAGTCACAGCGGTGGGGGGTGGCTTTAAAGGCAGGAAGGTCTCTTTCTTTCCCTGCCTGCCTTTAAAGCGGTTTGTCCCTGAAGTCAGGACTTTTTTTTTTAGCGTTGTTCAATGCATGCATCGGACAACGCTAAAAATCGGATAACGTCATGACTTGTGGAACCAAGTCATAACATTATCCGGGGTATTACTGTATTGGGAAATTAAAATCTTCCTCTACCCTTTCATGCAGGAGAAGAGGAGGGAAGCAAAGGTGTTTTTTTTTAAAATGCCTCTGAAGGCAGACCTCTTCTTGAATGCACACCTTAATGGGGTAAGAAGATTTGCGTGTATCAGAGAAACCAAGAGCAATGCCACCAGGAGGCTAGACTCTATTATATGCCTGAACTTCTAGCAGGGTAACCCAAGGCAGAATGGTCATGTTGAGGCAACAGACTTCTTCAAGGTTAAAAGTCACATCAGACAATGGATAGCTCCAATGTTGATGGGGGTGGAGAAATGTCTGGGCACGAATAGTAGTCGAAGGTGATGCTGGTACAGGATCTTTCACAGACAATGGCAGTGTCACCCAGGCTAACATTTGTTATTACTGTGCAGAAGGAGGCAATGGTAAGCTAGTGCTAAAGCTTTGAAAACCCTATGATAAGACAGTCCAAAAAAGTGAAACAAAAGGAGATAACATTCCCAGGTCAGAAAGCACTCAATCAGCAACTGGGGAACAGCAAAGGACAAGTATGAATAACATTGTCATTGTAGGCATAACTAAATTAAAGATGAATGGACATCTAGTGGCTGACATGCACAAAGATGAAAAGAAAGTTAGATGCTACACAACACATACAATTGAATTATGGGACATAAGGAATATGAATGAAAGAAATCTGGAAACTGGAAATAACAATTAAAAGTTTAAATATTGCAGTGTTTGTATCAATGAACAAAAGTGCTGTGGAATGGAATATTTTCAGTCAGACAACAAAGTGTTTTATTCTGGAAATGACAATCCCAAAAGAAATGAAGTGGTTCTAATAACAAGCCAAGATGCAGCACAGGCAGTTAGAGTCTATGATGCAAAGCCTGACTAAATAATACCTCAGAACGACCAAGAAAACCCTTCAATGTAATCATAACTCAACTCTATATTCCAACTACAGATGTTGAAAAAGATGAAATTGTAAGTTTTTATGTAAGTGTAACAGATTAGATTAATCACACCAAAACAAGAAATGACTATACAGTTAAACCTCCCATAAAGAGGACCTTGCTTAAAGAGTAACTCGCTTAAAAAGCAGAATTTTCTCTGACTGTTCGCTTCACTTAACAAATAAAACCAACCAAAAACTCGCTTAACAAATAAATCGGGGTTCAGAATCCCCCCCGCCAGAACTCACAATTGGTCACTTACAATGGTGTTTCGCTTAGAGAGCAAACTCACTTAAAGAGAAATCCTGTGGAACACATTATGCTCTTTAAGCGAGGTACACTGTATTCATAGGTGAGGAATGCAAAAGTAGGAAACAAAACAGAACTAAATGTAGGAAAATTTAGTCTGAGGTCTGAAATGAAGGAGGGGAACAACTCATAGAGTTCAGTGAAGCAAACCAACTGATTGAGTTTAAGCAACCAAACAGATGGCTGTACATATGGATGTCACCAGATAGCTAATATAGAAATAAAATAGTGTATGTATTTGGAAGCAGATGATGGAGAAAACAAGACCAGGAGTAGATTGTGGTACTGATAATGAGCTGTTAATATCAAATATTAGAGCAAAGTTGAAGAGGAATGCTATTGCTATTGCCAAAAAAATTATTGTGCCAAAATATAATTTAAAGTCAATGTAAAGAACAGATTCACATTACTAAACTCATTTGACTAAGGAATGGAAGAACTTTGGCTTGAAACTACAGTTTCAACTGCTTTCCGTTCCAACTGCTTTCATCAGAAACCGGATCAATTGTAAACCAAAACATGTTTTCCCATAGGAATGCATTGAAAATATGGTCCCGACGGACCAAAAATAATAATAATTAAAAAATACAACTCCCCCCCCAAAAAAAAATCAAAAAAAAAATGCCAGACACGATCACCCCACCCCTTGATCGCTCCCACCAGCTGGTCAAGGGCTGGGGTGGAGAAAAGGGGGCATTCTTAAAAGATTTACCCCTTTTTTATCCTGCACCTCGATCGATTGAACTCCCCAGCTGATGGAAAACTTCAGTAAAAAGTAAAGAAAAACCTAGGTGGATGAAGAACAACTTAAAACTGTGATAGATGGTAAGAAGCAAAAATAAAGGTTATAGAAGTAGAGTCAAAATCCTGAATGCAGCCTTTCAGCAACTGTCACATATAGGCAGAGAACTATTACAGCAGAAGGTGCAAAGAAATTGAAGACAACAACAAAAGGGGAAAAAAGCAGATTTCTTCCAGAAGATAAAAAAAATAAAAAAATAAAGAGCAATTCAAGTCTAGATTAGGAATAATGAAACCCCAACAGAGGAGCACTCTATGTGGCTGGGATAAAATAAAGACAAGATGGAAACAGTGGAATGCACTAAAAGAATGACATATTCCTTTGAAAAGGAATCTCTAATGAATCTGCATTTCTAGAAAGTGAAGTGAAAGCTGCTCCAAAAGTACTGGGTAGAAGCAAATCACCTGGGATAGATGGGATTTCAATAGAATTATTTCAAGCCACAGAGACTGAAGCTGTCAAAATCATAAGAAGAATCTTGGAAACAAAACAGGTGGAAGAAACATCAGACACCTTCTTACTGGCAAAAAGCAACAATACCGTAACTTGAAAATACCTGATGAAAATGAAAGAATAAAGTGTAAACGTAGGACTGCAGCTAAAAATTAAGAAAACAAAAATGATGACTACATGAAACTATGCAGTTTTACTGAAGAAGTAGCTATTGTTAAAGATTTTGTATACTTTGGTTCAATTATTACTCCAAATGGAGACTGCAGCTAAGAAATTAGAAGAGACTGAGACTTGGAAGGACAGTAATGAAGCAATTAGAAAATATCATTCAGTTTAAACATGTGTCACTTGAAACCAAGACCTAGATCATCCATACTGTTATATTTCTGATCAATATGTACAGGTGTGAAAGCTGGAGAAAAAAGAAAGCTGACAGGAAGAAATGATTGATTTGAAATATAATGGTGGAAAAAATTTCATTACATATCCTGGTCTGCTCAAAAAATGAACAAGTGGGTCCTAGAACAAATCAACTCTGAACTATTTCTGGAGGCAAAAATGACAAAACGGAGACTGTTCTACTCCAGACACATTGTGAGAAAGCAAGATTCTCAGGATAAGACAATAATGCCAGGAAAAGTTGAAGGCAGTGGAAAAAGGGAAAAACCAAATATGAGATGGATTGATTCTATCAATAAAACTACAATCTTGAGTTTACAAAAACTGAGCAGGGCTGTTGAGATAGAATATTTTGAAAAATAATTTATTTATAGTGTTGTCGTAAATTGGAGGTGACTTGATGGCACATAACCACAATGTTAGGACACTGTTAATACACAGTATATTTTTAAGGGGGTAAATGTTTCTTTAAAATTTCTCTTAAAAGTGGGGAGGCTGTTAACCCCATGGCTACATAGGCTGTCTCTTCTCCTGGGAGGTAGAGTGCAGAATGAAACTCCCAACATACGATCCATAAACAACTAGTCATAATTTGATTATTCTAGGACAATGCCATCAGGAAGGTAAATATGTACCAATTATTCAGCATAGTGTATTTCTTTAACATAAACATTCAATTAAAAACAGGAAATTGTTTACCATCCTCACTGGTAAGAAGAACATATTTTAGCTCCTGTCCTTGTTTGTGAAAACAAGACAAATACCCCAGTGCCTATCGTCCATCCTGTAAGCCTTGTTTCACTTTAACTTGAGAAGTGGGTTGTTAGTTCAAAAATAAGGACTGGTGCATTAAAAATACTTGGCACTATTTTTCTATGGCTTCTTACAATTTTCAAAATCACTTAGGCACCCTTCCCCATTTCTTCTGCAAGGATTTCATTATCAGTGCAGGGTTATGTAGCCAGTCAGATTAACTAAGTCAGGGATGCTCAAACCATGGCCTGGGGCCGGATGCGGCCCCAACACCAGTTCATCTGGCCCACAAACCCCTCATCGCTCCTGGAAGTGGGTGTGTTTTACTTCCACTTCCAGGAGCGACAAGAGCTTCATGGGCCAGATGAATTGGCATCAGGGGCCACATCCAGGCCCTGTGCCATAGTGACAAGCTCCCTGAACTAAGTACTGTCATCTTCCAAAACAAAGCCTATTAAAGTTAGCACAGTAACCCTATTAGTCACATGCACAATACTAGCCAAATAAGGAACAGCTGAAGAATCAAGTTGTTTTTCACTTTCACTACACTAGGCCTCATTTTTAATTTGAAATGCCTATCTTTTACAAAAGTTATGTGCTGTCAAGTTGTAACTGACTTATAGCAACCCAATAGGGCTTTCAAGGTAAGTGAGATATTTGAGGAGTGGCTTCATCTGTTCCACCACTACCACCACCACCCCAGTGATCTTCCATGATGAGAAGGAATTTGTACCCAGGCCTCTTGAGCCCTAATCCATCTTTCTCTCCACACTGGGTATCTCTAGGAAAGCACCCTTCCAAAACAGTTTTGTATTACTTCACAGCATTAGCCGTTCTATCTATTAGCTATTGTACTCTATTGTGTCTATCATTATCAATTACAGTACTACCATTTTATGAGTAAACTCCATGATTCCAGAACAGGGGGTGACTAATCCTAGAAGTATGGATTGTTTTCACCCTTAATAATTGTGGTTTTCTTCTTCTTCTTCTTCTCCCACACCATTGACAGCACCCTCCTCAGCCACCCCCAGGGATAAATTCTATGAACTATATATTTTCTTTCTTTTAAAAGAGGAGAGAACAAAAAGACAAACCGAGAATTGTGCAAAACCCAGGGGAAATGTTATTGGCAAAACTTTGTACAATTAAGTAAAACAAAATAAATCTGAACCATGTGGAAAACTTAACCTTTCACCAGCCAGGCCGTGAAGGGCAAGGCAGAACCTAAGAGCAACGTGATGGGACTGAAAAGAAATGGAGTATAATGTACCAAGACACTCTCCTGAGGAAGCCTCTTTGGAATTAATGGACTTTGGGGACCTAAGTAGAAGGGAGATGAGTTGTTCCTCTTCAAAGAGGCACACTTTGAACTAGTCAATAAAAACCAACAAGAGCCAATTCCTGAGAAAGTTTCTATTAGAATACAAAACAGCATGGCTTGTTAGAATGCACTTAGTTCACCATCTGACTAATATAAAATTCCCCCACTTTCGCTTCAATAATGCTTTCAGTATGCAAAAGGCTTTACAAATCATTCCCTCCACACACCAATCCTTGGATGTATATTCACAGTGTCCTTATCCTGCATCGTAGCTTCTGATAACTTCAGGTTCAGAGGACAGATGTTTTAGGGATGTCTTTAAACTTATTAAGAGTAGCCACTGGTTTAGAGCAGAGAGCAAGCCAGAATGATGGTTCATGTGAGTCAGAAGCCACTTAGAGATAGATGTCCAGTAAAATGGTCAATAGGGAACTCTTGAAGACAGTGAATAGCCTAGCCCTGCACCTCCAGCACTCACTTCCAGAGGAGAGCAGAGGACAAACAATTTTTAGACAATCCCCCCAGGCTATGGTTTGTGCAAAGTAGCCACATAGATGGGGGACATCTCTGCTTTTCAGCTTAAACTCTCCACCTTCAAAAGCTATGACAAGTTTAACCTCCTCTCCTGCTCACAGATGAGCCTGCTGAATTAATGGATGTCTGCAGCAGGCTAGAATCTTATTTCCAGAAATTGTCATACTTAGTTAGTCTATGAAACCATCATTATCATTATTCACCATTATTCATCCTGGTGAATAACAGCTCTCTGCTGGGACCTGTGTTTAGAACTGAGCAAAGACCAAAAAACAAACAAACATCAATACAGGTTCTGTTTCCTAATTTCTATATGTCAGAGCTGAGACTCATGAAAAAGATCACTAATGTCTTTCTCCTTCATATGAAAAGTAGCAAACACCCGTTTTATGCTTCTTTGTTTCTCACTTCCACTTGCTTGTGGCTTGATGTAAACCTAACAAGGAGACACTGAATTATATAACTTAGCAGACTCCCGGTTGTTGTTCTTCTTCAAAGACCTTTTTCAGAACAGTTCAAGATGCTATTTATGCGTCTCTGCGTATGCAAGACAAAATAGCCATATGGGCTCTGCTAGTCCCAGCCTTAGGAGGGCCGGAGGCCACAGGGTCTCCCAGTGATAACTCCATAGGCTCCAAATTGTACATGTAAACAGAAATATGTGTTATTATCTCAGATAGGCACACTGGACCAGAAATGGAGGTGCCAACTCCTTTTGTGAACTTCCTGGAGAGTTGAATTCCCAGCACTAACCCCTCAGAGATCTCCTTTCAAAAGGGTCCCCAGTTAATGACAACTATCCCTTTGTAGGGTCCCTGAAAGTCCCATTCTTGTAAAGGAGAAATGAAGGTTGAGTCTGAGTCCAGTCTGAGTTCTTTCAGAAAAAAGAGCCTCTGTCTTTCACACTCTTGGCACTTTCAGTGTCAGCACCTCAACTGGGTTAGAGTAGGGGCAACTGGTTCTGTGGGAGGGCAAGAGAGCCAAGGATGTGGAGGTGGCACTGAGGGCTCCATCAGTCTGGCCTAACTGGTGGGGCTGATGGTCTCCAGCTTGAGGACCCCCCTCTTTCCACCTCTCCCAAGGAGCAGAAGTGGCCTCGCCTCAAGTTTCTTCTTCCTCCAAGGTTTCCTTGGCTTCCCCTGATCCTCCTGAGGAAAGCCCTGAGCATCCTCTAGCTCCATGCTGGCTGCTTCCTCCTCCCTCCACAGTTTGTCATTTTCTCTGCAGGCAGATGTTGTCCCTGTCCTTGGCTGGCCAGGGAGCTGGGTACCAAAGGCTTTCCCAAGGGCGAGAGGGCAAGGACAGACATGTCACCCAGAATGCAAGAAGCAACCACCTTGCAGGCTGCAAGAGGGCTTCGAGATAAAAGGCTATGATGGGAACCCCAACAGCACAAAGAATAACATTCTTAATAGGACTCTCAGCAGTAAGGAGATTATCCTAATCAATTATCTTAAACCTTTGCCTATCCACCTATCCTCATTGAACACATACAGACTCCACTGAATTCATTTATATCATTGTCAACCACCACCAGTGCTTCTACTAGAAAAAGAGTTCCCAAACTATCTGCAGTATTGTACCTTCCACCCAGCCCTTTTGCTTATTTCAATTTTGTTGCATGCCATTTCTGATCAGTTGGTAGGAAAAGCCCCTTAACTTCAGCCGAGCGGTTTTGTCTGCTTTCTACAAAGTGCAAATATTTCAGTGCCCCTCAATACATCCAGCTAACCTGCTGGCAAAGTGCTAATCATGCTAGCGCCAGAGGTGATAGACATCATCACATGTAAACGCTACATGATTGTCCCACTATCACCATGACGTAAAGGCACGCCAATGTCATGTACGTAATTTGTGATGAACTCATTTGGCTTATTATTTCTCCCTCCTCTCACACTTTCTAAAATAGCTCCTCATCCCTCCTAAGATGTTGTTTGCACGAGGGGGTCCCTAATGGATTCTAAGAGAAGACTCTACAAAGGTAACTTTCTGGGAAGGTATCTTTGGGGCAGAAGCAGCATTGGTTGTGTGGCTGTACCACACAAGGCTGGAAGGCTGGAGGATTAAAGCTGTCCTTCTGAGCCCCCAGGCCACTGTTGTAGAGAATCTTGACTTTGCCAGGCCTGGATCAGAAGACAGGATGTAAGAAAGAACTGTATCGAAAAGATGGATGGCTCTGCCTGATGGATGGCTCTGCCTATCTTTGGTCCATAAGTCCTACTGCACCATCTCCTGCCTTCAACCTATACTACAGTTTCCATAGAATAATAGGCCCACATTTGCTCCATTTAAACATTTAGGATTTTTTTGGGGGGGTGGGGTGGGATTGGGTTATCAGAGCCAGTTTAAAGACCCCTGCCTTCTGGCATCTACTCAAGACTGATGGATATTTTCATTTTATATCCAACTCTGCATCTTCTACAGATTCTTGACAAATGTCAGCCCAGAGAGCTGACCATAGTACAGGGCTGTTTAAGAAATGTCTGTGCTCTTTGTATGGAAAGAAGGGGTATCCCAGGAGAAAAGGATTCAGACTGCTCCTTTGAGTACTGTACTTCCAGCTTAGCTCTAAAAAATTATTAGAACATTAAACCCAAACTACAGATTGTTACCATATGAAAGAGTCTGAGGGAGTCCCACGCTCTTGCATGACTCCTAAAGCTTTCACATTTGATTGTTCTTTGACAGTCTCAGCTTTGGCCAAATCCTCATCAGCTAGTCTGAAGGGCACACAGAATTCATCATCTCTCACCAGTCCTAGCTAGGAGTCCAGATCTTGGACTAAATGCCTACAGTTGTCTGAGAAGAACAGGAAATATGTTAACATTAGGGGTGAGATACTGTACAGTTGGTCCTTATTGGGCTTGCACTAAATATGACTTACTTTAGCATTAAAAAAATTGATCTAAGGACAAAAATGCAATGCTTTTTTTAATGGAAGGAATTCCATCTAATGGCTAGGAGCTTATCATTGCAGTTTTATACCTAGATATGCTCAAGAGCATTCAGTGGAACTTACTCCCAGGTAAGTGATTGAAAGGGACAATAGCCTGAGTGAAACAATGGCCAGAATTCTCTTGCTCATTGTAGTAAATCATACCACAGTAGACCCATTGAATCAATGGGGATTTAGTGAATCACTTCCTTACTATGCTAACATAAGTCACAGTTTAGAGTAACCCTATTGAATCCACAGAAATTACAGAGGAGTTGATTCACTAATTCTCCATTGTTTACTCTAGTGCAATTTACTATGCTAAGCATCAGGGTTTCAGGCAATGGAAATTAAGCTTCAGTGTCATACTGTGTTGACTAGAGGTCTCCGTTCAGATTTCAACTTAGCCACAAACTTACCATATACCCAAGCATCCCTTATTTGTAAGTTGGGAAGAGGGTTGGCATGTTGGTGAGGAACAAACTCAATAGTTAACAATGTTTGCAGACTTGGCAAAGCAAGAATTTCCCTAAGTTGTTATTTAGTGACTGGGCTAAACTAATATCTTTTTTTTTTGTTATTTGCATTATAACATGTTGCATGTCATTTGCATATATTTTCATTTCAAAACCTTGTTGCTGTTTTTAATAAAAAAAGATACTGCTGTTAATTAAGTACATCATTGTGAAGAGATTAAAAACGGATGTCCATGGGGAATTGCCCATATAGTTCTCCTTTTTTTGGGTTTCTCAAGGGGACTTGTTTTGAACTGAGCCTCACCAGGATTTTGCCCTCAACCTGTTTCTAATAACATTCAACAGTGAAACATAATGGAGTGACAATAAGTTTTCCTCTGAACATCCAATAGACTAACTCTCACCACTGAGTGACCACAATTATCCTCACATATCTGGAATGTTAAGACCATTCTTCCAGATCTGACCTACATGCAACTAGTAAACTCAAGAGCGAGCATTTCCATGTTATTTCTGCTTTTAGGAAACAACCCACACTGACTAAATCCATGCTGGTGTTATTTAAGATAAAGAAGGTACCGTAGGGTTCACAAACGTACCTCTAAATCTAGATCAAGTGGAACTTCTTTTCAATAATTTGGTGCTTTTGAAAATGATTAAGCATGCTAAAAAAAAAAAGCTAATGAATATAAGCTAGATATCCCGGTCAAATGCATGTGGATCGAACAGGTGTCTTTGCATAAGGGACTTTCTCCAGGTCCTGTAGCACATTGCTGGGTGGCTAACATGCACACATTCTGGTGCGGAATGATTCTTGTTCTAGTCCATGTTGACTAGAAAGAACAGCATTAAGGTTTGCTATAAGAAGAAATGGTTGTCACTGTGCCCAAACAGTGGCAAGAGTTTAACCACAAGCCCCAACCCACAGAAAGTACATCTTTACATTAGGGACATCCTGTTTAAGGGCTGCTCTTCAACCTGCTGTCTCTAGCAATGACACCAGAAAGCCCTTAGAACTGTTAGTTGCCTTCATTAGGGAAGTTGTTTTTCACTTAGGGAAGACTTAAGTTAATGATGCTTATTTCAGGAGCAAAGAAGGTGCATGTTCGTCAGAGCTCCTAAATCCTAGCTTCAGCTATGGATCCCATAGTGACCCATATTTGTCCAAATCCAAAAAGTGGGAAGACAAAACAACCTCTTTTAAAAAAATGTGCACCACCTGAAAACTCTTAGAGGGAAACATGGAAGATGATTCCTAACCTACAAAAGATTTGCCTCAAACAAATTTGGAAATGCAGGATCTTTTTGACTTTAAAAAATGATTAGAACTAGAGGGTCTCATGACTGGACCAATGAGAGACTATTCATCCTGAAATATATGGGGAGAGACTCCCCCACCCTACCTCTCTAAAGCTGGCTGGGTGTTATAACAGAAAACTCTGAAAACCAACAACTAGAGCCAGGTGTGAAATGATTGTGAGTGGATAGAAGAATGTCTTTAAGTAATGTGTTTTCATTCCAGCATCACAGTGGCAACTCTTTCATACACTAAAGGTAAAGGTTTCCCTTGCTCGAAAGCCAGTCGTATCCAACTCTAGGGTTCAGTGCTCATCTCTGTTTCAAAGCCGAAGAGCCAGCACTGTCTGCTTCTGCAGACATTTCTGTGGTCATGTGGCAGGCATGACTAGACACTGGAATGCACAGAACGCTGTTACCTTCCCACTGAAGTGGTCCCTATTTATCTACTTGCAGTCTCTTGCTTTCGAACTGCTAAGCTGGCAGGAGCTGGGACAACATTCTGTCCTGCAGTACTCAGGAATCGAACTGCTTACCTTCCGCCTCCCAGTCAGCATCTTAGCCACTTGAGCCACTGCTTTTCACTTTCTCAACCAAAAAGGTGGCAGGAGGAACTCCCCCCCCCCCAATGTGTATGTCAGAAAATCATCTAGTAATCTTCTGTTGACCCCTATGTTACAGTTCTAGGCTTGCAGTGTGAAGGTGTTTGCTTTGAACTCTGGAAATAGTGTTCCTATACTTAATTATTATGTTCTGTCAGTCAAGCCAATTCTGACTTCTGGCAACTCTTCCCAAGGTTTTCTAGGTCTCGAGGACTGAGAAGTGATCTGCTATTCCCTTCTTCTGGTGCACTCTAGGAATTTGCTGCTTGCACAGTGGGACTATAGCTTCCCAATCTATGGCTCCACAGCCAACTACTCCAATGAACTTTGTTGTCCTTCTATCATATAATTGCCATACAGAGGTGTAAACATGTATATTACTGGCCCATCTAACATGAGATGGCCAAAGTCCATGGATCAAAGGACCATTCTCCAAACTTGGAAGACACTGCTTGGGGGCCACTCACTCTCATGATACTGAAATTCAGTTTTTGTTGAGTAAATTTTTTTTTTAAACCAACACATTAATTTTATTTAAAAACAATTTTTCCCTTCAGAAAAATGCTATACAGTACTGTATTTCCCACAGGCTTCATTTAAAATACAGTCACATTTCTGGGGAACTTCCAGACGCACAGATCTAGTTGTGAACTAGATCTGTGTCTGCCTTCTTTTAAAGGGAAAATTGTGCTTTAAAAGTTAAAAAAAAAAAAAAACAGCCTTTTGGCCACTGTGGTAGAAAAAAAAGGTGTGGGGGGGGTATTATGCCGGGTCCCCTGGCTTTTTTTTTTTTTTTTTTTTTTGGTCTCCAGCTTGCTATGCCTCAAGAGTAGCTTCATCTTCTGAAAACCATTACTTTAGAAAACAAAATAGCACGCCAGCCAAATGTTTGGAAACCTAATGCAGCCATAATCTGCTAGGAAAAAAAGATTGTGTTCTGACTCTTTTACTTTTCTTTTCCTCCCCTCTTCTGTTTCTTTCTCTCCCTTTCAGCAGTGCCATGGCTTCTTATTCTGCTTCCTGTACCAATGCCAGCCCGGCTCAGGGCATGAATATGGCCAATAGCATTGCTAATCTGAGACTGAAGGCAAAGGAATACAGTTTACAGAGGAACCAGGTGCCAACAGTGAACTAGAGACAACCGCGAACAAGATCAACCTCCTCCACAAAAGAAAATCAACACGCCAAGAGGCAGCCATCTTGCTTTGCCATCCATTCAGACCTAGAACATATCAGAACTCAATATGGAAAATAAAATCATGATCCAAAGTAATGGGAAATTGCTTCCAAAGTGACTCTGCTCTCCTTCACAAAATACTGCCTCGTAAAAGTGCCAGCAGATCTGCTTTAGCTGAATATAGCTTGTGCTTCTTCAGGGAAGGATACAATGCTCTTGGTCCTCCAAAGAATTCAGATCAAATTATACCAATCCTGTACTTGAATCCCCTGTTTTTCCTGATGTACTTTCCCCATTTCTGTGCTGGCCACCTCTCTCTTTTATTAACAAACCTTCTAAGGAAGGATTTCTGAGATAAAAGACGCATGCATTTTACATTTCTTTCATTACTCCAAAGCATAAATGGACTGTATCTGAAGTTGTGATCACCAGCATACAGCTGGGTGCTGTAGCATCCAAGCTTTTTATACCCATTGTCCAGAGGTTGTATTTCACTGCTCTCAGTAGTTTGAAATACAATGTTTGTGAACTATTTTTTCTTGCCCCAGCTTCTTTGGTACTGTTATATTGGCTGCAGAAGAAACAAACCAACCAACATGAAAACATTATTTTAAATGAGTTTCTGCTTACATAGAAATACCAAAGCCTTCCAGTTCATCCTGATGAGAAGATATAATAGTATACTTGGAGCATTGTTGCCACACTCAATAGCCTGTGTGTATCTTGGGAAATCTGAAGAAGAGAATCCGGATCTGCAGGTACAAGCAGTGTAAACTAGTGTTCAGTGCAAAATCTGGAGACCTAATCCAGCAGAGAATGTTGACATGTTTAACTCCATTGATTTCCGTGGGCTTAGGTGGCTCTGACTTTAGGTTAGATATGGTCCCATTTAACTCTCTTGCTAACTCCATCTGTTTTATGCCACATTCAATAGTGTTGTTCAGAATAATTTGATTTATATATACTGTATATATTTATATATATAAGATATCCATGCAAGCTTTGTGAGTTTTCTTTTTTAATTAAACAAAATAAAATCAATGGAGAGCATCCATGTTGTAAGTGGTTTTGCAGAACTTCTAAACCAGGGATTCTCAACCTGTGGCCTGTGGGCCAGATGCACCCAGCAGCACCATTTCATGTGGCCCTCCCACTGCCTCCACCACACCAGGAAGTGCCATGTAGTGGAGGAAGGACAAAATGGCCATCTGGCCCCCAAAGCTATCTGAGGGAGCGTGACCCAGTCCCTGGCTTAAAACGGTTGAGAACTCCTGTTCTAAACAAATAGATGGGGAGGGGGAATCTGTGTGGTACAATTCCTTGATGGGTTCCCTTCCCTTCAATAACTTTGGTGGGTGCTCCCTTTAAGAGACTCTTTTCTTCAGGTAACACATCCTAAGAGTTCATTCACCTGAATTCATAGAAGGGATTCAGGTTCCCCACCTTCATCCCATCAGCTCTCGCAAAAAAAAAAAGCAGAGATGGTCTTTGAAAAGGAATTGCTCTTTTGTACCTCCTCCCACTTTGGAGGGCCAAAATCCTGCAGAAAAGCACATTCTTGATACACTGGATATCCCAAGTCTCATTCATAACATTTCTATGGAAAGGAAGAAACTTAAAATGTAAGACTGGGGAAACCAAGATGCTACTGACTGAGAGGTTTTTTTATTGCTCCTATGGCCACTCTTTTTCTAAAGTATTGAGAAAGAAACTAAGGGGCTTTATCCCTGACCTTTCTCTCCTTGATGCCACTAAATCCACTAGTCCTATACGAACTGCCTCCCCAGGTATTTAAGCATCCATATTGAACATGTAACAGTTAAGGGTTTCTTCTGTCTGTTCTTGGAAGAAAGTGCCCTTCTATGTAATACCATGGATGGAAAAACTAATTATAAAAATTAGCATAACATTCTGAATTTAGCTCTGCTAAAACTCAAATATGGCCAGAAGTATTTTGCAGCCTCATTTAAGGAACAGTATGGCAGTCCTGGTTCCATCTACATGGGAATATGTGAGGGAGATGGAAATATTGATGGATGAAAAAGTATTCCAGGCATACGTTGACACCTTGCTGAGATGTGATGTAGTTCTATATGCAGTCAGGTAAGTGAGCTGACTGTGGGGTCTGGAACCACATAAAAAATGTTCAAACCCTGACATATGTGGGCTTATTTAGTGGTGGTAAGGTAAATAGCATTCTGTGCACTCCGGTGTCCTACTCATGCCTGCCATATGACCTCAGAAATGTCTGCAGACACAAATAGCACAGACAGAGCATTGAACCCTAGAGTCAGGTATGACTATCTTTCGAGCAAGGGTTTCTCAACATGTATCTGAAAGGACAATGCCTACCAAATAATAGATCTTTTCAATTCTTACTAGAAAGGGGTATCAAACCTAGAACAGGGTAGGCAACTCTGGTGGGGAACTGAGGACCAAAACTTTTCCCCAGGACTCTACGCAAAATGTACTAGGTCTGAAAATGCCCCAAATTTGCTAAACATTTATAAAAATTAAAACAAAATTACTCCTAGTTTCGCTGGGGGGGGGGGGGTTGTAGTATGCTGTGACCCACAGACAGCAGAAACCCCACTTTTTCTGCAATTTATTTTCTGCCTTAGAGGTTGAGCAAGGGGGCACCATTGTAGAAGTTTGGGATGTAGCGTAAAGTGCAGTTACATTGCTCAGAGCCCAAGTCACATCATACAATTTATGCAGGCAAGAGTTGCAGACACATTGTTTGTTCTATTGACTTTTTTGCCTCTGGGCCCACATGAAACAAGGAAGAACAGATGTTTGGGAAAACAAGAAAATGGGGCTTGAAATCATGCCAGACGCCAAGCTTTGGCAGCAATTAGGAACTTCAGGGCGAGTGTAATTTTATCAAGTCCAACCACTTCCCAGCTGAATTGAGGCCTATGGGAAAGCATAGAAAGCTTATACAACACTGGAGATTAAGAAATACCACGTGGCTGCAGCATGGCTTCAGCATGTTCTGAAGATGCCGAAATGGCACCAGTTCTATTCTCTGGCTGTAAACATCAGTACATTTTCTGCTTGGTTGAAGCAGAGCTCTCTGGAGTCTTCAGCTGTAACTTTAGCACTTCCATATGAGCTTTTACTGAAACAAATCAAACCGACTCACACGTATTCCCAAAATCTCTTAAAAACATTATCTTCCTTGCTGGCAATGGACAAACAATTAGTGGATATTATTTTAGGATTGCCAAACTCTGCATCTAAAAGCAAAAAAAATTATTGGATAATTCAGTGGCTGAAATCCTATTGTGAAACTTACCCTACATGAGGCTGATGATGTCATCAATCACAGGAATTTTTTTGTAAATTAAAAATTCTGAACACACACACACACACACACACCCCACACACACAAAGGTCATGAGGCCCTCTTAGGATACCTTTCATCATGGGGAAGCCAATGGTGGCGTTAGGCTTGTTTTGTTTTTGCAGAAAGAAGAGAGTTGTTACTTTCCAGATGTTGCTGCTTGGTGTGGCAAAGTTTGGACTAATTTGACTTATCTGTTTCACATCGGACAATCCCCACCACCTTCTCTATGAGGAATGGATTCTCAAAGGACCCTCAGGAGGAGGGGATCAGACACATCTAATTTCCAAAATAATCACTGCTGTTGATAATGAAATCATTCTCAGGAAACATAACTTTTGACAATAGGATTTCAGCCGCTGATAATGTGCATAATTTACCTGGGCTTTGGCTTTAATTGCATATTGCTCCATATTCACATGCACAAATCTATTCTCATAACAAAAAGGTCTTGCTCACTGAGTTATTCCCCTATCATGGGTATTTTCAAAAAAGACCTGCAAAGTTCAATGAACACTTGGCTCTAAAAGTTATTTTTCAAACTGAGAAAGACAAAATCATGGCTGTTTTTGCTATGTCTGGTTTCTCGTCCTCAAAGCTGAATTCACTTTAATGTCAACAATTGATCATCCATGTTCAACATATGACTGGTGAGTCTCTGGCCCTATTTTCTTTTGCAGTTTATTGTTGGAATAAAGATGTTTGGTCCATCTGTTCTGTCATAAGTGTTTCAGGCACTTACATCAAAACATAAGGCTTCCCTCCCTCAAGTGCAGACAGTTTCAACTCACACTTTCATGCAGGAATTTGAAACAGTCTCAGTTTCTTTCACCAGAGAGAAAAGTCTGAGTATGAACGAATGGCAATGATTTAACAAATCATACGGAACAGGCAAGGCTGCAACCTGGACATTGTTCGTCAAATCATCTCCCCAGGTGAACTGGCCTAGAGGTTTGTTTGGAACGATGGTGGAGAAACAGTGACATTCAACAGGAAGGGAAAGTGGTGTATTCTACAATTCATATTTGGAATGAAGAAACAGAGGAAGGTAAAGGCCACTAGGTATGTGGGACACTTAACAGTAAAGGAAAAATTAAGCATCTTCTGCTCCACCATTGAGGTTTCTTTGTGCACATCATTCCCTCTGGTTTTCAACAGAGGAGGGGCTGCCATCCCATGTAATGCACTGTTTTGCCTTTTATGCTCAACAAAAAGGATTTCATCTATGGGTATTTGATAAGCTTCTGCAGCAGATATGTTAGCTTAACATATCCCAAACTAGTGTGATAATATAAATCCCCTCACTCCTAGCCAGCCCAACCAGCTATGGAAACTGCTGAAATGGTCATCAAGGAGGCCTGGCACTTTCAGAACTCTGTGTGTGCGTGTGTGCACGCGTGCACACACATGCACAAACTCACTTGCTACATGTGGGAGGGAACAAAGTACCAACCCATCTCACTAAGTTGCAACCCTGTCGAAGCGCTGCAAATAATCAGACGATGATGATTAAAAGCCCGTCTGGCCTTTAAGGCCATGAGCATATATGGATTTCATAAGTAAAAAGCTGTGGCCTGGCTAAATGATGGAGTAAGTTAATTATGTGGTTCAAGTGCTGGAATTTCCCTCTCTCCTTTTTTTCCTGAGTTTTTAAAATTATAATTGAAAAAATGTGGAAAAAGCAGTACAAATGGCTGAACAGAATTTGTGTTTATACCTTCTGCTCTGTTATGGGAATAAAAGGATTTAAAAGTCAAAATTTCGACTAATGATGGCCTTTAGTTTTAGCAAAAGGGCACCTTACTTAAAACTTTCTCACTTCTTGGACCACAAGCTACCAGTGTTTTACCTATAATGATCATTAACCATTCTTGCTTCTTGGGATTATTAATTACTTTTTCAAAGTAGCTGTTCAGGCTCTAAGATTCACTGCCCTGTCTTTCCTTTAGCTGTGAATTTTTTGCTTCAACAAACAGTTGGATGTAACCACCCTTCAGGTTCCTTTTAACTCTACCAGTTTGTGATTCCCTCTGTGTTTTGCTTTGGTCACTGGTCCCTCCAGTACTGCTGTGAATCCTTTCTTGGAAGCCTGAACTCTAACCCTCTATCTTGCTTTATCTAAATCTTACCTTGCAACTAAATTCATGTATTGCCACAGAGACATCATCAGAATTCCTCTGATCTTAAAGTACCTGATCCCAGTACAGCTTGTCAGTTACAGTACAGTGGTACCTCGCTTAAAGAACATAATGCATTCCACAGGATTGCTCTTTAAGCGAGTTTGCTCTTTAAGCGAAACACCACTGTAAATGACCAATTGTGACTTCTGGGGGGGGGGGATTGTAAACCCCGATTTATTTGTTAAGTGAGTTTTTGGTTGGTTTTATTTGTTAAGCAAAGTGAACATTCAGAGAAAATCCTGCTCTTTAAGTGATTTACTCTTTAAGCGAGGCGCTCTTTATGCGAGGTATGACTGGTATTTGCCTTTCAGCCAGAGGATAGTTCTGTCCCTAGACACATTCCTTGTCTCTCTCCTTGGAACTACAACATTCAGTGGTTAGCCAAAAATCTTTGAGGCTTGTCTACCTGCTGCATTTTTTGTTTCCAGACAAAGTTTTTCCATTTTCTTCTGTGTCCCAGTCTGTGTCTAGGTAATCCAAGTCTGTTTGCTTAAGGCACAACTTTAGTTTTGAGAAACATTCTGTGTTACCATTTTAAGACTGAAATAAAAGTGGAACAGCCAATGTTAAAAATGATAGCCAAGTTATTAGGTTATGGTAAATATTTTCAAGGACAAATTGAACAATGATATTCTGAGAACACTATAGCAGTATTAGTAAATAATGGAATAACAGAACAAATCTCTCTAGGCCAAGGAACTAAACAAGAATGTTACCTTTCCCCAGTATTGTTAGCAAATGCTATTAGAAAAGATCAAGTGGTTTTAGGAATTAGTATCAAAAACAGAGTTAAGATTAGTTTATTTGCTGACAACAATAGAATACCCTCTCAAAGGGTAACTTTTTTAACTTGTCAGCTGTATGTTTGTAGATATATCTGAAGAGAATGTATTGATTTTGTACTAATAAAGAGGAAGGGACAAAGATATTAGGGGACTCTGAGTCGGTTGAAACCGAGGAGAGCAAGATACGGGACTATACAATTTGGAATGGGAAGGGGGTTCCACAAAGATAAATGGGCAGGGTGCACTGTGTATCTAGATTTCCTTTTTGTTTTTATTTGATGTTTAAATGTTTTTAGATTTGCTATGTTTTGTTTGGATGATGATGAATAATAATAATAATAATAATAATAATAATAATAATAATAATAATAATAATAATAATAATAATAATAATAATAATAATAATAATAATAATAATAATAATAATAATAATAATAATAATAATAATTTCATGTCAGAAATTATTCTGGGTTGAGAGGATTTTTGCAGGAGAATCTTCGCTCAGGAACGCCCAAATGAGGCTCCTGTCATGACCCCAAGAGCTGGGACAGAGACGGACACTCAATCCGTCATGCAGTACCAGGGTTTTGAACTGCTGACTTGCTGGCCTTCCAGCTAACAAGGTGAGCTTCTTAACCACTGAGAATGCACCTTTGTTAGTTAATTTAAAAAAAGTCTGAAATGGCTGTAGATTTATGACAAGAATATTTCTTTCCATTTTAAACTTAATTCACCTGATGTACTGTAGGAAAGGGACTGCAGTGGCTTAGTGATTAAGATGCTGAACTTGATGACTGGAAGGTTGACAGGTCAGTAGTTCGAGACCCAAGCGCTGCATGATACAGTGAGCTCCCCTCTCCATCTCAGCTCCTGCCAACCTAGCAGTTTGAAGGGAAGAAACTGCAAGTAGATAAATAGGTACTACTTTGGTGAGAAGGTAAACAGTGTTCTGTGCACTCCAGTGTCTAGTCATGCCTGCCACATGTCCATGGAAACATCTGCAGCCACAGACAGTGCTGGCTTTTTGGCTATAAACAGAGATGAGCACTGAACCCTAGAGTCAGATATGACTGGCTTTCAAGCAAGAGCAACCGTTACCTTTTACCTTTCTATTCAGTAGTCTATTTCGACTGGGACTGGCAATTGGATGTAAGACCTGGCATCAGTCACAACCAAGATTTGAAACTTAAGTTAAGTTTTTGTTCCAAGATCAGAACAAGGAAAGGAATTAATTACAGTTTAAGCAGTCCAGTCTTTGTGTTTTCTAGTACAAGCTAACATGATCCACTCATCTTGAACTAATGTGTGAATCAGTACTTACTCTCAGTGCTGGATGTCGAGCTGGAGTTTGATTCTTCATTGTGCCTCTTGCAAGTAGAACCAGCCTTTGTGACCTTGGGCAAACTGCACAGTCTCAAAAGAAGAGAATCATAAACTAATTTTGAACCTAAAAATGCTGGAAAGGGTCACCATAAGTCATAACTGACTTGGTGTCGCCGTCGTCGTCTTCTTCTTCTTCTTCTTCTTCTTCTTATTATTATTATTATTATTATTATTATTAGTTCATATTTCTCCACCACTAAAAATATTCAGTGATTTATCCCAGAGGTTGTTGGAATATATTCAGCTGTTGAATGGTTACAGAAATTCACCTGGTTTGCTCACTCTCCCTCCCTCCTTTCTGGTTTGCTAAATATAACTGTGTCTTTCTTCTTCTTCTTCTTCTCCTCCTCCTCCTCTTCCTCCTCTTCCGTCCACTAGATTCAGTCAAAGATTTCGCCATAATTCTCAGATTTAGAAAATTAATTTTAAAATTCACATTTTGATGGGGGAAATCTTCAAATGTAATTAAATACAAAGTTTAATGCAACTTTTCACGTGGATTTTAAAAATCACAATTTATGGATAAAATGGACTTACAAATTAGTAAAAGAGAGAGGGATAGAAAACTGACTGACCTTCCCACGCATATAGCTAATACTCCCTTACATATCCTTTTGCATGCCAAGAAATATAACAATGTGCTGAAACTGTGTTTCAGTCGGTATGCCATTTCCCTGAGGATCTTTTCAAAACACCATCAATGAAAAGGTCATTAAAATAGGAATGCACATGTTAGTGCAAATATGTGGGTTTGTGCTGATTAAGTAGTGCAACAAATATTCTCTTACACATCTTAAATCAGTTTATGTTGATTCAGTAGTGTGAGTAAATATTCCTTCTCACATTTTCAATATGTTGAAGTTAGGAGGAGAGCCTGGATAAAACCAATGTAATAGAACATCTTTTCTGAAAAACATTTGTGTGCCTTTTAAATTTTTCATTTTTGCTTTCATACCTAAAGATATAATTTACACATTTGAAAAACAGCTGTTTGTAACCATGAAGCATACTAATTTGAAACTGGAAGTTATGATAGACGAAGACTCAACATGTCATGTGACAAGTGTCCTTTCTGTGTCTGGATCCTTTTCTTTAACAATTCCTATTCCTTCTTGTCAGCTGCAACTCATATCCAAGAATGCATTCATTTATTTTTTGCTGAAGCAGAGAAAATGCCATTGGTGTGATTTTGTTTAAGGTGGATCCAAGCTTGCCATGAAGTGACCCACACGCTATGATCTTGGAGCCATCTCCTGCAGCACACATGAAATGAGACATGCAGGATTTAACACCGGGACTGCAATGGACTGCCACAGCCTTGAGGATATTATCAAGGTGTACCTTCACAGCCAGTCCATCTTTTATACCACACCTGTTCCTTCCAACCTCTCCCAATTAATGCCAATGGGCCACAGAAGTTTTTGGTACTGAGTCAAAGTTTGCCTTTTTAACAGTGATTGATAAAATTATGATATCAGCTTGTTAAATAATAGGGATTTTAAAAAACACCTGCCTGTTCTTTTTTTAAAACATTCCCAGTAATATATTAAAGAGATTTAGAGAAATGTCCAATTAAACTAAAAAGAGATGCAATAAAAGAGTTGGAGCAAAGAGGATTTAAGATATTAAAATATTGGATGGAAAAGGTTAGAACAGGGAAAAAAGGGAAAGGATATACAGTATTCAATATTAAAGTTAAATCAGTTTAATAGATTACAGATGGAAAAATGGAATAATGATATTTTTAAAAAAAATAAGCCCCATGTAGAGAATTGACAAAATTGGAAGAAATGATAAGTCAATTAGAACATAAGGTAATTAAAACAAAGAGAATAGTTAGTAAGGTGTGTACATTTCTAAGGGATAGTGGGGAGACACAAATTATTTAGAGAGATGTGGGAATCTGATTCAAAGATTACAATTTTGGAGTAGGAGTGGGATAGAATATGGAATCAAAGGATATGAAAAACATTTAAGTAAGAATTAAAGAGCATTGTTATAAAATATTGTGGTGATGGTATATAACACCAGTCCAATTAAATCAGGGGTGACCAAAATGGTCACGTGGACTGAGCATGCCAATTACGTGGTTCCTCCCACCTGGAAACGGAAGTAAACTACGTAGGTGTGTTCTCTGCATGGGCATACGTGTTTTACTTCCACTTGCGGGAGCAGCAAGGGCAGTGCGGACTGGAATAATTGGGGCCATAGTTTGGGCACCCCTGAATTACATCAGTATGATCAGAATTATAAAAAAAAGTTTTGGAGATGTAATGAAAGTATTGGGACCTATTTTCATTTATGGTGGAAGTGTAAGTTTGTGACTAAGATGTGGCCAAAAGTGTCTGAAGTAATTAACCAGATTCTATTTTTAAAATTATGAGTATGTCCCAAGATTGCTTTGTCAATGGAATTTGGAGATATAAAAATGGATAAATATAAGAAAGATCTGATTGTTATTATGGCAACAGCTATTAGATTGTTAATTGCTAAAAATTGGAAAGTCTATATGAACTTTAGACTAGAGGACAGGTATAAAGAATTATGGAATATTGGTATAAATGATAAACTAAGGTAAAGGTAAAGGTTTCCCTTGCTCGAAAGCCAGTCATATCCGACTCTAGGGGTTAGTGCTCATCTCTGTTTCAAAGCCGAAGAGCCAGCGCTGTCTGCTTCTGCAGACATTTCCATGGCCATGTGGCAGGCATGACTAGACACCAGAGCGCACGGAACGCTGTTACCTTCCCACCGAATTGGTCCCTATTTATCTACTTGCAATTTCTTGCTTTTGAACTGCTAGGTTGGCAGGAGCTGGGACAGAGACGGGAGCTCATTCCGTCCTGTAGTACTCGGGAATCGAACTGCTGACCTTCCGCCTCCCAGTCAGCGCCTTAGTGACTTGAGCCACTGCAGGTCACTATTGATAAACTAACATGTACATTAATTTTTTTAAAGGATTGATAAAGAAAAATTATTCTATAGATATTTCCCTTGCAGGAAAAGGAGAAAGAGCCTTGGAGTGTAACACACACTCATGCGAAATGTCACAGAATATGTCAAAGAAATGAAACATGACGTGTTTCAGAGCAAAAGATGTCCAGCTGACATGCAAAAATTTATTAGATTACAGTATTTCAGAAAACAGAAGAAACAGGTACAAAAATCCAGAAGTGGAACACAGTGTTGATCTTTGTGCACAAAAAAGGGGGGGGAATGTGTGCTGCCGCTTCCAAAGCCAGTGATAGAATGGGTGAAGGAACTGCCTGGAAGAGTTCACTGTAACCGGGTGTGGTGGTAGCTGCTGCTGAGAGAGCTTGAAAAGAAAATCCCACACATTCCTACAAAGAAGAGATCTAGAACCTCCAGCATAACAGGCTGCCTATCTCGAGAGTAGTCGCTGAGAGACAAGTGCTTCAAGAAAGTGGTAGCCTGCATGCCTATGGCTCTCCTGAAAACATTGGACCAGCTACTACTAGACCAGGAGAGTGGCCTGGATGAAGCTTTTGTTTGACCCAGCAGAGTTTTCCTAAACTTCACTTGACTACTCCACAAAAGATAAGACTATAAATGTCTTTAACTTGGGGGTGCCCAAACTATGACCTGTGGGCCGGATCCAGTCCCTGACACTAATTCATCCAGCCTACAAAGCCCTCATCACTCCAGGAAGCAGAAGTAAAACATGGCCCTCTGGCCCATAGTGACCAGCCCTCTGAACCACATGACCAGCCTGCAGACAGAAAAATTTGGACAACCATGCTTTAACTGAATCTCAGGGTGAGCCTTTATTTTTTATTTTTATTTTTTGCACTTTCCCAAGAGCTATAAGGACAGCCTGTAGCTCCACCCTGTGGAGAAGGAGTAAAAAAAAGAAAAAAAACAATAGTAAAAAGACTCGACGCTGAATGTCAGGCAGCAGTTAACTAACATAACAATCCTGGGACTAGCAGTCTTGGGTGTCAAAGTCCACAGGGAAGGATGGTGATCCTTAAATAGATTAAATCCCACTTGAATCCATCTTGATGGAGGGCAGCAGCTTCATCAATACTGGCCTGGGGCTGAGGAGGACTTTGTGTGCCAAAAGGGCTGAGGACCAGAACGTGACTCACAAACTGGATCGGTGGTACAGGTGTCATGCTGTGATGTGGAAGGCAAATGGAAGGCCAATGCATTATATTGTCCCCACGACAATCTTCATGACTGATCGCTATGATGATCGTCAATATTCAGAATCGAATACAGCACAAGAAGAATTGAAGCTCTGGTGTGCTAAATTCTTATCGCATCAGATGTCCACAAATTCTGACTATAAATGTTCCAGCAAAGAGGAAGAACTACAGGAACCCAGACGCTGTAAAGGCTAAATTCTTCACATAAACAGACCACCAAAATGGTGGGGAATGAATCTCCAGCTCCACTCTCAGTTGTTCGGCTTCCTTTGTGCCAAAAGTCTTTGAGGAAGAATGAGTCCAGGCCTTGAGTCTGGATCACTAACGCAACTACTGGTAACTTGGCAGACCCATTTGCCAAAAACAAATGGCTGTTACTCGGGGGGGGGGGGATAGCAGCTGCCTCGCCACCCCCTACATGTTGCCAGGTGCCCTCTCTTCTTGGTACCTATGGTGAGAACAGAACTGGGGGAGGCAAGTGGTCCCTTTTTCACTGATAACAGCTTCTTCTCTTTATTTCAGGGTTGTCTAAAACAGGGGTGCCCAAACTTTTCGGGATGTGGTTCAGAGAGCTGGTCACTACAGCCTGGGGGCCAGATCCGGCCCCTGATACCAATTCATCCAGCCCACAAAGCCCTCATCACTCCTGGAAGCAGAAGTAAAATGTGCCCGTACACATTTTACTTCCGCTTCCCGGAGCAACGAGGGCTTTGTGGGCCAGATGAATTGGCGTCAGGGGCCGGATCAGGCCTCCGGGCCGTAGTTTGGGCACCCCTGCTCTAAAACGAGCCTTACTCAGCTGCCTCTATAAGGCAGTTTAGCACAAAAGGACTATAGTGGAGGACATGTTAGTGTCTAATCCCTCACACTGTCTCCCACTTGATCACCTGTAATAGTGGCAGACTCTGCTTCCTGAAGGGACTGTTTCACCTGGCTTGGAGGAAGGGAGGAAAACTCCCACCACATTTCATTATATTAATAGCCAGCCTCACCACTGAGTTAGGATTAAAGCCATAGGACTTTAATTTAAATCCCACTGGATACAGAAAGTCTGGGAAAGTGAAGCCTCCAAAATAAATCCTTATATAGGAAGATCTGTTCAGACTTACAAGAGCAGAACAAATCGCATCCCCCCCCCCCCCGGGCCAATCAAGGGAGGCTAAAACTTGGCTTACGGAAATTGCACCCCTTTAGCTCAAAACATTGTTTCAAAAGCAATGACAAACAAAATCTATTTCTGTAGTGGCCTTAGTTAAAATACTTCTCCTTAATGTCCTGGCAATGGCAGTAATTGAAAACAGCATTTGATTATGCCAGCACATATTTTTTTAATTTGTGTCTGTGTATATGTGAGCTCAGTCCCACGCTGTCTGCTTCCAAATGAAAAGGCCCTCTCTGTATGTGGTTACTGAGCTTATGAAAAGCTGATTTGTCCTTAAGTGGTTTGGAATCAAAGTAAGAAGACCTTTTCCCTTCTGCAGCATTGCTGGAGCAAATTACAAATATATCCTTTCTGGGTCTCTTTCCCATTTTGGGGCACAGGCAAGACTGAGCTGGGAAAGACAGGGGCCCAGTGGAGCTCCCTGGAGGACATTTACTTTCTCCAACTATCTTCTGCGAGGCCTACTATTTATCTTCACTGCTGCTTCTTTCCATCTTGTTTATTCCAACTCAGTCCTGTAGTGCAGTGTTGGCAAACTTTGGCACTCCAGGTGTTCTGGAACTTCATTTCCCAGAAGCCCTGACCAGCAAGAGTGCTGACTCAGGATTCTGGGAATTGAAGTCCAAGAACACCTGTGGTGCCAAGGTTCGCCATCACTGCTGTAGTGTTTTCCTATCTGAATTTTTTGGATGGGTTTAGAACCTAGTTATTCTCTTTTTTGGTGCAAGTTATTCTCTTTTTTTGGTGTAGGGAAAAACAAAGAGCAATATGCTCAGTTTTACACATGCATGCACACACGCACACACGCACACACACGTACACGCGTGCACGCACGCACACACATGCGCGCGCACACACACACGTGCGCGTGCGTGCACACACACACACACACCTCTCTTATTTGTGAAAAGGAAAAAAATACTAGCCTGGGTGTTTTTTCTTTGAAGGAAACAAGAAGCATTTGTAGTTCTTGGCTTTAATCTTTCATGTATACCATATATACTCGACTATAAGTCGTCCTGTATATAAATCGAGGTACCTAATTTGGACCTCTAAAACTAGGGAAATAGACTGACCCGAGCTTAAGTCGGGGGTGGAAAATGCAGCAGCTGCTAGTGAGTTTCAGTAATTAAAATACATGAGAATACGGTAAAAAATTAATTAATTTAGACATTTGTGTGGGTATATTTTTGAGTATTTACAGTTGTGTTAGTGCTTTTTTTTACTGTATGCTTGAATTTGCACCACTGCAGTTTTGGGACCCTCGGGATCATTGACCCGAGTATAAGTGGAGTGCTGTTTTTGGATTTCATTTTGGGGACTAAAAATCTAGACTTATATTCGAGTATATATACTATATTACATCTCTACACATCTGTCCTCAGAGGATGAAAATGGAGGAGGGAGGGGAAGCAGTTAGGAAAGAAAGCAATAGGCAGAAAGGGTCTCAAGGATTATTAACTCTAATCCAAGATTGTCAACACAGTTTGGGGGAAGTGGCTAGCACATCACCCTGTCACATTCTTCATGCTTCGGGTGCCTAATTTTAAAGAGGGTTTTGCTCATAAATGATAATTTTAGGACTGGGTTTTGGATCAGCACCAAATTTCCCACAGGTGTAGCAGACAGTCTGATTTTGCTCTCTACCAAATTTGAGGAAAGGTACCCAAAAGGATTTTCAAGTTCTGATTTTTCCAAAGTACAGCCCCCCCCCCCAATTCAGAGAAAGATGACTCCAAAAAAACCTCCTAGATTTAAAACAGATTAAATAAATGGCAAACTTTTTTTTAATTTGGAAAGAATCCAGGTTGTAAGGGCCGAATGCTGATACCCCCCCCCCGACCTTTCAAAACGGGAAAATAGCCATTTTGTTGTAAGACTGAATGTGCATAGTAGCTTTATGAAATGAAACACTGTATACGTTTGTAAGCAAGGAGGAAAAGATCACAAAAACAGAGTGAAAAGTCAAGTTTTCTTCAAAGATTTAAAAAAACCCAGGTTTGTTTAAAAGAAAGTAATGAACTGACAGTTCTAAAATAAAAGGACATTTTCCTATTTATCTTCAGGGAATTCACATACAATTTTGTAAGGCATATTCAAAATATTTTCCTTACCTTATAAGAATGTGAAGCAGCTGTTTTATTCTATCACTTTCACTAGACATTCTTTCAGGACAGTCAGATCCGTCTCCTCACATAATTTTTCAAAGGGAAAGTGAATTTCACATCTGTAGCAATCTGATCTTTTGAGCCTGTCAATTAGGATTCAATTACTGTAGCTGACTTTTTGCTAATTTTTTCACTCTTTCTTGGCCAACTAGACAGTACAGAATCATGCTTGTAAGAGGAATCCAAATCTGGTTGTAAAAAATGGAGACACAAAAAGAATATCAACAAATACAGAACATGCTGTGCATTAAAAATATATGTTTAAAAATGGAACAAATTTTCAGGTCACTCATTTAAGCTGTAAAATTACATTTTCTGTCCCCCAACTTTGTTGTTGTTGTTGTTGTTGTTGTTGTTGTTGTTGTTGTTGTTCGACTGTTATGCCGCCCCACTCGCTTACAGCGACTCTGGGCGGCTTACAGCAAAACAATGTTTCATTAAGTACAAATATTACATCACAAAAATATTATTATTATTATTATTATTATTATTATTATTATTATTATTATTATTATTATTATTATTATTATTATTATTATTATTATTATTATTATTATTATTAGTGGCTGGAGATTATCTTACTTGATGTTAGCCCTATATCCTTTGTGCCTATATCCTGCTACAGTCTCAAATGTTCCACCCATCTTGTCACTACAGTATACAATAGTTTAGTAACTTAAAAAAATTCTAAAGATGTTATGTGCCATCAAATTACTTGTGAGGTGACCATATGAGTTAATTACCTTTGAAAGATCTGAAATATACTATTGTAATATATGACCCAGATTCTCTACTGCAGTGGTTCCCAATTAGTTTTTTCTACGTACCACTTCAAGAAAGACCTCAAACTTGCGTACCCCTTATTGCAGGAACGTTAAATATCGCGTACCCCTTATTGCAGGAACGTTAAATAAAAAATGAAATCAGGTGTATTTTATATTTATTATCATCAAAAGACATTCTAATGACAGAGAACACATGTTTCATTAATGTGACAAATGTGCACGTTGACAATGACGAGCAAATAGGCGGGAACGGGGGCGGCCGCGATTGGGTGACGCGAGACGCGGGAGGTGCAGGAAAAACCGCCGCTGCGGGAGAAAGCGCTTGATGCATACAATTGACTTACCTACTGATCGTTTAATTAAATTGAATAATTTTTTGGCAATTGCTATTGCATTATTGTTTTTTAAGGATTTAATATTTTAGTTAAGAGATTGCTGCGCATACCCCTTGATGCAATCTCACGTACCCCTGGGGGTACACGTACCACTAATTGGGAACCACTGCTACTGCTATAGCAATTTTCTGTTCGTAGAACAGTATCAAATCCAAGCACCTTTATTTTAGTCTTAGAAATAAAATTTTATAGCATGATGGCTAAATCCCCATGACTTTTTTCCATTTAATTAAAACCATTTGTGAGAAGCATCAACAAAGTATTTTGTTGAACTAGAAAATAGGAGAAAGGGGTGTGAAGTGTGAGACATCAGTTGTCCCAGAAATTATATGTTCCCAGGATACTGTATTTCTTTATTTTATCCTTTAAAAGCTTATTTACACCACAAAGACTCAAAGTTGCATACAATTGAAAGTGATCAACAATTTAAAATGATTTTTTTTCTGTTTATGTGTTTACGCTCTCATTTCATATTCAGTGGGGAACCAGCTCAGGAATTAAATCCCAAACTTGAATCTGAGTTCATTTATTTAGTGAATTTTGCTGATTTATGGCATGACAAGGAAGATTTCAGAGGAGCTTAAAAGAGGGATGCCTATTCTCACTTTCTAAAAATTTCCATTTGTTGTAAGTGTATAAAGCTCCTGTTCCCAATGGCTGACATTCTGGGACCGTGATGGCAAACCTTGGCACTCCAGATGTTCTTGAACTTTAATTCCCAGAAGCCCAAGCCCCCTGTAAATGCACGTGAATGGGTTTACTGTGATCCATCAGGCCTGTGCTGCCCTCGTGGCTCCCGGAAGTGGAAGTAAAATGCACCCGTATGGTGTAAATGACCAATTGTGACTTCCAGTAGGGGGGATTATGAACCCCAATTTAGTTGTTAAGCGAGTTTTGGCTGGCTTTACTTGTTAATCGAGGGGACCATTCAAAGAAAATTTTGCTCTTTAAGTGAGTTAATCTGTAAGCGAGGCACTCTTTATGTAAGGTTTTATTGTACAGTCAAACCTCGCATAAAGAGCACCTCGCTTAAAGAGTAACTCGCTTAAAGAGCAGAATTTTCTCTGAATGTTCACTTCGCTTAACAAATAAAACCAACCAAAAGCTTGCTTAACAAATAAATTGGGGTTTGCAATCCCCCCCCCCCACAATTGGTAATTTACAATGGTGTTTCACTTAAAGAGCAAACTCGCTTAAAGAGCAATCCTGTAGAACGCATTATGCTCTTTAAGCGAGGTACAACTGCCATATAGTAATTTTTCTCTGATGTTCATACCATAATAATAATAACTTTTTATTCATTATTGCTTTTTTGTCCCCATTTAAAAAACTGCTTATTAAATTTTGCCATTTTTTAAACTCTTCTTCAGTAAGTTTTACTGGTATCATCCCATATAGAAAGTTTATTTTTGGTAAAAGCTTGATTTTGCAGATTTACACTCTTCTTTCAGCTTATCAAAGTTTAATATTTTTAGATCCTGTATATTGTTTGATATATATACTGTATTCCCAAATACAGAAAAAGTACTGCATTTAAAATAAGATTTCATTTTAGTCAGCTTGGGAATTTGTAGTGGGTGTACAATAATCCTCTGTCATCCACAAGGTGGCACTCAATAGGCACATTTGGATATAGTAAGCTGTAGCGTTATTCCATTTAAGTGTTTCTGTGAGTGTGGTGGAAGACTAACATTGTCTGAAATGAGCCATAAGGCTGCCCATGTTTCTAATTGTTCAAGATATATGATTGATTCATATATCATATCATGCCAGATCTTTGCTGGGTTTTAAAATAGATGTATTTGTCCCAAATTCAAACAAACCTTTGAAACTATGATGGAGTTACCTTCACTGAATTTATGATCTGGACCTGAACTGAATTTTATTTATTTGTTTGTTTATATATTTATTTTTCGCACTTGTATGCAACCCTATTCGCGGAGCGACTCAGGGTGGCTGACACAGTATTACAGAACAAAATCTCAAAAATACAGTAATCCCAACAATAAAACCCGAGAACAATCCCGTACAGATTTAAAAGATTAAAAGAATTAAAAGAATTAAAAGAATTGCAAAAAAGAATTAATTAAGGGAGAGAGGAATAATTATCAGATCAACCAGCAGGCAGGGGTTGCGGTGTTACTGGTACCCCATACCTTCCCTGCCAGCCAAGTCTTTACACCTTTCCTGAAGGGCAGCAGCTCTGTCTGGAGATGCAACTCAATTATCAGGAGGTTCCATAGGGGCAGAGCAGACACAGAGAAGGCCCTTCTTCTAGTGCTAGAGAGATGCCATGCACCTCTCTAGCAGATGTAACAATGTGAGAGCCTCTCTGGTCCGCTCTGGCGGGACAAGCAGATGTTCTTGAGGTGATGCGGTCTCTTAAATATCCTGGCCCACTACCATGTAGGGCTTTAAAGGTAATTACCAGCACCTTGCATTGCACCCAGAGGCACACTGGCAACCAGTGCAGCTCCCGAAGCAGTGGTGAGGCATGAGCATAGCACCCACAACCCATCACCACCCGAGAGCCAGTGTTGAATTACAGTACTGTCAAAATCCCATTAAACGTACAAACAATAGTTTGAGAAACTTGCTATCCTTTTGAAAACAATTGCTTCAGCAATATATTGATGAAGCTGTGGATCCAATTTTCATGACCATACAAAAAATCACCCATATCATTCATTGACAGTAACAAAATTCTGGACTGGGATAATATTTATACTGACTCACTAAGATGCTACAATAGGGCAAGTTTCAGAGGTCCCTAGGACTCTTCATCAGATAAAAATGCTATAGAACTTCTCTATCATTCAGGTCCTAACTGGCAATAAAATCTCCCTAACATTTAGGTGGAATCTCTTTTCCCATAACTTGAAGCCATTACTCAAGGCACTGCTCTGGGGAAAACAAGTTTTCTCCATCTTCTGTGCAACATTTAAATAGTCAAGAAGCAAAAATTAGGATAGGATACGGAATGACAGAGTGGTTTGGAATAGGAAAAGGAGCAAGATAAGGCTGCATTTTATCACCATGTCTATTCAACATATATAGAGAGCACATAATGCACAATGCAGGTATGGACAAATCACAATAAAGAAGCTCCTGATAAGGTTGAAAAAAAAAAGAGTGCAAAAGTTGGCTTGGGACTCAACATCAAGAAAACAAAGATAATGGCAACAGGCCCTCTCAGTCCCTGGAAAATAGATGGGGAAGAAGTAGAAGCAGTGACAGATTTTACTATCTTAGGATCAAAGCTCACTGCAGATGGTGATTGCAGCCATGAAATAAAAAGGTGACTGATTCTTGGGAGGCAAGCGATGAGAAACCTGGGGAACATAGTTAAAAGTAGGGACATCACCTTGCAAACAAAAATTTGCATAGTCAAAGCAATGGTATTCCCGGTATGGTTGTGAGAGCTGGACCATAAGAAAAGCTGAGCGCAGAAGAATAGATGCCTGTGAAATGTGGTGTTGGAGGAGCGTTTTGAGAGTCCCCTGGACAGCAAGGAGAACAAATAGGTGGATCTTAGAAGAAATCAACTCTGACTGCTCCCTAGAAGGTCAAATAGTAAAGATGAAACTAAAGCACTTTGGACAACAAATGAGAAGAGAGGATTCGCTTGAGAAAGCCTTGATGCTGGGAAGGGTGGAGGGCAGAAGAAGAAGAAGGGGGCGGCAGAAAATGAGATGGCTAGATGGTATTGTAGATGCAATGGGCACAGAGCTGGGCGGGCTGAGGAAGATGGTGGAGGACTAGGGTGCCTGGAGGGCAATGGTCCATGGGGTCGCAAATGGTTGGAATTGACTGTGCGATTGAACAACAACAAAGCTGACTACCATATCACCTTTCTGTCTTCTTTTCTCAAGGTTAAACATACTCTGCTCCTTCAATTATTCCTCACAGGACTTGGTTTTCAATACTTTATGCAGTGTGGCTTTCTTCTGGTCACATATTCCAATTTGTCAATCTCCTATGGGAAAGTTTGTCTCATTTCTAACTTTGTCTGATTGAATTAATCATTCCAAAGAGCATTATTTTCAAAGGTATTGCAGGTTTTCAAATCCTGTAGGTTACCCATCAAACTCTGGTGTTCCAGGAAAAGGAAGCACATTAACATGCTCCAAATACTTGCTAGGGGTTAATGATTTGTTGGCTTGCTATCGTGGTTTAAGAATAAAGGAGATAAAGGTGATTAGGTTCATTTCAAAGATCAAAGAGTCACCCACCATGACCCGCCAATGGTGTCACTGAGTTAATGTAACTCTTGTTCTACTGTTGCACATTTTCAGGGTATCCAATATTTTGTTATGCAAGCAATTCTGCAATACTTGTACAATGATGTGATCCAATGTAACTGCAGTAACAGGGATTTTTACTCTGCTAATGCCAGCTGCAGAAGGGTGCATCAGAGCTGCTCAAAATGCCTCAGTCTGCAGAAGGGTGCATCAGAGCTGCTCAAAATGCCTCTCTCTGCAGAAGGGTGCATCAGAGCTGCTCAAAATGCCTCACTCTGCAGAAGGGTGCATCAGAGTCAGGCATTTGTGCTTGGCCAACTCTGTGGAAAGAACAGTCACTGGTTTGTATGGGTGACACCATTCTCCAGAGAGCCCACTGACATTCTATCTAGAACTGGGTAATAGTGGCAAGGAAGTAATAAAGATAGGAAGAGCTAGTGGCACTTCTCCATCCAGCTTAGGAGCAGGAGAGCTTGGGTCATTGCTATCTGGTAACTAGGGGCTGCAGTGGCTCAGTGGTTAAGAAGCTCATCTTGTGAGCTGGAAGGCTGGCAAGTCAGCAGTTCAAGACCCAGGTACTGCATGACAGATTGAGTGCCTGTCTCTGTCCCAGCTCTTGGGGTCATGAAAGGAGCCTTATTTGGGCTTTCCCTGAGCAGAGTTTCTTCTGCAAAAACTTTTCAACCCAGAATAATTTCTGACACGAAATTGTTGTTGTTGTTGTTGTCTGGTAACAAAGATGGATCAAGGCATACTCCCCAAATGTGAACCTGTTCCCTCTAAAAGAGGCAAGTTACTCCGATCCTAGACCTATGAACCATTCATGCATAGAATTTCCAATTCATGATGATGGAGTGATGGGTGCGGTGACCGCCTGCTCGCTGATATAGTAATATCGCTCCCTCATTCTTTTTAGCTGTTGGGGTAATTTCTTATTGTATTTTTAATTGAGTTTTTTACCTGTTTTAAGTTTTTAGATTGTAGTACTGATTTTAATGTTTTTTTAAATTTTTAATTGATTTTTTTAAAGAAAAAAATTAACAGACAAACCAACAAAAATTTATACCATGTACATATCAATAACATATCAAATACAATATATTTAAAGGGGGAAAACAAAATATTCAATAAGTCACCCAGATTCGTTCCATGTTGGGCAGCTATTTAAATTAAATTAAATTAAATGGGGTCCCCAAATGTCCTGGACCCAAAAAGCAAGAAGGGAAGGTGAACCCCAGTCTAATCTGGGGTGCAGACCTTTCAGTGATGGCAGGTAGAGTCAGTTAGGGGAACTGGGGACCACCAGGGCTGTGGAGTCGGTAGATAAATGTTCTGACTCCGACTCCTCAGTTTAGTGTACTTCTGACTCCGACTCCGACTCCAGGTACCCGAAATTTCCTCTGACTCCGATAGGACAATAGGACAAATATTTTAGGAGTCTTCTGTGGTTTCCTGTAAAAGTACACTAGTACCCCGGATAACGATGACACTTGGTTCCACATGTCTCGTCATTATCCAGTTTTTAACGTTGTGAGATGCATTGATCACACAACGTTAAAAAAAGCCCTGTTTCTCTGGAGGCTGCAGCAAGCCAGAACGTCCATTTTTTAAAACCAATTTTGGGGTCCCTGACCCCCCTGCCGGGTCCAGGGAGGTGGGAAGACCCGATCCAAGCTGTTTCTGGGCTTCCCCGATATCCTCAGCAAGTGCAGCAAGCCAAAACGTCAGGGTTAGAACTCTGACGTTTTGGCTTGCTCCACTGGCTGCCTGGGGACATCGGGGAAGCCCAGTAACAGCTGTAGATCGGGTCCCCTGCCTGCTCCAGAGAGATCAGAGGACCCGATCTACAGCTGCAGGGTGGCTGGGGAAGCTGACGGGGACTCCCTGTCGGCTTCCCTAGCCACCCACCCTTGCCTCCGCAGCTGTGGGGTGGCTGGGGAAGCCAATGGGGGAGCTCCCCGTCAGCTTTCTAGCCACCCCACCCCACCCCTTCCTCCGTAGCTGCAGGGTGGCTGGGAAGCTGAACGGAGAACCCCATTCAGCTTTCCAGCCACCCTGCTGCTAAGAACGACTGTATCGGATAACGCTAAAAAGAACGTTATCCAGTGCAAATCTTCCCCCCAAATTTGTCGTTGTTATGCGGTTTTAGCGTTATCCGATGCAATCGTTATCCGGGGTATTACTGTACCTTTAAATATTCAAGAAACTGAATCTGGAAGACAGATTACTATAATAATAATTTCATGTCAGAAATTATTCTGGGTTGGAAGGAATTTGCAGAAGAAATTCCTCTCAGGGAATGCCCAAATGAGTCTCCTTTCATGCCCCCAAGAGCTGGGACAGAGACGGGCGCTCAAACGGTCATGCAACAGCCGCGTTTCGAACTGCCAACTTGCCAGCCTTCCAGCTAACAAGGCAAGCTTCTTAACCACTGAGCCTCTGCAGTCCTGACAGGTTACTGAAATTTATAGATGTCTTGTTTCTTACACTATGGATTTCCTATCCAGTCAGTCTTGCAAGGAAAAATCACCTCAATTGAAATCCCAGACTGTCTAGCCAATTGCGTTGCAGCTCTTAGAAGAGGCGCTCATAGCAGTGAAGAGGAATATCGAGAACATCCTGGAAAGTTGGAGAAGGAATTCAGATCCTTCCCTCTAAAAATAGATAGCCTATGGCGACTCTTTTGCTGCTGGTTATGGTCACTAAGCTAGATCACTGAGCTGTGTCTGCCTGAGAGTTCTGCCCTGATCCCTCCTCCTTTTTTATATTGCTATTTTTTTGTTCAGTCGCACTGTCAATTTTGACCCTTTTCATTGGCTGCTGCTTTTTTTCTAACCTCCATCTACTTATGGATTTTTCTTTTCTTGTAATACTTAGCTGGGCTGCTACTCTTTTGCTGGATTTGTGTTTAATGTTTCCTTCAACTTTTCCCCCCTGTATTTTTGGAAACCCCACACATAAATTTTTGCCTGGTTCCTGACTAGACTGTACTTCTACATTGTGGTTTGGATTGCTTCTACTGGACTAGTGTTGCAGTCCTCTCCAACTCTTGAAATCTATGCCCAGTATTAACTGGCAAAGGGCCTGGTTGTGTGACCAACCACGCAACTAGAACACAGAGCATGCTATTTGGAATTCATTTGGGATCGTGGGGCCAGAGATTACAAGAAACAAAGACTGCTTAAGAAAAACTCCTGTGTCCTTAATGATTTTTCCCCTGGTTATAATGTTTGGCCAGTATTATTTCTTGTTTTGAAATGAAACTATACCGTTAGTCATGATGAACAGCCTTTGGATTGTCCCATGACATTAATGTGCCAAGGATTAGGACATTTTCTGACTTAATGTCCCATTATTCTTTCCTATTGTGAAATTGGGCTATTTTATCAATAACAAGTAAAAGATAAAAACAACTCAAGGAAATTTTATTTTAATTCCTCTTCCAGCTAATTATAGAAGAGCAGTGCTGAAGGTTTTGAGCTCCATTCAGGTGTTCTAAAAGGAGTTAACCTTCATAGAGAGCAAGTGAAGCAGGGTAGTTTTCTTTAAACTTGAGGAAGGGGCAGTTGTGGAAGACTCTCTTGTTTTCTTGCTTTCCTTCCTGCCTGCCTGCCTGCCTGCCATCCACCCACTATCGATTTCCCATATGAGCCAGAACATGAAAACAATCTGGAAAGGACCAAGGCGGGGTGGGAGCTCAAGCCACAGTACAGTGGTACCTCGCTTAAAGAGCATAATGCGTTCCACAGGATTGCTCTTTAAGCGAGTTTGCTCTTTAAGCGAAACACCATTGTAAGTGACCAATTGTGTGTGGGGGGGATTGCGAACCCCGATTTATTTGTTAAGCAAGTTTTTAGTTGGTTTCATTTGTTAAGCGAAGCGAACATTCAGAGAAAATTCTGCTTTTTAAGCAAGTTACTCTTTAAGCGAGGTGCTCTTTATGCAAAGTTTGACTATACAGTAATACCCCAGATAACGTGTGCACCGCACAATGTTAAAACCAGATAACGTTGGGAAATTTGAGGAAAACTTTTGCACCACACAACGTTAAGTTAACATTGTGCGATCCAATAGTTTTCCTCAAACTTCCTCCGGAGATCTCTGCCTCAAAGCCTGTAGGCTTGCAGGCTTTGGGGCAGATATATCTGGAGGCCCCCTTGCTGTTCCTAGGCTTGCCTCGAAACAGCAAGGGGGGCCTCCGTAAACCCAAGTGTCCGATCCCCCGTTAAAAGAACCAGGCATTGGACGCCTCTCTCTCTTCTCCGAAAGGAAGTCGGCACTGGGACGCTCCAAACACCATATTCCTTTCAGGAAAGGGAGGTGAGCTTTTTTTTAATGTTGTGCGATAAATGTATCTCACAACGTTAAAAACTGCATAACGTTAAGGATCATGGAACCAATCTTTAACGTTATGCGGGGTATTAGTGTATTATAGGCAACAAACAAACTACATCACACAGATCTAGAGGTTTATGTGGGAGAGAATCACCCTTTTTCTTTTTTGCATTTGTTCACGTTTTAGAGACAGCTTCTGCTTAGATAACCCAAAACCCACTTATTTATCGCAAAATGCCAACATGGCAACAGGGGAGGGAGGAAACTCCCATTGGGCTGCTGGGCAGAGGGGTGGGGCAAACTGTGCTGGGGGAGAGAGGAAACACTCCCAGAGGGGTGGGGCAAACTCTGCTGGGGCAACCACATGGGTGTCCACAGATAGGGCTCTGAGTGCCACCTCTGGCACACGTGCCATATGTTTGCCACCACTGACATATACATATCCTATCCCCCCCTCACTCTCTCTCACACACAAAACACACTCACCTATGCTTTATCTTAACTTTCTTGAAAATGCTCCCTCCCTAGCAATGATTCTCCTAATGATTCCCTGCTGCAGAAGAAATTACCTAGTCCTTAGTGCATGACTGCATCATTGTGAGGTAGAACCAAGGAAAAAATTCTTATCTCTGGAGAGATTAATGAGATTTTCAGTTGCTACTAGGAGATAAAAGAGGATGGTCTAGGAGGGAGGCAGAAGAGCTGCTGGCAAACCAGCTGCTGGCAAACCAGCCCTATTCACCACAGATTATGTCTAGTATTCAAGCTAGAGGTTCACCTTTCCACTGTAGTGAGCAATGGCATGGAACTTCTTTACAAACATTTAAACAAAAGATACTTCATTTTGAGTGTTTCTACTCACAATGTCATTACATCCCCAGTGGACACTTTGTATCATTTTTTAAATCTCATAAACTTATGGTAAGCAGCATCCAGTTTGAAGCAGCAACCATAGAAGGCTGCCGTTGTGTAACATGTTCCCTTTGCCCTAGCTTACTCTTTCAGGCCTTTGTTTCTCAATTTCTGGGTCAAAACGCAGTCACTGAACCCAGCTGTTCAGCAAACATGTTGCCTCAGATGGCATTTCAACCCTGCTCTTTCACCTTCTAGCTATTGATCATATTAGACTGCCTTCAAGCCAACAACAGCTGCATGAGGAGATCCTGAACCAAAAGCAAAATTGTAACTTGCACTTCACACTTCACCTCCAGCAGCCCAGCTCATTTGGTTTTAGTATGTCTTGTTTGGAGAAGCTGTAAATGAGCACAATCAGGAAAAGAGCAGGTCAAGTGTATTTAACCCAATTAAAATTCCCCCCAAAGCTGCAGATACTAAGTTCAGAGACCACAATCAACTTACAGCATGTACCATGGAGTCCTACTTTTAAAGAAACTCCTCCTACATTTCTACAGCTGTCCAGCCCCCTACGCTGCAGGGATAACCATTTGATATTTCTTGCCATTCCACTTGCACGCTTGAAGGGAGCTGGGAGAACAGCAACCACACCAAGAAGGAAAAGTAAGGTGACACTGAAGGTTGAGGTAAACTGCTAAGGTGAGAGAAACAGTTGAAGTGGAGGAGAAATTCAAGGGACTAAATCAGAATGTTTATTCTTGGATTTGTTCTGCTTGTTTTTCTGTTCCTGGACTTTTTTTTTGTTCTTCTGAATGTATCACATACTGTTGTTGCAAGGACTATGAAGATGTATAAACAGCTATTCTGGTAGTAGAAAACCTGCATTTCAAAGTCATAGATGAAACGTCAGAATCTTGGGGTCCTTGTGAGCATTAGGCCTTGAGTACTTTTGGATAGCTCCTCTGCTAAAAATGTTGTGGAAGTCAAATGTTGTGGGAAAGTAGCATGTTGAATGCCTGGTAACTAGCCTGAGTAAAAGACTACTCCTGAGTAGAGTAGAGTAGAGTAGAGTAGAGTAGAGTAGAGTAGAGTAGAGTCTGTGAAAGTAAGAGCCATGAAGGCTAATACTGTAGAAGGGGGAGCATACATTGTGGTTCTAGGCTGTAGTAGGCAGCATGAAAATTACAGATCACAGGATTTTAAGATCCTTCACCCTGACTTTGAGGGCCACAATATCTGGCAAATCTTCTTAGAGTGCTTTGGAGACAGATGAAGAACATATTTCTCTTTCCTCTGCTTCTTGTTCTCATTTGATGGTTTGTTTTTTATTACTGGGGGAGGGTGGGTTCTATTAATGTTATTCAATTACTTTAGTTCAGGGATGTCCAAACTTTTCCTCCGGCCACAGGCCAGTCACGTGGCTGAGCATGGAGATCATGTGGTTCCTCCCACCCGGAAGTGGAAGTAAAACATGCAAGTGCGGACACAGAACACACCTGCACATGCGCAGAATGCTGCCATAAATGACTCGTGGCTGTCATAAACATGTTTACAACAGCTGCGGGTCATTTACAGAAGCTTTCTGCGCATGCATAGATGTGTTCTATGCACATGCATGCATATTTTACTTCTGCTTCTAGGAGCGGGGAGGGTGGCACAGGCTAGATTAACTAGCACCATGGGCCGTAGTTTGGGCATCCCCACATTAGATCCTCAGGAATTTCAGCTGGACCTTAGTATTTGGGGACAGGACTGGGGTTGGCTAGATGTCTGTCTATCAGTCTTTATTTGTTTATCCAATTTGTATAGCCGCACAACTCAAAATGACATTGCAGGGTCTTTCACGTAAATAGGATATTCTGCAGCAATATCTGACTGCTATTTAAAACTAAATAAAGGAAAATGATTAATTAGGGAGGAAAGCTCAGTAACTATAAAAACATTTCTATCCATTCTTCCAGTCCTACGCAACCATGGTACAAAGAGTGGCAATTATTGGTGCTGGAGTAAGTGGACTGGCCTCCATCAAGTCCTGCCTGGAAGAGGGGCTGGAGCCCACCTGCTTTGAGAAAAGTAGTAATATTGGAGGACTGTGGCAGTTCACAGTGAGTGTGAAATTCAGGGGCAAATGTCTCCTCTGTCTAATAATGAGTATTACTGTCTGTTGCAATGATTACTAGTATACAGTGTATTTTCTTTGTGACTGCAGCATACAACCCCTAGTTGAACTAAGAGAAAAGAAAAATTGAGGAGGGCTTGTATTTGAAAGTATTCTGCCTTAATCCTTGGCTACATGCTAGCTGCACCACCCTGCAAAGATTATCCAGTGGTAATAACCTCACAAAATCATAATTCGATGAAAATAGAAAAGTTGTGTTTATTACTTCAGGAAATCCATTCAGATATTATCCATATAACAGTCAACACCAAACTCTCCTTTCACCTCTCTGTACACCCTTTTGACTTTAATTTAGCTTCATGCCTCCTACATAGGGAAACATCAGTAAAACAAAGCAGTAGCATTGAGCTCCCAGTCTTTTTCCCCAGCAGAAGTGATTCAAGTATTGTTACTCTCCCACCAAAAATGTGTGGGTTGTTAGTAGTCTTGGACTTATCTCCAGCAGGAAAAGAAGTTCTGCTATGATCTGGAGGACATGAGCCACCTTCCCTTTCCCTTTTCTCAGATAGGTTATTAGGCCCTCAGGGGGTTAGGCAAGGGTCAGGCTCACAATTGTTTTAGGGTCAGGTTCTGATTAATTTGGCCCTACTCATGAGTGTCTGAACAGGAGCTATTCTTGATCCAATATGGGTCAAAGAGATGCCTCTGCCATGGATACACAATTCACCCATTTCCAAGCCGAAGTGGAGAGGAAACCTCCACCTGTCTCAGAAGCCTTTCCTTAGAACATCAAGTTTCGTAATTATTGCATACATATGAACCTCAAAAATTATCCTACTGTTTACAAGCAGACGTTATAGTGAGAATAAATGACAAACACTTCAAAATTATTAATTGGCATGTCAAAATGCATAGTAATGTAGTCCATCTTTATTAGAAATTACCAATGCCATCAGACATCATACATTTCTTTAAGCAGGTTTACACACCACTTGAAAGCATGTTTCAGGTTGTGCTAACTTGCCTATGCCTTGGTGGTGCAAAGGATTCCAACACACATAACTAGTAAATCTGTGTGGGACTGCTCTTTGTAAGGTTTACCTTTGTGTAGAGAAGTCCACAACACACCCATGCCCCCTCCCCGGAAATTTGATCCTGAAGACACGGCTGCTGAGATACATGTTTCATGGATACATCACTTTGGGGGAGGGGGGTGTCAGTTCTGTCAGCCTCATTCATGAGAGGGTTTCAGGCCACAGTGTAATAGAAAGAGGGGGGACTGCTTCAATATAGAAATATTTAAATTAAGTAAATAAACTAGTAGGCAATGACAGATGGAGTTACCTGGTGGACCAATTTCAGTGTTAAACAGTACTATCCAGATGGTTATTGGGCTAGCCCAGGATTGGCCAACCTTGCTGCTCCAGCTGTTCTTCGACTTCAATTCCCAGAAGCCCTGATCAGCAGGTGTACTGACCTGGGCTTCTGGGAATTGAAGTCCAAGAATAGCTGGAGCACTAAGGGGTTGTTCAAATACAGTAATACCTTGGATAACGCTAAGACTTGGTTCCACAAGTCTTGGTGTTATCCGATTTTCAGTGTTATCCGATGCATGTTAAAATCCTATGGGATGGCTCGGTTAACGTTAAAGCTCCATAGAGATACATTGTAACCGCACAGGCTTTAGCGGTTGTTATCCGATCCATCCCATAGGACCTTAACGTTATTCGATCCAATTCTCCTCCCCAGATTACTTAACATTATGCGATTTTAGCGTTATCTGAGGTAAACATTATCCGAGGTATTACTGTACCACGTGACCATTTTTTGGGGGGGAGGGATCAACCAAAAGTCACAGAAAATCATGGGGGGACAGGGTTCAGCGTGAAGTCACATGACTCCAAAATTATAATTTGCTTTTTGCATCCAGCTGGCCATAGATCTATCTTCAAACCACATGATGGGGGGGGGTGTCAGTCATGGAAAGTCACAGAGGGGGGAGGGGGGTCACATGGTATTTGAAAGAGCACTAAGCTTGGCCACCCCTGGGCTAGAGTATCTGATGATCTGAGTTGGCAGAAGTCAGTCTGCCCTACCTGGGACAGTAGCTTTCCTTGGTTTCAAAGAGGAGTCTTTCCTGATAATGCCATAGATTGAAACTGGGAAATTCTTTGCTTGCACAGGAGATTTTTTTTATTCATACTTTGTGTCCCTTTCCCTCTTAGGAATCTGCAGAAGAAGGCAGAGCCAGCATCTACCATTCGGTGTTTACCAATTCTTGCAAAGAAATGACTTGTTATTCAGACTTCCCTTTCCCTGAAGGCTTCCCAAACTACATGCACAACACCAAGCTTCAGGAATATATCCAGATGTTTGCGAAGCATTTTGGTCTTGTTAAATACATAAAGTTTATGGTAAGAAATTATAACCTTAGTGACAGGAGACTGAAGGCAAGCACAGAATGATAAATACTTGCTAAGATAAAATTTGGTTCTGGCAGGCAATCTTTGTTTTTGAAGAAGGAGAGGTATGTCCAGAGGATTTGAAAACGCAAGCATCCATTGCTAAAAAGTAAGGTGCAAAAGGACAATCAGCAAATACAGCTTTGATGAAGAATTAACAAGGCTGTACAAAGTGGAATAGACAGTGAGGTTATACAAAACCATCTTAACTTTGCTGCATGCTATTGCTTAGCAGCAGTCATGTTCTACTGCTAAGCAACATTCTGGAGAGTATGCAAGAGCAAACCCAAATCAGAAGATGGAGGAAAGAGCTCACTAGACAAGGAACAACATTAAAGGAGGATATGACTGAGGAACTCAACCTACCCTACATCACTTGAAAGAATCGGAATAGGCTGAGGGCTGGAGTGCCTAAATGCAAGACCAACCTGCTCAAGTGTGGGCTGCTGGCAGACAACAACACACTGTGTGACTGTGGAGAGATTCAGAATCCGGCTTGTTTGTTGGTCTGCCAGAAACATGCAGCAGTGAGGATTTAAGTTTGACCAATGACAAAGCCAAGAAAGTGGCTTCACTTTGGCAGTCCAGGGTTTGATCAGGACCAGTGATGGGATGACAAAAATTCTACTACCACATCATGACGTCACGGACGTCATGGGCGTGGCCAATGTCATGACGTCATGACGTCATGGGCTGAGCCAACGTCATGACGTCATGACGTTGTGGGCGGGGCCAAAATAAAAATAAATAAAATAAAAATAAACACACACACACACCCCTCAGCCCACCCACCCACCCAGATAGCTACACACACAAAGCCGTAAATAACTTAAATAAATAAATAAAAATTAAATAAAAATACAACCACCCACCCAAAACACAAATAAATTACCCACCCACCCCAAATAAAAAACCCTCTGCCGGGCGCCTGTCGCCTCCTCCTCCTCGGGCACCCAAGGGGTGGGGGTGGGGGCGTCCGCTCAACTCAGGCAGCAAAACAAGCCAGGCAGGGCAGGGCTGGTGACGGAGGGCGGGAGAAGCCCAGGTGCCCCCCTCTTTGAGAGGGTGGGTATCGAGCAAGCAAGATGGGCCTGGGAAAGGTGACCCCCCTCCTCCTGGGGCAGCTTGAGCCGCAAAGAGAGCAGGGGCGGGGGGCTGGGGGGGGTTGCCGGCAGGCCGAGGCGTCCCAGGGCGTCCTCCTGCCCAAGGGACTCCCAATCCCCACGACGGGTGTCCGGTTGGGGGGGTTTGGTGCCATCCCCACTATCTGCCTGCCTCCTTTACCCCACCCTCACCCCCCGGGGCGAGGCGAGGTGAGGCTCACCTGGACGGAGGCATCGAGGGCGGCGAAGAGGACCTTGCAGGTCGGGCAGCTCAGGTTCCTCCAGCTGAAGCGGACGCCGGACACGGACAGCAGGCGCTCCTGCCCCTCCGTCGCCTCAGACCTGACCCCGACCCGCGACGGCGGCAGGAGTAGGAGCAGCGGCGGCAGTAGGAGGAGCAGAGGCAGGAGGAGCCCCCCGCGCCCAGCCTGGGCCCCATGGCTCCCCCGCTCCGTCTCTCTCTGCTTCCTCCCGACAGGCTGACAGGCCGTTGCCGCCAACGGAGAAGGGCCGCCGCCGCCGCCGCCCTGAAAGGTGCGCGGCTCCAACTCTAAAAGACAAAAAATTTAAAATCGGAGCCAAAATGGCTCCAATTGACTGCGCATGCGCAGAAACTCAATCTGACACATGCGCAATGCGTCAGATTGAGTTTCTGCGCATGCGCAGTCAATTGGAGCCATTTTAGCTCCGATTTAAAAAAAATTTTCTTTCGGTGAGGCGTCCGGAACCGGACGCCTCAAAAGTGGACTCCCCTCACGGAGAACACTCCGGAATTGGTCCTACTGGTTCCAGGGAACCGTCTGGAACCGGGGACATCCCATCACTGATCAGGACACAAAAGAAGAAGCACCCATGTAGGCACCATGCATTTCATCAGTGTGTGGGAAATGGTCTCCATCAGAGACTGTGTTTGCATGGTACAAATACCTATTCCTTTGTTATTTAGTCTAGCATCAGCAACATGGTTAGAGGGGAAAAGCCAGTTTTCCAGGATTCTAGCTCAGGTGGGAGGGTCTACACACAAGCAGGAATCTCTCCTCTTCAGACACCTCCTGGTGCCATGGAGAAATCAGTGATGGGCGAGTTGGAGCTAGCGTCTCTTCTCTATGTTGATGACATAGTTACTACAAGGGGGAAAGTCCTTTTGAATCCTTCCAGCAAGCCAAAAGCAGAAACCCCCAAGTGGAAAAACAGAAAGCTCCTTTGTGAGAAAAAACCACTAGAGGGATTCAAATCAGCATTTGTATCATATGGACAGCAGAAAATAATTTGAATTCATCCAAAATAGAAGAGGAGCAAATCCCCAAATATTTGATGGTAGAGTCATGTATTTATTCGACAAAAATTGTAATGATACTGTACCGTACATGATACAGCTATTCACATTAATTTGATGCCAGACTTGCAATAGCCATAATTATGTCTATTCACTTTGAAATCTGAACAATCCTAATACACTTTTTTGAACGTTCCTTCAAAGACTCTTGTGACCAATGTTAGGAAGCACCCAGATTTCCCTGTCACAGGGCAATGGATTGTCATAACAGAGAAGGACGGCAAGAAGGAATCAGCTGTATTTGATGCTGTTATGATTTGCTCTGGACATCACGTCTATCCCAATATTCCAAACAATAGCTTCCCAGGTAAGTGAAAGAGATGGCTATAAAAACAAGAGTGATATCCACTTTATTATTTCATATGATTATTATAAGGGAATTCTTCATCTTTCACTATCTCTTGTTGCTGCACAAAGCTACAATTCAGTTTGCAGGTCCTTGTTTGGGGGCATTAATATTAAAGGAAAAGGGAGATATTAGGTGCGTAAATGCATTTATTTTACCCGTCACTGAAGAGAAAGGAGAGGAGAAATAGCAGTGTGCTATTGGGACATTTGAACAGGTTTCAAATATCTTTCTCTCTCTAAAGTTGCTATTCACTTCAGAAGAAAAAAAAAAAGATTCCACTAGTCCAAGCACCAACTGTATAGGTTTCATGAACTTTTCCCTATATAACAACTGAGATCAAATTTTTGGACCATTAGTTGACCAACTCAGGATTTGCCTGCACATTTGTTTTGGAGTGGGCTAGATCGGGCTAAACAAGATCGTCCTCATATTCAAATGGCAACAGACCTCAATTGACCTTGTTTGTTCCACAGCAACCAATTTGCTAATATTGTGATGTGGCTTAATAAGAGAGCTGCTTCAGGATATTAAACACTATCTCAGTTACAGGAAGGGGGTGGGGAAAACCTAAGTGTATTTGAGCAGCGTGTAGTACAAGGGTGCCCAAACTATGGCCCGGATCTGGCCCCTGAGACCAATTCATCCAGTCCACGAAGCCTTCATCACTCCCAGAAGCAGAAGTAAAACATGCCCATACAGGTACGTTTTTCTTCCACTTCCAGGAACAACGAGGGCTTTGTGGGCCAGATGAATTGGTGTCAGGGGCTGGATCTGGCCCCTGGGCCATAGTGACCGGCTCCCTGAACCACGTTGTAAGGCAAAAAGTTTGGACACCCATGGTGTACTAGGCGGAGACAGGGTGGGGCAAGAAGGGGAAATTTTCTTTTCTATTTTCCCCAAGGGTCCAGTCAAGAATCTGCCCATGACCGAACCAGGCAGGTTCTTGTCTGGACCTTTAAGAGAAAAAGAAAAAAACGCCTTCTCTCTCCTCCCATTTTGAGTTTTACTTATATTTTTAAGTAACACAGTGCTTATGCTCAACCCTAATACACTTTTAAAAAGATCACCTCCTTGGAGCTTCCAAATTCGTAAGGAAGTGTTTAATTTGCTCTTATCCTTAAGCCACTTCATGATACTGGCAAATCGATACTGGCAAATTTGGTTCATTCTCAGCTATCACATGCTCTATAAAACTGAAAGAGAAGTGATCCTAATCACTCCAAAATTGCATAAGCCCCTGACAGGTAGAGGTAAGGGTCCACTCTAGGATCTGGCTGGTTTGATGCTGCAAAGACATTATCTGACAGCTGACTTTAGGTGCCAAACAGCCCATTCCTGACTTGGCCCAAACAGCAGGCTACCCACTCATGTAGGCAGCTTCTCAGACAGCAGATCTGGGGTGCTATTCTGTGTGAACTTCATTAATTATTATATTTTAGTACAGCAATAGTGTGGTTTCAGATATTCCACCTCAAGACACATAAGCAAGTATGGCTGGCTCCAGCTTCATTCTCTTCTCTACCATCATAGACAAAAGTTTGTGCTGGCCACATAAAGCACCAATTTCTTTTCTGAGCAACAGCTATGATTAAAATTAAACTAACAATAGAAGCAGTGACAGATTTTACTTTCTTAGGCTCAAAGCTCACTGCAGATGGTGATTGCAGCCATGAAATAAAAAGACAACTGATTCTTGGAAGGCAAGCAATGAGAAACCTGGGGAACATAGTTAAAAGTAGAGACATCACATTGGTGTATTCCCGATGGCAATGTATGGTTGAGAGAGCTGGACCATTAGGAAAGCTGAGCACAGAGGAATAGATGCCTTTGAGATATGGTGATGGAGGAGAGTTTTGAGAGTCCCCTGGACAGCGAGGAGAACAAATAGGTCAATCTTAGAAGAAATCAACCCTGACTGCTCCTTAGTAGGTCAAATAATAAAGATGAAGCTAAAGTACTTTGGACATCAAATGAGAAGAGAGGATTCGCTTGAGAAGGCCTTGATGCTAGGAAAGGTGGAGGGCAGAAGAAGAAGGGGGCGGCCAAAATGAGATGGCTAGATGGTATTGCAGACATAATGGGCACAGAGCTGAGCAAGTTAAGGAGGATGGTGGGGGACAGAAGTGGCTGGCAGACAGTGGTCCATGGGGTTACAAAGGGTCAGAATCGACTGTGAGACTGAACAACAAGGAGCAAGAGAAAAAATGATGAATTTGAATTGTATCAGTGGGAGAAATCAGAGGAGCAATGTAAAGGAATAGTGGTTTGGTCTACAAATAATTATCTTTTGGAATTTGCGAAATCAGCAATCAGGGACTTGATATTCAAACTTCATAGTTCATTCAATTAAACTGTATATTCCCCCCTCCCCTCCTTAAGAGATACTTGTTTTCAATTTTTCCTTACAGGGTTAGAAAAGTTTAAGGGTAGTGTCCTTCACAGCCGGGAATACAAAGGACCTGAAAAATTCAAGGGAAAGAAAGTTTTGGTGATTGGGATTGGCAACTCCGGCTGTGACATTGCAGTGGAGCTTAGCAACATAGCTTCACAGGTAACGCTTTCACACACTGTTCAGAATTTGTCATTCAGCCAAGCCAGGTTTAACCACTTTTAGCTCTACTGATTTCAGTGAGAAGGATATTAAGCATCCTCTTAGGGCTCGCTTAATTTAGGCTGCATTACTTCTATTGCAGTGTTTCCCAACTTGGTTCCCCAGATGTTCTTGGAATACAACTCACAGAAATCTTAGCCAGCACAGTTTTGCTATTTGAGCAAAATACCAGGAGTGTAAAGTGTGTGTCAGCAAATTTGGTCAGATACCAATTTGCTCTGTCCACATTTTACAACTCTATGACTTCCATGTTCTGGGATTTTCCCCCATGTTATTTTCCCAATGCTATCCTAATCGGTTCTTTACACTTCAACTGTCACCTAGCTGGGGAAGAGATTCTTTTGTGAGGTAATATTATTTTACATTGACTTTCCTTTCCTTGAAATAATAATTTCGTGCCAGAGATTACTCTTGTTTGAAAGGATTTTTAAGGGCCGCCCGAATGAGGCTCCTTTCATGTCCCCAAGTGCAGCTCTCGGGTATTGAAACCCGACCTTCCAGTCTCCAGCTTAGCGCCTTAACCACCAAGCCACCAGGAGAGCTTCCTTTCCTTGTGATAGTTCTGGATGGAGAGTTTAGTGAATGTTTTAAAGTGACTTTTTGCACAAAACTGTTAAAAGCTCATTTTTTAAAAGGTACAATGTACATTTTCACTGTTGCTTTTTCATGCACTCCCCTTAAGTATTTTAGCAGTTGATACATACAAAATTTCAAACCTTGACATGGCCATTGGCAATGGGAGAAGAACAGATTTATAGTCTATCAAAACTGGATAGCACCAGGTTGGGGTAGAATGAAACTGGGTGCATTTTTGAGGAATTTTGGGGAAACAACAATCAGCATCAATATGGTAATATGAATAGTAACAACTTGGGGAAGAGACTATTTTTATTCATTAGGAAAGAAGACACTGTCCTTATATGCCCTTGATATACAGTGGTACCTCGCTTAAAGAGCATTATGCGTTCCACGGGATTGCTATTTAAGTGAGTTTGCTCTTTAAGCAAAACATCATTGTAAGTGACCAATTGTGACTTCTGCCCAGGGGGGTGGGATTCTGAACCCCAATTTAGTTGTTAAGCGAGTTTTTGGTTGGTTTTAGTTGTTAAATGAGGTGACCATTCAGAGAAAATTCTGCTCTTTAAGTGAGTTAGTCTCTAAGGCTACACTCTTTATGCGAGGTTTTACTGTATAGCATTTTGCTATGGAGTTTAATTGTTGTAAACCACTTGGGAAGCAAAACAATAAAATACAATAAAGCAATTTTAGCTGAAATATGACTAAAATGAAGTTAATTACTTTGAAAAGGCAATCTAATGGTTTCTTTAACTGTATGAAATACTGCCATTAGATCTCACATTGCATTAAAAGCAGGGTAAGGAACTTAGGATGTTACTTTACTGTTGTAAATCACTTTGGGAAGCAATACAATACTATGCAATACAACACAATAAAGGAAGTTTTAGCTGAAATGTGACTAAAAAATTAAATTAATTACTTTAAGACGACTTTAATGCAGTGGTGGGCATCAGTAGGTTCGCACCAGTTTGACAGAACCGGTAGCAGAAATTCTGACTGGTTCTGCCCATCCAAGCTTTGAAATAAAGTACTGTAGTCCTAATTCAGGTGCAATGCAGGGCTTTTCTCCAGCCATGCCCACCATACCACACCCACAGTGTGGTAGTAAATTTTGTTGAGCCCACCACTGCTTTAATGGTCTCTCTAACTGTATGAAATACTGACACTGAATCTCACATTGCATTAAAAACAGGAAGGAATTTAGGATGCTACTTTATTCTGTGTCCAACCAATTAGTTCTCTAGTGTCTACTATGTGAGCCAAACAACACAAGATGGTCAGACTCACACTGAGAAGAGTGGTTTCCCTGATGAGCAACAAACAAACAAACCCCCAAATAAACCATGTTTTACCCAGTTTGTGCTTTCCTCAACACAGCATTGTGCATATTGGCTTGCTTCATTTTGGTTTGGGGCACTGGGGAATAAGCACAAGTTTCATCTGAATGGTGATAGCACAGAGTGAAGCTCTGAGAAATCCTACTGCTGAAGGACTAATGTGCTGTCAACTTCAGTCATGAACTGACCATCTCACCTGTATAGCCCTGAATTGCGATTTTCAGAGAGAGAGCTGTATTACCGGTAACTGTTGCAGCAAAATCAGCAAAGTCTGCTACCACCCTGAAGACCAGTCAATTTTATTACACCATGAGCTTTTACAGACACTGTAGGAAAAAATGCAGATCTGTGCAAAGTTTACCAGATACTGTTTTTAATATTTCACATTTCAGCTAATCAATTTTAAAGCTATCTTTCAAGATTGTTCTCCCTTAAAACATTTGCTCTTTATACCACCAGTCATGGACAAATGCTTGAGCATTGTAACACTAAAGGACTATACAGTAATGGCAATGAGGGGGGCAGAATTTACAAGGCTGTTGCCCTTGGTCAGGATCCACTGAATGATATGAAGGTGAAGTGGTGCTGAAATTAAGTTTGGTAATGTAATTTCCTGTCTCTGTCCTTTACCTGGTTTTCCCTCCCAAAAGGTCTATCTCAGCACTAGAAGTGGATCTTGGGTCATGAGTCGTGTGTGGGAGAAAGGCTATCCCTGGGATATGATGATTATAACTCGCTTTGAAACATTCCTCAGAAACACCCTCCCACGAGCCGTCTCTGACTGGTTGTATGTGAAGCAAATGAACAGACAGTTCAAACATGAAAACTATGGCCTGATACCCCTAAACAGGTAACATTCCAAACTAAAAAGGTTGTGGTGATTTGCTTACAGAACATAGGACCTCTGTAGGAGCCATACTGGTGAGAAAACTGTCTTTATTAATTTCCTTCAATGATTTAGAACATTCCTTTTGCTGACGCCTAACAATGCATCGCAAAGGAATAAAACTGGGGAAGACCCTAAGGAAAAAGTGACCAGGGTGAGCAAAACAGGAGCGTAACAGGGGAAGGGTAGTAAGGAAAGGTTTACTTCAGAAAGAAACAGAAGAGGAGAGATCTAGGAGACAGAAACAGGGTGGAGAGTAACTTAGAGAACACCAGGAGTAACCATGGGAAGTAACCTATTCACAGAAGCACCATGTGCACAGCTTGAGAAGAAGGAACATGTCCAGATAACTGCTAAGCATAACAGGTAAACAGCTGTTTGTTGATTCCGAACACAGCACAGCAGAGGGATAACAATAGTCAGACACCAGGGAGTAAGACACCAGGGCAAACAGGAGTTTGACGGGGATTAGTAGTAAAGACAGGGTCAAGTGGAGTAAAAGATGGGAGAATCTAGCATGGCAGGCCAAGTTTTGTTGTTTTCTGTATATCCTCATATATTGGTGGACTTTCCCAGGATCTTTCAAAATTAACAAGATGAAGCAAAGGACACTCATATACAACAATAAAGAAAAAAGATGATAAAAAGGGATCGTGAAGGGAAGAGACATCTCTGTGGGTGATAATCTACAAAGTGTGTGCAATGTTTCTTCCTACAGTGCAGTCAGCTTATACACTTTTTAAATGGGGGGAAACACAGTGTACAAGCTTACTGCACTGTTGGAAGAAAAAAATGAGAGAACTGGAACCCTGAGTGGCCACACTTAAGGCTATCAGAGAAGATGAGGAGGAGTACATAAAAAGAACTCTTGAGCAGCAGCAGCAGTCAAGGGAGGCCCTGGAGGTGAGGAAATTGCAAAACAAAGCAAAGGACAAAAATGCTGAGAGGAGAATAAAACATTGTGGAAGAAGCACTATAGGAAAGAGTCACAGTTAGGAGCAAAAGGAGCAGGAGACATTTTTTACCAGTGGAACGTCTTAAAAAGGGATCTGGCAGACAGCATGCAGAAGAAGAAAAACAGGGGAGACACACAGGAGGACATGAGAGAGGTTGATGCTCAGCCCAGTAGAGTCACTGAAACCACCCTCTAGAAAAAGAAGGAGAGGAGAGTAGTAGGAGACTCCCTACTGTGTGGGACCAGAACAAAATATGTTGGGGAGATATGTGGACCTGCCACATCTGTTTTCTCTCTGGAGGATGGATTAGGGGTACAATGGAAGGATTGCCATTGTCATAAAACCCACAAACGCCTATCCCTTTCTTCTCATCCATGTGGCAACAAGTGACACAGCCAAGAAAAACTATGAAGAAATTACATCAGACTTTCAAGATGGGGGGGGGGGACTTAAGGATTTGGAGACTAATGCTATTTCAGGGTGCATTAACAGAAGCATAGGGACCTTCGTGGCTTAGTGGTTAAGACGCTGAACTTGATGACTGGAAGGTCAGCAGTTGAAGACCTGAGTGCTGCACAATGGAGTGAACACCCATCTCTGTCCATGCTCCTGCCAACCTAGCAGTTTGAAAGTAAGAAAATGCAAGTACATTAATACCTCGGATAATGTTTGTATCAAATAAAGCTAAAACCGCATAACGTTAAGCAATCTGGAAAAAAATTTGCATTGCATAACATTAAATCCTTTGGGATGCATCGGATAACATTGGCTAAAGCCAATGGTTGCAATGTATCTCTATGGAGTTTTAATGTTATCCAATCCATCCCATAGGATTTTAACGTGATTGATCCATGCATCGGATAACATTAAAAATCGGATAACACTAAGATTTGTGGAACCAAGTTTTAGCGTTATACGAGGTTTTACTGTAGATAAATAGATACCACTTCGGTGGGAAGGTAAACAGTATTCCATATGCTTTGGTGTCTAGTCATGGCTGCCACATGACCATGGAAACATCTGCAGATGCAGACGGCACTGGCTCTTTGGCTATAAACAGAGATGAGCGAGACTTCATCTTGAGTACTATGCCCAGTTTTAGGCACTACACTTTAAGAAGGATGCTGACAAGCTGGAACAAGTTTGGGAAACGGCAACAAGGTTGATCAAGTAACTGGAAACCAATCTGTATGGGGAAAGACTAAAAGAACTGGGCACTTTAGCCTTGGAAAAAGCAGATTAAAGAGAGAGATGACATCACCTTTCTAATATTTGAAAAAGTGTCATACAGAGAAGGGGAAGGACCTACTATCAATAATTCCAGAGTGCAGGGCACATAATAATAGGCTGTAATTGCAGGAAACCAGATTTCAGTTGAAGATCGGGAAAAACTCACTGTCAGATTAATACGACCATTATTTCAGGAGATGGTAAATGGTCCAGCACTGAAGGCATTCAAGAGTAAATTAGATAGCTACCAAAGTATATCATGCATGTACTGAATAGCGGGTTAGACTCAATGGCCATATGAGCCCATTGCAACAATATTCTTCTATGATTTCATGATTTATTGGCTGCCTTTGAACTGTATGATCCCCAAGATATTTCAGTAGATTATAAACATGGGTGTCTTATCTGAGGGAAATTTGTAATAATAAACACACACAAGTATATAATCCAATAATCTTGAATTTCCTAAGCAATTATTTGTCTTACATAAAATACTGAGCCTATTCCAAAGGAGGGAAATCTATAAACAAATAGATAAGTAGCATGGGTGACACATCTGTTAAATACAGTCAAACCTCGCGTAAAGAGCACTTCACTTAGAGAGTAACTCACTTTAAAGAGCAGAATCTTCTCTGAATGTTTGCTTCGCTTAACAAATAAAACCAACCAAAAACTTGCTTAACAAATAAATCGGGGTTCGCAATCCCCCCCACACTTGGTCACTTACAATGGTGTTTCGCTTAAAGAGCAAATTCGCTTAAAGAGCAATCGCATGGAATGCATTATGCTTTTTAAGCAAGGTACAACTGTACTTAAATTCTTTAAATGTCCTTCTGAAGGGAACTTAATAGGTACTGTACAGGAGGATGGTGGAGGACAGAAGTGTCTGGTGGACAGTGGTCCATGGGGTCGCAAAGGGTCGAAATTGACTGTGCGACTGAACAACAAAAACAGGCTATTCATTTTATACATGTTAAGATTAGATATACGTGATCAATGAAAAGTGATATATAGTTTTTAACTTCAAATAAGCTATTTCTTCATTCACATTTGGCATGTTCCAGAAAAGATAACACACTTCAGTCTCAAACTTACAAAAAAGTATTTTCCCCTGCCTTCTGTTTTTAATCAAAAGAACTTTGCTCAGTCAACAGCACAAAAGTCTTGAGTGGCTTAAAAATGTTGTCTGCCTTATTCAGGGGTGCCCAAACTATGGCCTGTGGCCCACGGGTTGTAATTTGGGGACTCCTGGTTTAAGTGGAGAAAATGGCAGCCTAAAATCTATCTCACCCTGTTGCAAAACATATCTGTTGCAAAACAGATTGCAAGGCACATTTTACTTCTGCCTCAGGTGGGAGGAACCGCATGATCACCCCCAGGGCCGTAGCCAGGATTCTAGATTTTTTGTGTGGGAACCCCCGAAAATTTTTCAGGAGGGGGCAAAAAAAAAAATTCTGGAGGGGCAACATGTCATATTCATATACAGTTGTACCTTGCTTAAAGAGGATAATGCGTTCCATAGGATTGCTCTTTAAGCGAAACACCATTGTAAATGACCAAGGGGGGGTGCGAACCCCGACTTATTTGTTAAGTGAGTTTTTGGTTGGTTTTATTTGTTAAGCGAAGCAAATATTCAGAGAAAATTCTGCTCTTTAAGCGAGTTACTCTTTAAGCGAGGCGTTCTTTATGCCAGGTTTGACTGTATATAATATTGGCATCACCGGGTTGGGGGGTTGGAGGGGCTGTTTATTTATTTATTTATTTTATTTATTTGCATTTAATATCCCGCCCCAATCGGGCGAACCCGACTCTGGGCGGCTTACAGCATAGCTCATAATATATATGGCCTTAAAATTCATAAAATTCATAAGAATTCATAAAAAATTTAAAACGTTAAACAGTAAAAACGGATAGAAACCCATAATAACAGCTACCAGATGGGGGCGGATGGCTGCTCTTAAATTAGCCATCCCGTATGGGAACCTGCATTGCTATGTCCCCATACTTGACCCGCCAGCCATGTCTTCAGGCCCTTTCGAAAGGGCAGAAGCTCCGTCTGCAGGCGCAGCTCTGTCGGAAGGAGGTTCCAAAGGGCCGGGGCGAACACAGAGAAGGCTCTCTTCCTGGTGCTCGTGAGGCGAGCCTCCCTGGCCGATGGAGTAACAAGAGCTCAGGAGGGTTTTTGCCTCCTCCTCCTTGACTCCCTCTGGCTATGACCCTGACCAGCCCGCTGCACACATGACTAGCACATGGTCTGAAAATTATGGGCACCCATAGCCTAGTTGGACCTTTCTCAAAGATGGTCCCCCAACAGAAAAGGATTATGATGCAAGGCCTGTTAAGGTCTTTTGCATAATGTACAGCACAAATGAAGAACTATCTTTCAACCCATATACAGTCAGATCACTGAGTCTGAACATCAGCCAGCAGCCCACGCACTGGGCACGGGATGGAACAAGGTCCACTCAATTCTTCTCTGCCATCACTCTGGCCTTGCTGCCTAGTCAGATGACTTATTAATTGGCAGGGGGTACGAAGAGAGTTTCACCAGGGTTTCTTTCAAAGGCCAAAACAGCCATCTGGAATCAATTCAGACTTGGACAGAATGCCTACATTCTTGTACTTGTTTACTTCAGGGATAGACCCTATTGACCTCAGCGAGGCTTAGTTCTGAGTAGGCTGTTAGTCAAGTACCTCACCACATGGTAAGAGATTACAGTGGATAGGTTGCCCTCATTTGAAAGCCAGTCGTATATGACTCTAGGGTTCAATGCTCATCTCCTTTTATAGCCAAAGACCCAGCATTGTCTGCGTCTTACATTTCCGTTGACACGTGGCAGGCATAACTAGACACCAGAGTGCACAAAACCGTGATGTCCCAATAGTTAGCATACTGTTCTGATACCATGCTTAGAGCTGGGAAAGGTGCAGAAAACCTTTTTCAGGGGCTTCATTTGTTCTTGCAAGAATTCTCAACAGCTGTCTGCAGAGACTATATACTTGAGTATAAGTCTAGTTTTTTGGTCCCCAAAATGAGGTCCAAAAAGGGACTCGACTTATACAGTAAAACCTCGAGTTACGAATAAAATCAGTTCCATGGCCTTGTTCGTAACTCGAATTTGTTCATAAATTGAAGCATCCCCATTCGGATAAAGACAAAGTCCCTCCCTCCAAAAATCAAAAGTCACCACCACCCTCCAAAAACCAATCAAACCACCCAAAAACAACAGCAGCATTGAAAGGAAAGCATGCATAAGCAAAAACGCTGTTCCTTACCTTAAAGAAGCTTTGAAAATGGACAGAAAACTCAGAAAAATCCAGCAAGAAACAGCAACAGGCAGCCATTTTGGTGCCAAAACTCCAGACAAAGAAATCACTCTGAACACTCTACTGCCACCTACAGGGCTCAGAAAGGCTGCATGTGCGCAATGCACTCTGGGGAATCAGATTATATAACCTGAAGCAAACCCATAGGGGAAATTGTGTTTTTTCTTCACTGGAGGCAACACAGAGGAAAAAGAATTCGTAAATCGGGGCATGTTTGTAACTCGAGGCATGGATGTCAGTGCAGAACCAATTTGTAAGTCGAATTATTTGTAAGTAGGGGCATTCATAAATCGGGGTTTTACTGTACTCGGGTCAATGACCCCGAACATCCCAAAACGAGGTGGTCTAAATTCAAACATACATTTTTTAAAAAGCACTAACACTACCGTAAAAACTCAAAAACAAACCCACACAAATGTCTAAATTAATTAATTTTACCATATTTTCATATATTTTAATTATTGAAACTCATTAGCAGCTGCTGCATTTTCCACCCCGACTTATACTCGGGTCAATCCACTTATGTAGCTTTAGAGGTCCAAATTAGGTAGCTCGACTTATATTCGGGGCGACTTATAGTTGAGTATACAGTTGTACCTCGCTTAAAGAGCATAATGTATTCCACAAGATTGCTCTTTAAGCGAGGTTGCTCTTTAAGCGAAACACCATTGTAAGTGACCAATTGTGGGGGGAATTGCGAACCCTGATTTATTTGTTAAGCGAGTTTTTGGTTGGTTTTATTTGTTAAGTGAAACAAACATTCAGAGAAAATTCTGCTCTTTAAGTGAGTTACGCTTTAAGTGAGGTGCTCTTTATGCGAGGTTTGACTGTATACAGTAAACTGTACAATAACCTTTTGTAGCCCTGGAGCATGGTCATTTCCTACAGAATTACTAATGTTTCCACTTCATTAATATTGGTCTTTGTTACCTCTTCCATCTTGTGAAGAGGGAGTTTCAGCAAGGCAAGTGAGGAAAGTGTTTCATTCCTTAGCAGAGTTGGATTTCCAAAAATTGCAAGGTTGTTGATGCCTCCTACTTCTCTTCTTCAAATCTTTGCCAATACAACTTAGTGCTCAGTCTGAGGGGTGTGAATATACAGCAAGAAAAATGCAAATGGATCCAGGTGAATTTGATTTAGGAGGGAGGAGAGGAGAAAAATAAGCACCAGGCGTGGGGAGGAGAGAATCCAAACAGCAGCCAACTCCCCCACTGGCTTGTCTGTTTCACTGCTGCTTTTGCTGGGTGGAGAGGTTTCAAAGAGAACAGTTACAAACCCCTCCACATCAGCTCAAGTGATTACATCACCTGGACCAATATGATTGGATTCACTACAAAAAACGTAGAAGCTCCAGCACCAAGGGGAGAAATGTACAGATTTGGGAGGGAGGCCTCTGGGCTGGTTTGCATTGACTTGTATATTTTGTATTCAACAGAAAACAACCCAAATCTGACCATCCCAATCTCAATATTTCCCAAATTATTTGTTAATTTAGCCCCCCCTCTCCAATTTGGAGGTCTGCAGGAGACCCCCCCAGTCGTGTCACTTTTGTTTCCTTTGCCTTTGATTTTCACCAAAATACTCCCTCCACTCTCCATGCATCAAGCTGTGGATATATTTGCAAGTGTGTATATATTGTGTGTATATATATGATGAGAACATTGAACATGAGCCAGACATTCTAGAGAGTGAAGTCAGAAAGGCCCTAAAAAACACTGCAAACAACAAAGCCAGTGGAGTTGATGGTATCCAAGATGAACTTTTCAAAGCCCTGCAAGATGATGGAATCAAATCATTGCATTCTATATGCCAGCAGATTGGGAAAACACAACAATGGCCACAGGATTGGAAAAGATCTGTATACATTCCACTCCCCAAAAAGGGTAATCTTAAAGAGTGTTCAAATTATCGAACAATTGCGCTCATACCTCACGCTAGCAAGGTGATGCTCAAGATAATACAGGATAGACTGCAACAGTATGTGGAGAGAGAATTACCAGAAGTGCAGGCGGGTTTCAGAAGAGGCAGGGGGACTAGAGACCACATCGCCAACATAAGATGGATCATGGAAAAAACAAAGGAATATCAGAAACAAGTCTACTTCTGTTTCATTGATTACACTAAGGGTTTTGACTGTGTCGACCACAACAAAATGTGGCAAGTAATTAAAGAGATGGGAATACTGTAACACCTTATAGGCCTCATGAGAAATCTGTACATGAATCAAGAGGCAACAGTTAGGACAGAAAATGGAATGACGGAGTGGTTTGGAATAGGAAAAGGAGTAAGACAAGGCTGCATTTTGTCACCCTGCTTATTCAACTTATACACAGAACACATAATGTGGAATGCAGGGATGGAGGAATCAGAATTTGGGATCAAAATTGCTGGAAGAAACATCAACAATTTGAGATATGCAGATGATACCACCCTCATGGCAGAAAGTGAGGAGGACCTAAAGAAGCTCCTGATTAGGTTGAAAGAAAAAAGTGAAAAAGCTGGCTTGAGACTCAAAATCAAGAAAACCAAGATAATGGCAACAGGCCCTATCAGTCCCTGGAAAATAGATGGGGAAGAAGTAGATGCAGTGACAGATTTTACTTTCCTAGGATCAAAGCTCACTGCAGATGGTGAGTGCAGCCATGAAATAAAAAGGCGACTGATTATTGGGAGACAAGCAATGAGTAACCTGGGGAGCATAGTGAAAAGTAGAGACATCACATTGAACAAAAATTCGCATAGTCAAAGCAATGGTATTCCCTGTGGCAATGTATGGTTGTGAGAGCTGGACCATTAGGAAAGCTGAGCGCAGAAGAATAGACGCCTTTGAGATGTGGTGTTGGAGGAGAGTTTTGAGAATCCCCTGGACAGCGAGGAGAACAAATAGGTCAATCTTAGAAGAAATCAACCCTGACTGCTCCTTAGAAGGTCAAATAATAAAGATGAAGCTAAAGTACTTTGGACATCAAATGAGAAGAGAGGATTCACTTGAGAAAGCCTTGATGCTTGGAAGGGTCGAGGGCAAAAGAAGAAGGGGACGGCCCAAGATGAGATGGCTAGGTGGTATTGTAGAGACAATGGGGACAGAGCTGAGGAAGTTGAGGGGGGATGGTGGAGGACAGGAGTGCCTGGCGGACAGTGGTCCATGGGGTTGCAGAGGGTCGGAATCGACTGTGCGACTGAACAACAACAAAAAAAATATATTGTTCACCTAGAACACTGCTGCCCCCCCCCCTTCTTGTTTGGTCTATTACTCTTAGCTTTGGGACTTAACCAGTTTTAACTCCATAATTGCTCTTTATCTTCATTTATTCTAACAGGAGAGTGTTGAAATCTCAGTAAGTAAATAACACATAGAAATGTATAAAATCATCTAGAAGAGTAATTTAAAAAGGATGTCCCAAGCTACCTATCTATAGCTTCTGAACTAAAGCTTCTGAAATCAACTGCCAAAAAATTTATATTTAGAGAAAAGAACCAGTTATAAATTGGAGTCATGATTTTTTAAATCTGAATTATAATCTGTCTCACATGTTTATCATCTTCTGAGGAAGGCATACTGGGGGGAAAATTGCTTGCCCTCAGCATTCTTTTATGAGAGTCCTGAACAGCAGTAATGCTTGGCTTCTTTGAAGCAGCAATTAGGGCTCCTTCAAATACCACATGACGTAAAATAGGCCAGTTTTTGACACCCCCTCCCCCCTGTGACTTTCCATGGCCTTTGACCGACCCCCAACTCCCAAATCACGTGGTTTGAAGATCGCTCTATGGCCAGCTGGATGAGAAAAGCAAATTATAATTTTGGAGTCACATGACTTCACACCGAACCCCCCTCCCACCGTGACTTTCTGTGACTTTTGGTCGACCCCCCCCCCTTTAAAATGGTCACGTGGTATTTGAATGAGCCCTTATTACTACCTTGCAGGAATCAATCTGCAGCACTGATTCTACACTATCTTCTCCTAGGACCCTGCGAAAGGAGCCCGTTTTTAACGATGATCTCCCCAGCCGCATTACTTGTGGAACTGTAGTGGTGAAGCCCAATGTGAAGAAGTTTACAGAGACTTCTGCAATATTTCAAGATGGGACCATGCAGGAAGGCCTTGATTATGTCATCTTTGCAACAGGCTATATCTATTCTTACCCTTTTGTGGATGATCAGTCCATACTCAAGTGCAGAAACAATGAAGTCACTCTCTACAGAAGCATCCTTCCCCCTCGGCTGGAGAAACCCACCATGGTAGTTATCGGCTTAGTACAATCCCTTGGAGCAGCTATCCCTGTCGCAGAGCTTCAGGCTCGTTGGTCCACGAGGGTATTTAAGGGTTAGTGTTATTAACTTTACAGTAATAGCTGGGTGACAGGGCTATGGCTTGCAACCATTAGCCTTGCTGGTAGAGGACTCTGGGACTACCTTTTAAAAACTAAAATAGGAAAGGAAATCTTGCTCCCAGTGCCAGTGGTACCTGGAAGCAGAGCATGGTATGCAGCCACTATGCTTGGGACATTAAAGACTACTAAAAATGAATGATCTCCCAAGACTGTGTATATGTGTGACTTATAGGGATTCTCAAGTCTGTTATTCATATTTCCTTGAGTGGGCAAAAAAAGCACATAAACCAGTGCAAGAGAAGCACCACTCCCCTCCTTACCCTTGCCTGGGAACAGTGAAGAAACTAATGCAAACAAGCCATTTCTGAAGAAGTGGACTTGATCCACAAAAGCTCATGTTGAAATTTAACAGGTAGTCTTTAATGTGCTATACCATTTTTGCTCTGTTTTCTGGGAGGGAGGAGTTGGGGGCTGTTTTTTGTTTTTAAATGGTTCTTTGGCTATTCTTGCACAGACTATTTCTTTGACAACCATTTCTGGGGACTTTTACAACAGCTGTATTCTATGGAAGCAAAGCTTGTCTGTAAGCAATCCTAAATAAGTATAACATTGAGAGTTCTCTATTGTGTGCTAATCTGTCGTGATGCTTCTTGTAGGATATTGGCACAGGTGAATTTCAAAACACAAAAGATTGCAATCCACTGTCTTTTTCTACAGGATTATTTAAACTACCTTCAGAGAGCACCATCATGGATGATATTGATGAGAAAAATGGGAAAAAGCTCAGTTGGTAGGTTTTAATTGCAGATATGCCATTTCTATCCTCTGCATTGGACAATTTTTCTGCTTTTGTCACAAATGATAATATATTCTGGTTTTGTTGCAATTGGCAGACTTAAGTACGTACCTCCTACTAAATATATAATGTATTTTGAGCATGACAGTCCTTTTTGTTGGTTTTAAAATTATTTTTACAGACTAAATTGTTTCCCTAGATTTTAAAAAACTTATAATGGCAGAAGATATGACAGAATTGTACCCCAGTCCCATTTAGTAAACACTCATTGGAAATTCTTGACATTATTTTGATGCAGCTGCTGTTGTAAATGGGAGAACAGGTAAAAAAGGGGGAGTACAAAGGCCACTGTGTCTCAGCCTTTGGTATTCTAGAATACACTTTGCATTCAATACAAGAAACAATTAAGTTGGGCACTATGAGTACTAAACTAGAAACAACACTGGAAAAACAGAGGCATTTTTTCTGACTGGAGGAGAAAAGGAGTACAGCCACTGAAGATTTATGTTCTTTTGAAGCAGTGACACTGCATCTACACCCACAAGTTCCTACTCACTGCTAGGTGTAAGACAGTGATGGCGAACCTTGGCACTCCAAGTGTTCTTGAACACTTGGAGTGCCATTTCCCAGAAGCAGGAGTGCTGACTTGGGCTTCTGGTAATTGAAGTCCAAGAACACCTGGAGTGCCAAGGTTAGCCATCACTGGTCTAGACTCTAGGACCACAAAATATTTATATTTTCCCTTGCATAGAAAAACAGTTTAACGGGCAATTTTTATTTGATGAACAGCATATGAATGCATGCAAACAAACCGCATATAAATAAATATGTACGAATGCTGCTCAATTCAGCTTTGAGAACCCATACATTCAAACAAAAAGGGGGTGGAGAAATTTAGCATCACATCTAGTTGCCCTTGAAGTGCAGGCAGTGGCTTGGTTGTCTGAACAGCAGCCTGAATATGCCAGCCTTTTTGAAAATGCATGTGTTCAGGGAGGAGTAGGATTGCTGTTACCATTAAACCAAAGTTAAACTGGGCAACACAATTAGATTTCCCTGATTTCACAGGCCCAAATATGATTTGCCCTCCACATAAGGCAGTTGCCACCAGGAACTCTTCAGGTTTCTAAATAGCATAACGCAGTGGTGGGCCCCAAGTTTTTTTTACTACCACAGTGGGCGTGGCCTACTTTGTGGGCATGGCCTACTCTGTGGATGTGGCCATGTGACTGGATGGGCAATGTAGCCATGTCTGCCCAGTGGTGGGATTTTTAAAAAAATACCTACTCTGTGGGTGTGATATGGTGGGCGTGGCCAGGGGGAAAGCCCTGCATTGCACCTGAATTAGGACTATAAATAGGTCAATCTTAGAAGAAATCAACCCTGACTGCTCCTTAGAAGGTCAAATAGTAAATATGAAGCTAAAGTACTTTGGACATCAAATGAGAAGAGAAGACTCACTTGAGAAAGCTGTGATGCTGGGAAAGGTCGAGGGCAAAAGAAGAAGGGGGCGGCCAAAAATGAGATGGCTAGATGGTATTGTGGACGCAATGGGCACAGAGCTGAGCGAGTTGAGGAGGATGTTGGAGGACAGAGGTGCCTGGCGGACAGTGGTCCATGGGGTCGCAGAGGGTCGGAATCGACTGTGCGACTGAACAACAAAAACTTTATATCAAAACTTGGATGGGCAGGGCCAGTCATAATTTCTGCTACCGGTTCTGGCGACCTGGTGTGAACCTGCTGATGCCCACCATAACACACATATGCAGTTATCTCAGTGATCCAGAATGTTCATCTCTTGAACTGAGCCAGATTCATATAAAAGCAAGAAGTATACATGTTGAACAACTGGAGCTTGATCAGGGCTAGTTAAACAGGATGCTGTATATACAATCTGATGAGGACCCCACAGGCTATTCTTGCATTTCAAAACAGTAAGGAAAATAATGAAGTTAAATATCCAGCAGTCATCATGGTTTCCCTCCTCATGCCTAGAGAAAAAGGGTTTTTTTTCTTAACAGCACGTTGCTTAGCATGTCTTTCTTTGTCACATTTTTCCATGCCCATATCTTCAAGCCATGATTTTCTGAAAGAAACCAAAATTCAAATTGTTCAAAACCAAATACAGTAGTATTCTTCTCAGTGTCTTCCTGCTGTGCTTAAAAATACATTTTCCTGTTTTTCTTTAAGGTTCGGCCAGAGTGATACCTTACAGACAGATTACATTGTCTACATGAATGAACTTTCCTCTGATATAGGTGTGAAGCCCAATATTCCTCTCCTGTTCCTGACCGATCCAAAATTGGCTCTGCAAGTCTACTTTGGCCCCTGCAGTCCCTATCAGTTTCGTTTGGTGGGGCCAGGCAAGTGGCATGGGGCTAGAAATGCCATCCTGACACAGTGGGACCGAACACTGGAGGCCACAAGGACCAGGATTGTACCCAGCTCTGAAAATCCCTTTTTGCTTTTATCTTGGTTTAAAATCCTGGCACTCATGGTTTTCCTTGTTGCTTTGTTGCTGGTATTTAATTGAGTAATCATAAACCCAACACTACAATAATGGCATGGCAATTATTTTCTGCCCCAAAGTAAGTAGTACAGCAGTTCAGTCTAGATGAGAACCCCTGTACATGGGTATGAGGCTGAAACCCTTTCCCCAAGACTGTTTCTTCTCCTAAATTCTGATACATATATAGGGTGGCTAAATGAAAAGAAAACCAATTGTATTGTGGCCTTTTAGATTTTCAAATAGTAAAGCCCTATTTTACAGGAAAAGTCCGTTCTGTAATTTTTTAATGTAAATTGGTTTTTCCATAAAACAAAGCATGATTTTCATTGGAATGCATTGGAAAATTAAAAAAACAGTCCTGACCAGGCGAAAAATAATTTTAAAAAAATATTTAAAAATCCCAAAAAAATGTCAGACACGACCCTCTCCCACACCCTGATCATCTCACCAGCTGTGGGGCAGCTGGATTGGAGAAGAGGGTGTGTTATTAAAGCATTTCCCTTTTTTATCCAACACCTCCGCACCTCAATTGAGATAAAAAGGGGGGAAACAGAGCACAAAGGGAATGGCGAAGCAATCTCCCTACCTTTTCCATGCTGCTGCTTCCTGAGCAGTGTGTCCGTCTAGGGAGCGGGAGCCACCACCGTCACTGTTTCCACAGCCTCCATAACTTCTGCCAGCACTGGGGAAGGGGGGGCATATCCACTCTGTTCCAGTCTTCACCCAAGGTCCCTCCGTGTTGTAGTATAACCGGGAATACTCATTAGATGAAGACCGGAACGGAGCAGTCTTCATCCAACGCGTGTTCCTGGCTAAAGTGCACCATGGAGGTACCTCGGTTTGCATGCATTCATATGCTGTTCATCAAATAAAAATTGCCCATTATACTGGATTGTAGTGGATGTGCCGGTAGAAGCAGTGGGGACTGTGAAAAAAGCGGCAAAACTGCCGCAATCATTGCCGCTGCTGCCTCCGCCGCCTCCTCCATGGTAAGTGATGTCTTGAGACTTCCAGCACTGGAGGTGGGTAGCACGGGGTGCAATTTTAAAGTTTAAAATGGTGTGAGGCCGCCATTTTAGTCTAAAATGGCATTTTAGAGTCTAAATGGTGGGACCACCATTTTAGACTCTCCCAGTCAGAAGGAGCTCTGGGGAAACCCGTTCTGTAAGTTGAATTTTCCCCAGAAAACAGGATGTGATTTCCCCACAATTTCCTTCTGCAAAACGATTTTTCCCAGAAAATGAAACGTCCGTAAAATGAGCTTTTACTGCATAAGAATTACAGTCAGAACCAGTGGCCTGACTGATAAGAAATTGAAGGGATAGTCAGGAAAATAGGAGACATTATATTTTTTGCTGGTTAGGCTTGCTCTTTAAAATTGCTTTAAGGATTTTGATCTTTAGGTATTTTCCCTCTTGTATATATGGAGTAAAACCAAAGAAATAAAACTGGCATAAGATGCTGTGTATAGTAAGGTGTTTTAATGCACTTATAGTTTTTCTTGTTCATGAACAGAACTGATACCTGTGGATTCTAAGGTGACATACAGTCAAACCTCGCATAAAGAGCGCCTCGCTTAAAGAGTAACTCGCTTAAAGAGCAGAATTTTCTCTGAATGTTCGCTTCGCTTAACAAATAAAACCAACCAAAAACTCGCTTAACAAATAAATCGGGGTTCACAATCCCCACACACACACAACTGGTCATTTACAATGGTGTTTTGCTTAAAGAGCAAACTCGCTTAAAGAGCAATCCTGTGGAATGCATTATGCTCTTTAAGCGAGGTACAATTGTATTTTAAACTTTTCATTGGAGTGCTAATTTGCAAAACAGGCTGTGTTCTGCACAGAGTAGTAAACCCATGGCATAAGAATCCAGTAGTCCTACTGCATCTTAATAAATCAAAGCTATTGAATAAGCAGGTGTTTGTTTGCAAAGAGGAACCAAAGCCAAAATATACTCTTGTAATAACAGAAATTAAGAGAAAATCCATGTGAGTGTGCAAATATCCTGACAAGAGCTATGTGAACAAGTAAGATGATCAGCTGAGAAATCCAAATCCATTTCTCTTTCCAGCAGTTAAAACAAAGAACCTAAATGCAAACAAAAAAAAAACACAATAAAGGTTGAGCTGATTTAGGTCTTTAGAAAACATTTGAGAGCCTCAGGACTGAACTCCACATGATAAGAAATCAAACGCAGTTCTTTCAACTGTTCAACAGATCAAGTTTCTTTTATAGGGTGACTATACTGTACCTGTATCCCACTTGAAAATGCAGCCTCCACAGCTACATTTTTAAAAAAAGGTTTGTCTGGAAGAACTGTTCAAAGAACTTTGTTTGATTTCTTATCATGTGGAGTTCAGTCCTGAGGCTCTCAAATGTTTTCTAAAGACCTGTGGAGGTTTTTTTGTACCTTTGGCTGGGAATATAGGCCCAAAGAAAATAGCAATTACGTACACTTATATACCACCCCATAGCGCTTGTACAGTCTCTAGGACAGGGATCCTCAGCCTACTGATCCGGCCCATGGCACCAAAACATCCAGCCCACCCCCTTGCTTCAGCCACCACTTCAGTCCTTGTCTCCTCCGCTTATCCCTAACAGTGATCCATAGCACTGCTACAAAGTGCATTAGGAACACATCAATCCAAGCAGAGGAGACAAGGACTGAGGTGGAAGTGGCAGCAACGGTGGCAGAAGCGGCCGCGTTTCCTTCACCCACACCACACAGCTTCTCCAGCCCAGTAAGCAGGGAAGTGGCGTGGGCGAGAGGGGGGGGAGTTTTTCTCGGGTGTGGTGGGCAGTCTGGCCCCTCAACATTCTGAGAGAGCATGACTCGGCCCCCAGCTTTAAAAGGTTGAGGACCCCTGCCTGTAGGAGGTTCACAGAGTAATTAGCATTTCCCTCCAGCATGCTGGGTACTCAGTTTACCGATCTCGGGAGGATGGAAGGGTGGTCCAAACAGAATTGACCTCACAATGTTTTAGCTGCAGTAAAGCAGTTTACCACTGTGCCACCAGAGCTCCTGATAATAGATCTGATGTGCTTGCACAGATGAACAGTTACTCCTTCAAAAATGACATGTATAAAGCCACTGTTATTAGCCTTCTGCTCTGTTGTCATAAAAATCCTATCTTGCAATCTTCTGACTACCAAGAATATTTTTACATTATAATGGAGTAATATGTCCAAAGAAGGGGGGGAATGAAATTTACCTATTTTGTTTTCCATCTCTTTCTTTGATGGGGGTCTGCCCCTTCTTCCACATTTGTTTGCTTTATCACAAGCAGAAGACTTTTCCTTTTTTGAAACACAGAAATAAATCCAGGGAGTAGAGGATGCTTATATAGATATACTGATGCTCTCCAACACTTTATCATTTCTTTCTATGGTGAGGAACTAAGTGTGGTGTTGTAGGCTTATATGACTAGGAGAAAAGTCAGAAAAACGCAAGCTGCATATCTAGGGGTATTATAGTGTTTTTTACAATTAGATGTACAGACACTACTGCTTTCTAAGTCTTTAGCATACTGGCTAGTTACGGCCTTTGTAACTGTTTCTGCTCCAACATGTTTTCTGTTTTGAAAATTACCCAACCCTGCAGTGTTTCTTCACAAGTAGGAAAACCAATATATGCAAGTACAATTAGCAGCTTGTATTTTCTGTTCCTCTGTGTTTCTGCTATTTGCCTCTTTCCCTTGGGTGAGAGGAGTTTAAGGAGGGTAAAAAAAAATCCCCAAGCTGTTGGCTCAGTACTGGGCCTTGTTGTTTTCAAAGTTGGATATCACGCATACTTTGGCCCTCAGTGGAAAAAACATTCCAGTTCCTCTGTCGATAAGAAGAACAGACGCCTTCAAACTGTGGTGCTTGAGAAGACTCTTTGAGAGTCCCCTGGACTGCAAGGAGGTCAAATCAGTCAATCGTAAAAGAAATCAACCCTGACTGCTCCCTAGAAGGATAAATTCTGAAGCTGAAGCTCAAATGCTCTGGCCAACAAATGAGAAGAGAGGACTCACTGGAGAAGGCCCTAATGGTGGGAAAGATGAAAGGCAAAAGGATGAGATGGTTAGACAGCATTGTTGACGCAGTGGGTGTGGCCCTGGGTGGACTACAGAGGAGCCGGGTGTGCTGTAGTCCATGGGTTTTCAAAGGGTTGGACTCAATTGTGCAACTGAACATACTAGTGAAATGGAGCCAACATAGGGAAGAAACATTCCCACGAGATGAAACATAGATCTGAAGAGTAGGAAAACTCCCTAAATATGCCAGTTGAGAAAATGGAGAATCAAGGTAGCTCTTTACTTTTCTACATCTTGGAGAAGGGCAACACTTTCATGTGTGATACACAGCACGAGATTTATAAATTCAATGCCTAGCAACAAATTTGAGGGTGAGGGGGAAATTGTACCTCTTTCTCTCCCCAACCTCCATTTTAAAAACCTCCCCCATTTAGAGTTGCCATAATTATCTCCTACGAAACCAGGACAGAAATATACTTGACAAAAATGGGCGGGTTAAAAACAAACATAATATAATAACAGCTATAAAACATTTTCACATTAAATATATAAATATATAAATGCCATCTGTTGTACTTCTGAGAAGTCAACTCTTAACATCCTCAGTTCCAGGAAACACACTTATGGGGACGGGGAGGTGAGGACGTTAAGATTTATCTCCAGATATACGGTACTTCAACTCCATGTATACTCCAACGTGGCAGGAAATTGATAGCAAGAGTTTGAATTTATTTTAATGGTGTGTTATAATACACAATCAGTAAGTTTTTAAAATTTGGGACTTTGACATGATTTTTATTGAACTGGCAGGGACAATTTTTCCAGTCTTGAATATGGGACAATCCTGGTTTTCCAGGACATGTGGGAACCCAATCCCCATTGCACTCAAGTGCTTTTGGGTTATGTCTACACTTCAGTAACATTCATAGCACTGTGTCCTTTTCCTTTTCCTTAGATGGTCCTGCCCATCTAAGTTTTGAAATAAAGTAGTCCAAATTCAGGTGCAATGCAGGGCTTTCCCCTGGCCACGCTCACCAACGCACGCCCACAGTGTGGTAGTAAAATTTTTGGGAGCCCACTGTTACCTAAAAATCACTATCCCATTTTTCTCTGTCACAGGGAGACCTGCTAACAGCGGAGATTCGTTTTGAAATTAAAAAGTTCATCTACTGGCAGAGCCTCCCCCCCCCCCCCCCCCGGAACCACACAGACTTGAATTTCAGGCAAATATAAAATGGTTTATTGAACATGCATTTAATCAACAGAGACCTGCTGCTGGTCAAAGACATTTCTCATCCTTTTTGCCTGCTACAAAAATCTACACATGAGCTTCCCTAAATAATTTGTTCGGAGAGAGCTGAAGACCTGACATCACATCATCTTTTTATACAGTTTTACAAACTACAGACTAATCTTATCATCTAATCCTATCACCCTTGACCATTCCCTTTTTAAATAGCAGTTTGAGATCTTTATAAATTTATTAAAAATCAACTCAGAGTCAGCAATGCCCTCCTTGGTCACCCCCTGGCAAAAGCCCTGGATATATTTTTGACTGTATACCTCCTGATATAGTGTATTGATTATTCTCTTCAGTGCTTGTGCCCGGGTTATCCAAATACTGTATGTTGAAGTACTTAAGGCTGTTGCTCCCAGGTACCTTTGCACAGGAGAGGTGGGATGATTATATTGGGTAAAATTATCTGAGGTATAGAAAAATCTGTGATTGGCTTTTGAAAACTTTTTGTGCTTTGTTAGCGTTAGCACAAGTTTTTTGGGCCCTGGTAACAATCATGAGTATAAACTAAAAATATTGATTACTAGATAAAATATGAGGTAAAAATCTAATAAAAGTTAAATAAGGAAAAATCACTTTGTTTGTAAATTGTAAAGATATTACTAATCCTAGAATTACCACACAAGAGTGCCACAACCACTTTTAATTTGTTATGTATTTATGTATACTGTATGTTTGTTTGGAAGAGACCATGGAGGGCTTAAGGACAGTGGTGGGCAGCAACAGGTTCGCACCACCACTCTGGCCGGGGTGTGTGTAGCAAAATTGGGTGGCCTTCAGGTGGGAGGAGCAAAATTGGGGGGGCACCCCCTCCTGCCTGCCCTGCCCAGACTAACACATCTACCATTTAAAAAGTTTTATTCTGTGCAAGCATATCAGAGAGTAAACAAAACCAAAAGACTAACTGCTGTATTTTAATGTGAGCTTTTGTGGATCAAGCCCACTGGCTCTTTGGCTATAAACAGAGATGAACACTGAACCCTAGAGTTGGTAATGATTGGCTTTCGAGCAAGGGTGACCTTTACCTAATAACAGAAGATCCCCGATTGGTATTCAAATGTGATGTCAGGTTTTGTCCCTGCAAGTGGTTCAAGGTCTCCCTTGCTCAAAAGCCAGACATATCCGACTCAACGGTGCATTGCTCATCTCCATTTACAGCCAAAGAGCCAGTACTGCCTGTGTTTGCAGATATATACATGGGCATATGGCAGGCATGACTTGATCACCCATGACATAGGCTCCGCCCACAGTGTGGTAGCAAGTTTTTGGTTAAGGAGCAGAAGCAGGAAGTGGCAATGGAAAAATACCAGAGGGTTACCAATGGAAGATATCACCAAAAACTCCTTGTGCTCGAACCATAGAAACATCAAAATATATTGCTTTGTCACCTGTTAGAATTAATCTAAACAAAACTATGTTGCACTGTTGCAGTATCTTATTTGGCACTACTGTTTAGGCAAAGTCATAAGGTGTTAATCATGCCCGAAGCATCCTGTGTGCTTTAAAGAGAACCAGGCAAATCTAGCTTGTTCTTTACCACAGGCTATAACTGTCACAAAGACAGAGAAGTTAAGAAAGAATCTACAGATTTGCTGTATCACCTTACAGAGGCCTTCACAAACCTGGCTTTACACAATAGAATGCTTGATTTATAAAACCAGTACAGGTACAACCTGTTATTGCAATAAACATACTATGAATGTTTACTGTACTGGGTGTCTGTTGTCACGCCTAGGCTCAATAATAAATTTCATTTTCTTTTAAAACACAACACAACATGTTTTAACAGAAAATTCTTTTTAACATGTTTGCCTTATTTTTAAAAAATATATATAGTAGCACAGAAGGGTTTTTTTTAATCCAGTTTGCTCAATTATGTATCAAAAACAATTTTATGTGTAGTACTTGGTGACCACAATCTGTTCTGCTGTGGAAATCCTCGTTTTTCCCTAGAACGAAATGGCATTTTAAGAAAATCATCATCATTTTAGAACTGAAGAGCTGGCAGAGACCCTATGGATAATCCAGTCCAACCCCTGTTAAGGAGGCACAACAGGGAATCAAATACCTAAACCACTGATCTGGTACATAATGTTGGTATTTAAACTGAGTACTGTATTTGTATATCATCTCCTGTGCCTATAATTATAAATTATACCCAGAATCTAAGATGGAACAAATAAAAAGTAATATGTCAAATAAGCCTGTTTAACACAATTTAACTTTAAGAAAAATAGATAGTGGCTGAAATGCAATTTTTTTATTTTTATGCAAAATATGAATGACATTAGCAATTCACTGCTGATTAAAGGCAAAATGACAAAAGAAACTTTTAATCAGTGAAGATTTGGCACTGCAGCAACAGAATTTCAGTCAGCACCATACACTGTTATGTTTTACCTTATTCTTAAAGTATTGTGGGTTTTGTTCTAATTGATTATGGCCGTGTAATAAAGCATGTGACCTAAGGAACTTTTATGAAGGCATAAAAGAACTTTATGGACCATCTTGCTTTCCACCAGGCACGCTGAAAGCAGCTGATAATGCTACAATCCTTACAGATGGCCAGAAAATCCTGGAGCGCTGGAAGGAACTCTTTTGCATACTTTTAAACTGAAACTCTGCTGCTGCGGATTTTTTTCAAGAAGTGCCACAACATCCCCACTAGCCACAGATGGTAACTCCACCAATGTAACTGGAATTCTGTGAGGCTCTGAATAAGCTGAAACCCAGAAAGACTCCCTGGACAGATAACATCCCTCTGGAGTTAATTGAGAAGGGAGGGGTGCCTCTAAAGACAAGGCTCTTCACACTCATTCTCTTGATTTGGGAAACTGGTAAAGTGCCTGATAACGTTAAGAATTCCACCATTATCACCATCTTTAAGAAAATAAGTACTTGTGGCAACTATCATGGCATATCATTGTTATCTATCACTGGAAATATTTTCGGAAGAAGCCTGCTTAGTTGCCTACAAATTACAGTGGACCCTCGCTTTAAGGAAATAATCAGTTCCATAGGGTTTTCCTTATAGCAATTTTTCCTTACAGTGGTTTCCCATAGGAATGCACTGGAAACCATGGGGGAAACCTGCTCTGTGTAGCAATTTTTATCATGATCTTTTTCCTTGGAGTGTAATGTCATTTCCTATGGATTTCTTTTCTTTTCTTTCTTTCCTATGGATTTCTTTTCTTTTCCGAAGCACAATGGATATGATTTTCTGTGCAAGACAACTTCAGGAAAAATGCAGAGAGGAACAGAATCCATTCTTCTTACTATTTTATAACCTGGAAAAGGCTTTTGATTCTGTCCTGAGACCTGCTATGTGGGCTGTGCTGAGACACTTTGGTTGCTCTGAGTGTTTTGCAGATCTGGTCCAGGCACTTCATGATGGCATGCCTGGGAGGGCTGTCCATCAAAACAGCATATCATATGCCTTCCCAATCACCCACAGATTGAAGCAGAGTTGCGTGCTTGCTCCAACCTTTTTTGCCCCTTATTTGGCTGCCATGCAGTATGAAACACTGAATAATAACACAGGTGTAGAAATTGAATACCGCTTTGATGGAGGACTCTTTAATTTGGCTAGACGACACGCCGAAAAACTAACAAGTGCTAACAGTATAACGGAAATACAATATGCCAACGACACTGCATCACCTGCTCTCACACCTGAAGAGCTGCAACAGTCAGTCAACTGCTACAAGAATGCATGTAATCATTTTTGCTTCACCATAAATGCTCAGAAAACCAAGGTACAGTAATACATTGGATAATGTTATGACTTGGTTCCATAAGTCATGTCGTTATCCGGTTTTTAGCGTTGTCCGATGCATACATCGAACAATGCTAAAAAAAAAACCCTGATGTCAGGGACAAACCACGCCCGGGGGGGGGGGGATTTTGGACAAGCCGAGCCCTGCCTGTTTCCCGCACTGCACTGGCCCCTTACCGCTTGCTAACGGGCCAGTGCGGTGCGGGAAACAGGCAGCCGCTGGCGCGCAACAAAGCGCACGAGCGGCTGCCTTGTCTCACCACCCGACACGAACCTTAGCTGTCAGGTGGCGAGACAAGGCAGCCGCTCGTGCGCTTTGTTGCGCGCCAGCGGCTGCCTGTTTCCCGCACCGCACTGGCCCCTTAGCAAGTGGTAAGGGGCCAGTGCGGTGCGGGAAACAGGCAGCGAGCGGCTGCCTTGTCTCGCCACCTGACAGCTAAGGTTCGTGTCGGGTGGCGAGACAAGGCGGTTCACTAAGAGCGCAGGGAGATCTCGGGGAGAGGCGCCTCTCCTTGCCCGGATCTCCCCGTGCTCTTAGCGAGCCACTAAGAGCACGGGGAGACCCCGTGGAGAGGTGCCTCTCCTTGCCCGGATCTCCCTGCTCTCTCAGCGAGCCACTAAGAGCGCGGGGAGACCCCGGGGAGAGCCGCCTCTCCTCGTCCGGATCTCCCCGCACTCTTAGCGAGCCACTAAGAACACGGGGAGACTCCGGGGAGAGCCGCCTCTTCTCGCCCGGATCTCCCCACGCTCTTAGCGAGCCACTAAGAACACGGGGAGACTCCAGGGAGAGCCGCCTCTTCTCGCCCGGATCTCCCCACGCTCTTAGCGAGCCGTGCGGGCTGTGTCTGAAGCCATTAGGCTTCAAACACAGCCCAAATGGGCTGTTGACAAAGCCTAGCGGTGCTCGGGCTAGCTAGCCCAGGCGCTGCTAGGCTTTGTCCAGCGATCGCTCAGGCTGAACTAGGGTCGGGGGGGAAAGGCAGGCACCCGCGTGCCTTTCCCCCGACCCTATTTCAGTATGAGCGATCCATCGCTGGGGGGTGGATTGGGTAGATGGTCTACCCAATCCAACACCCCCCCACACACACGTGATATTCGATGCAAGATTTTTCCGAAAATCTTGCATCGTTATCCGATTCTAGCGTTATCCGATGCAATCGTTATCTGGGGTATTACTGTACTTGCACAACCTGCCCTAAGGACAGCCCTTCCAGAGTTCAGTATCACCATCTCAGATTCGACACTGGAACAGGTAGACCAGTTTTCTTACCTTAGTAGCACCCTGTCTAAAAACTGCACCTGTGAACAGGATGTGGTGAAGAGAATTGGTGCTGCCCATTCTGCCTTTGATCATCTATCAGATCGGGTCTTGAGGAACAAAGATTTGACAAGCCAGAATAAGCTCATGGTATACCTAGCTGTTGTTATCTCAACGTTACTGTATGGCTGTGAAACATGAACCCTCTGTCACCAAGACATCAAAAAGCTTGACCAATTCCACCAACCGAAGCGAAGGTTCATCTTGAACATCAGGTGGGATGACTATGTCACCAGCATCACAGTCCTCGAGAAGACAAATGTAAATACCAGTGAAGCTTCCATCAAAGGCCATCGTCTTAGATGGATAGGGCATGTCAGTTGTATGGATGGTTCCAGGTTTCCTCATCAAATTTTTTATAGGGAACATAGACCTCGTGGAGTTCCTTTGAAGTGATATAAGGACCAGCTGAAACAAATCATGATGGTGTCAGGTATAAACTCACAAACTTGGGAAGCAGTGGCCGTAGATCACCCACTTTGGCACCAAACCTTTTCTGCTGCTACCAATCACTTCGAAGGAGAACACCGCAGACATGAAGAGGCTAAGCGACAAACACAAAAGCTTCACCAAACTCAGCTACACCCTCCACCGTCTATTCAGTGTAATGTGCATGGTCGCATGTTTCATGCCAGGATTGGTTTATTGAGTCACGAGAGACACATCCATCAACTGAGAAAATGACTTCCAGGAAAAAAGTGTGCTCAGATATGAGTAGCAGATGACAACGACAATTATGGCTTTTAAGTATTACTATGTTTTCCTCACCAATGAAACAAAATGTAAGCAATTCTTTTACATATGTTATAGAACAGAGTTTTGACTTTTCCATTCACAATAATTCTACTGCAAGACAATATTAATTATCTTTTATCTGGAGAAAGCCAGCCAATTAAGAGGAGCTCCGGTGGTGCAGTGGTTAAGCTACTGTCCTGCAACCAAAAGTTTGTGAGTTCAGTCCTGACCACCCTTCCATCCTTCTGAGGTTGGTAAAATGAGTACCCAGCATGTTGGGGGCAAAATGCTAATTAACTTGTGAACCACCCAGAGTGCACTAAGCGCTATGGTGCAGTATATAAGTGTGACTTCTTTGCTTTAATGCAGGAGTTCCCAAACTATGGCCTGTGGGCCAGATCCAGCCCACAGCACCTAATAATCTGACCCACACCACCGGAAGCAGAAGTAAAATGCACCCACGCATGTGCAAATTTCTGCCACAAATCACCTGTGGCTGTCGTAAATGTGTTTACAAGAGCCATGGGTGCATTTAAGGCAGCATTTTGTGCATGTGAGGGCACATTTTACTTCTGCTTCCAGTGGGAGAAACCACGTGACCAGTCCAATCAAACATGTGACCAGCCTGCGGCCCAAAATGTTTGGGCACCCTTGCTTTAAAGGACTGTGAATGTCAAGAATATCTTTGCTGGCTATGAAAAGAATCTGAATTTTAAAAAAATCATACTGCATTCCATCAAGTTTGCCTCTAACTTATAAAGATCCCAAAGAGATTTTCATGGTATATACAGAATGGTTTACTCTATGCAAAGATGTCAGACAAGGATGTATTTTATCTCCCTATCTGTTCAATCTGTATGCAGAATATATTACAGTACTGTATATAGAATTGTATACAGTATTAGATTCAGATGAAGGAGGAATAAAATTGGTGGAAGAAACATCACTAATTTAAGATGTGGAAATGATACCATATTTCTAAAATGACTTTTGATGCTAGTGAGAAAAGAAAGTTCCAAAGCAGGATTGCAGTTGAACATCAAGAAGACAAAGAAAAAATTAATGATGACAAAGAAAAATTTGAAATTGTTAAAAGATTTTGCATATCTGTTCCATCATCAATCTAAACCGAGCCTAAAAAGTTAGGCTTGAAAATATAGCAATAAAGAAATATAAATAGAACAAATCACCAACCATAAGGGCACGCCACTGAAGATCAAGGCCAGATCACCTGCATACTGTATTCCTAATTAATATTTAGAATATGGAAGCTAGACAATGAAGAAAGCCAATACTGTAGGAGAAAAATGATTAGTTCAAAATATACTCCTGGGGGAGTGCTTTGCCCTAATGGGCTGCTGGAAAGAGAAACGAGTAGGCCCTAGATAAAATCAAGCCTGGACTTTCACTGGAAGCAGAAAAGACAAAACTGAGGCGGTTATACTTTGGCCACATCATGTGAAACTATGACTCATTGGAGTGGACAATGAAGCAGGGGAAAGTAGCAAAAACAACAAAGTTTTAATAGCAGAGCTCACACCACACACTCCCCAATTGAGTTTCCATACCTGTGCAGATATTTCAGTCCAGGTCTCCTGATTTCTAGGCTGCCACATTGTCTACTAAACCACATTGGCTCCCACTGTCTCTTTCTGTCTGTCTGTCTATCTGTCTGAGAGAGAACAAATGAATGAATGAACAAGATAGGTCTCATCTTTAGGCTTCATCCAGCTCACTATTGCTAACTGTGTCACGAGACTCCTGCTTCCTTTTTCTCTGGAGTGGGGTATGGCAGAGACTCACATACCCCAATAAAGGTGCTGTTTCTGCAAAAGCTTTTTTAAGTTTTCCGGTATCTGTGCAAGGTTCCAGCAAGGAAGCAAAGCGAGGGGAGCCTCTTCACCTAGCTGTAGGTGGGAAAGGCACCAATCTTGAGGGCACTAGATAGAGAAGTGAAGTGTCTGGAGAGTGTCAGGAAAATTAAAAGCAGCATTAGGATCAATCTCCACAGGGTCTGAGCTGAATATTACCCCTTGGGCTTTGTGCCCTGAAAGACAGAGGCTGCCACGTGGCATCCTCCCTGAAAGACTGAGTGTGGCCCTGATGGTGGTACACGTGTCAAGAGGGCACAGAAGGTTGGAGACAGTTCTCTCCAGACAGTTTGCCTCTCCATCTGGTACCCTTGAACCTTTGGTCCAGTGTTACATTCTAAGCCACTGCCAGTCCCCCCTCCCTTCCTATGGCCAGGTAGCTATGAGAGGTAAAGGTTGCCCTTGTTCGAAAGCCAGTTGTCTGGAGAATGTCTTGATCCCTCTAGGGTTGTGCTCATCTCCATTTGCAGCCAAAGAGCCAGTGCTGTCTGAGTCTGCAGACATTTCCAAGGACATATGGCAGGCACGACTAGTCATCAGAGTGCACGGAATGCTGCTGTCTTACCCAGGGGTGTGCAGGGCACCATGGAAGGTGCTGGACAGAGAGAGGGGGGCACCTATTTGGGGATTGGGGTTGAATCCCATACATTGCTATCGGAACCCCAGGGTGCCAGAGGCGAGGGCAGGGTGGGACAAAGCCCGATTGCCCAATATACCAGCACATGCCTGACCCTTCCTACCAAAGTAGTACCTGTTTATCTACTTGCAATTTCTTGCTTTCGAACTGCTAGGTTGGCAAGAGCTGGGATAGAGATGGCAGTTCATTCTGTTATACAGCAATCAGGTCTCGAACTGCTGACCTGGCGACCTTCCAGTCATCAAGTTCAGTGACTTAACCATTAAGCCACCTCAGTCCCTCCGAGAGACCTTAAACTTAAAGGTCACCCTTGCTCATAAGCTAGTCGTATCCAAACTCTAGGGTTCAATGCTCATCTCTGTTTATAGCAAGAGACAAGCACCGTCTGCGTTAATCATCAGAATGCATGGAATGCCATTTACCTTCCTACCAAAGTGGTTCCTATTTATCTACTTGCAATTTCTTGCTTTCGAACTGCTAGGTTGGCAAGAGCTGGGATAGAGATGACAGTTCATTCTGTTATACAGCAATCAGGTCTCGAACTGCTGACCTGCCGACCTTCCAGTCATCAAGTTCAGTGACTTAACCATTAAGCCACCTCAGTCCCTCTGAGAGACCTTAAACTTAAAGGTCACCCTTGCTCATAAGCTAGTCGTATCCAAACTCTAGGGTTCAATGCTCATCTCTGTTTATAGCAAGAGACAAGCACCGTCTGCGTTAATCATCAGAATGCATGGAATGCCATTTACCTTCCTACCAAAGTGGTTCCTATTTATCTACTTGCCATTTTTTTTTTGCTTTCAAACTGCTAGGTTGGCAGGGGCTGGGACAGAGACGAGAGCTCACTCCGTCGTGCAGTACTCGGGGTCACGAACTGCTGACCTGCCAACCTTCCAGTCAGCGTCTTAACCACTTTAAGCGGGGCTGCCCGGAGGGGCACCTTAAAACTCCCCAGCCACGTTTCCCTCCCCCCCTCAGAAACCCGTCTCTCTCAAGGAACCTTTGAAAAAGATTAAACTCGCTCGCTTTGCTCTATATGTAGACCTCGCTTTCTCTCTCTCTCTAAAGAAGGCGACATGGGCGCAAATTGGACTTGAGGGCTGGAGGAGGAGCTAAGCAGGCCACCCGGGGAGGAGGGCTCCGAGCGGGGACGGGGACTGGCCTCCACTACTACGCGCCTGACTCAGGCAGGACGAGAGAAGCGCGCGGTGTGGAGCTGACTCTTACTGGTTCAACTCCCAGGCACTCGACGCTCAGCGCTTTTCTCCCCCGCCACGAACCGAAGGGACGAAGAAGCCAGGTAAGAAATATCTCTGAAGTGGTAGCCGTCTGTGCAAGCATGAAGGTAAAGGTTTCCCTTGCTCGAAAACCAGTCGTATCCGATTCTAGGGTTCAGTGCTCATCTCTGTTTCCCAGCGCTGTCTGTTTCTGCAGTCGTTCCCGTGGTCATGTGGCAGGCAAGACTAGACACCCAGAGCGCACGGGACGCTGTTTACCTTCCCACGGAAGTGGTCCCTACTTGCAGTTTCTTGCTTTCGAACGGCTAGGTTGGCAGGCAGGCGCTGGGGCAAAGACGGGAGCTCATTCCGTCCTGCAGTACTCGGGGAATCGAACTGCTGACCTTCCAGTCAGCGTCTTTGCCCTTGAGCCACTGCAGTCCTGTGCAAGCTTATCAGAGAGCAAAACAAAACATAAACAGGCTCAACCTCCCCCTCTCCCCACTGTGGCACCTTAAAGACTAACTCCTGCATTTTAATGTTCGCTTTCATGGATCAAGTCCACTTCATCAGACATAAGAATGGATATTTAAAGGATTGCCACCCTGGGTCTGGAAGTGGGACTGTGTATTGTTTTTAATTTTTGTGGTTAAATTTTGATGACCTTTTAACTTTGATGCTTTTATTGGTGTAAATTGTTTTTATGTTTTTACTTTATTTTTAGTGTCTTGTAAGCCGCTCAGAGTCGGGTTCTCCCGATTGGGGCGGGGTATCAAGTGTAGTAAATAAATAAAAATAAATAAATATCACTCTTATCACTTTTTCTGCTATTCTTGGCTCTTTGGACTGAAACACAGTAAGGGAGTCTGTTCAAATTTCAGGCACAGTGGTGAACAGAACGCCCACGTTCTGGCTCCATAGCCAGATATCTCAACCACTGAGCCATCGATATTCATCATCATCATAAAAATCTACCATTCGATTCACAGTCGAGGACTGGTATAAAATTAACAGTTCAAACCCTAATTCAGGACCTAAGAACATCTAAGTATACGCTGTATGTAGTTCCTAGTAGAGTTGTTTTTGTTTATTTATTTATTTATTTGGATTTATATTGCCGCCCACAGTTCTGCAACTGTTAAACAACGGTGTGGTCATTTCCCTAGTGTCTGGTCAGACATCCCACTACAGTAATGGAATAGACCGGGGTGCCCAAACTTTTTGGGCCATGGACCGATCACATGATTCAGGGAGCCGGTCACTAAGGCCTGGGGGCCGGGTGCAGCCCCCGATGCCAATTCATCCAGCCAGCGAAGCGCTCGTCGCTCCTGGAAGCAAACGCGCCCGTATGGGCTCATTTTACTTCCGCTTCCAGGAGCGACAAGGGCTTTGTGGGCTGGATGAATTGGCGCTGGGGGGCGCACCCAGCCCTTAGTTTGGGCACCACTGGAGTAGACCATACAGCCAGCGACTCTGTGCCAAGTGTTGGGCGGCACCCGGTAAATAACCTGACTCCCTAAAGGGGCCAATGGCTTTGGGCGGATGAGCCCCTTTAGGTGGGGTAATAGTCCCTTCAGTGGAAGGAATGCCACTGGAAAGCATCATATTGGGTCCAACGGCAAAATGAGCGGAGGAGGAACTCTGATTCCTAACGGTCATGGCGGTGGAAGAGGCCATGCCAGATGGACTGGCTGTGAAGGCGCACCTTGTCCATATCCTCAAGGCTGCCACAGACCAGTGCAGTCTGTTAAATCCTGCATATTGCGTATCATACATGCCACAGGAGATGGCTCTGAGATCATAATGTGTGGGTCACTTCTTGGCAAGCTGGGATCCACTTTAAACAAATTCATGCCAATGGCATTTTCCCTGCTTGCCTCGGAGGGCAAAGGAGTCCAGAACCAGGTGGCCTCCAAGACCAGGCCTCCTGGCGCCCAGGGGCAGGAAAAAAAAGATCAACTTGCAAAGATAAGGATGTTCAAGTCAGATAAGTTCAAAATTTCCAAATATCTTTAGGGAGCCCTTTAGGTATTGCTCCAAGGGCTCCAATCACTGTGGGTACAATAACAGATTTCTTCCTCCATAAACGTTCAACTTCAATTTGCAAATCAGTGTATTTTGTGATTTTCTCCAGTTGTTTGTCTTCAATTTGTGCATCTCCTGGTACAGCAATGTCAATAAACCAGACCTTCTTCTTTTCTGCAACAGTTATATCAGGTGTGTTGTGAGGCAGATCTGTCTGAATTTTAAAGTCCCATAGGATCTTGACTTTCTCATTTTCTAAAACTTTCTCTAACTGATGTTCCCAGCTATTTTTACTGCATTCAAACCCAAACTTCTGGCAAAGTTTCTAATAAATAATTTTTGCAACTCTGTCATGAAATTGACCTAAACTCTCTCTGCTAGGGGTCCTAATACTTCTGACCAGGGTGAGGGGCAAGGCAGTCGGTAAACTTAGTTTTAAGGCTGAGCCCAGATGGAGTGTCGCTTGCACACTACATTCTTTTCCCACCCCACACTGCAGTTCTGAGTCTCAGAGGTATTTAAATTAAAATATTACTGAACTTCAGAGTAATATGAGTACCCAGTATGTTGGGGGCAAAAATGCTAATTAACTTGTGAACCGCCCAGAGTGCACTACGCACTATGGGCCGGTATATAATGTTTTTGCTTTGCTAGATATTTCAGGATAATGTTATGGGACCTCTAAAATGTAGATGCCATCAAAGAATCCCATTTGATAGGATGTTGTTTTATACAAAGTAGTAGAGCTGCTAAAGGGTAGGGTCCTTCAATAAAACCTTTGTGAATGAGAAACTGTTGCTATTTCTAGTGCCACGAGAGGTTTCTCCTCAGCCACAATACCCCAAAGTCATGCTAACTAATTTGCATTTATGAGAGCCAGTGTGTTGTAATCAGTAGAGTGACAAATTAGGACTCGAGAGACCTTGGTTTCAACCCCTGTTGGGCCATGTAAAGTCACTGGAAGTGAGGGATGGCCACAGTAAAAACATTCCTTTAATGTCTCATGTTCCTTGAGAACCCTATTAGGGTCACCAGAGGTTGGGTGCAACTTGATGATAAATAGCAAACACAATTAAATCTACGCCTGTAACCAAAACTTTCCTCAAATCAGTCTCCTTCTTTACTGAATCCCCAATCTTAAAACTATCATTAACCAACAGATGTCAACTTGATCAAAGAAAGATGGTGAGCGGCTTTTCAACTGGGTAGAACTTACAACCTTTGACTTGGAAGTTTAAAGCTGTCATCTCTGTTTTCATTTAGAATTGGTTGCAAAGCAACCATTTCCACATCAACTTGCCACATAATTAATCACATAAAATATACATGCAGTGCAACCAAAGCATTTATCCACACACACTCATGGACAATCCACCAATTTTAAACAAATGTTTGCTGAAACAACAGATTATATAACTAGACTCTAAATACAAGGACTTCGCCTGCTACTAAACCCAGATTCGAATTCCTTCCTCACATCTGCTTTGTCAACAGCAGTAAAGGCCCTGTCATCAGGGATCCATGGCGCAATCAGAGGAGCATTTATCCTGCTCTTCTGTATGCTGCAGGGATGAGATGGTTCATTCCTTTTTTCAGCAAGCAGGTTATGTCAGGGATGCCCAAACTTTTTGGGCCGTGGGCCGGTCACGTGGTTTAGCTGGCCGATCACGTGGTTCCTCCCATCGGAAGAGGAAGTAAAAGGCACCTTGCAATCTGTTTTACATGATGTTTTTGCATGACGATCTGTTTTGGATGAGATAGATTTTAAACTGCCATTTTCTCTGCTTAAACCAGGGGTGCCCAAACTATGGCCCGTGGGCCAGATTCGCCCCAATGCCAATTCATCCAGCCCGTGAGTTATTTAGTGCTAGGATGTTTTTGATCCTGACAAAAGTTTTGTCAGTATTTGTTGTTAGCAAAGTCAGTGCTTTCTGCATTTAGTTTTTCTCTGACTTCGCTACTACAATGCCACCCCAATTATTTGGACTGTATATTTACCAATAGAAATCTTGGTTACACCCCATCTATCTGTAAAGGTAAAGGTTGCCCTTGCTCAAAAGCGAGTCGTATCTGACTCTAGGGTTCAGTGCTCATCTCTGTTTATAGCCAAAGAGCCAGCAATGTCTGTGTCTGCAGATGTTTCCGTGGACATGTGGCAGGCATGCCTCAGCATCGGAGTGCACAGAATGCTACTTACCTTCTCACCGAAGTGGTCCCTATTTATTTACTTGCAATTTCTTGCTTTCAAACTGCTAGGTTGGCAGGAGCTGGGACAGAGATGGAAGCTCACTCTTTCATGCAGTGTCTGGGAATTGAACTCCGACCTTCCAGTCAGTGCGTTCAGCAGCTTAACCACTTGAACCACCACAGTACATGGACTTTAATCCATTAAATCCATGGCATACTACATGTTTCTAGTGTTTAAGATGTCACAAAACTACTATTTTCACTCCCCACATGTAGGGTGTGTGTTTGCATTGCCCTTCTCTCAGTGCATGGAGCAACACATGTTGGTTTTCTAGTTTCTTACCATCGGGCATCTATGTTGTATGGGTCACCTGCATCATTTAGGGCTAAAGTGTACATGATAGATGGCACAACAGCAGAAGTTAAAAATGTGATTCCAGGAGAGTTTTGAAGTGGTAGCCGTGTTAGTCTGTGCAAGCATATCTGAGATTAAACAAAACAGATCAGCAAAAAAAAAAGACAAAAAATGTTGTGGCACCTTAAAGACTAACTCCTGTACAGTATTTAAATGTGAGCTTTCATGGACCAAGTCCACTTCATCAGACAAGAGAGCTTTGTGTCCAAACACTCATACTTGCAAAGGAAGGCCACTTTAATTCCCCTTTACCATATCCAAAAGCTAATTTGTAAACTACAGTCAGATCCAGAAACATTGGAAGAAGGATACTTTTTTTGACATGTGGCCTCTGCACCCCACCGCAGTGAAGGTGAAAGGAAACAAGGTGTGAGCAAAGTCAGGACTGTCAGCTTTAACGTAAGGGGTTTGACAAAAGTGGAGCATTAAGTACAGCCAGTGCTTACTCCAGCTTTGGTGGCTCATAAGTAGAACAAATGGCTGACAAGAAGTTGAATGGCCAGGTGTGGTTTGTTTCCTGGGTTCCCAATGACCAATCAAGCAGCTAAAAGGCCTGGAGGTGGTTCTGAGTGTTACACTTGCATGTGGTAGTTGTTCACTGGAACTCTCCATACAAGAGTCAAAGAGGGGTCCATGGGAGTGAAAGAGGCCGTCATTAGTTTGAGAAAACAAAAGAAACCCACCAGAGAGATAGCAAAAATATTGGGAGTGGCCAGTACAGCTGTTTGGAACATCAAAAAGAATGGCAAACTCAGCAACAGCAAAAGGCCTGGACAACAACAGAAGATATCTAAAGTGGATGGTCACAGAATCCTGCTCATGATGATGGGGGACCCTTTCACAACATCTCACCAGGTCAAGAAGACTCTTGAGGAGGTAGGTGTGTCATTTTCCACATCTACAGTCACGAGATAGCTTTTGAATGTAAATACAGAGATTTCACAACAAAGGGCGCTTGAGAACGGAAAGGTCAGATTGGACTTTGCCAACAAACCCTTAAAAGAGCCTACCCAGGTCTGGGATAGGATTCTTTGGACCAATGAGACCAAGACTAGCTCTTACCTGAATGATGGGAAGAGAAAAGTATGGAGAAGGAACAGCTCATGATCCAAGGCATACCATATCATCTGTCAGACACAAGCGTAGTCATGAATGGCTGCCAGTGGAACTGGGTCCCTGGTGGTCATTGATGACCTGAGTGCTGATGGAAGCCTCAAGATGAATTTTGAAGTGTTTGGGGCTAAGCTTTCGGTTCAAATTGTCCCAAATGCTGCTAAATTGATAGGATGCCACATATAGTGGCCCAGAACATACAGTGAAAGTTGCCAAAGAGTTTCTCAAGACAAAGAAGTGGGATATTCTTCAATGGCGAAGACAGTCAATGGAGCTTAACCAGTGGTGGGCATCAGCAGGTTCGCACCAGTTCGCCAGAACCAGTAGCAGAAATTCTGGCTGGCACTGCCCATCCAAGTTTTGAAATAAAGTAGTCCTAATTCAGGTGCAACGCAGGGCTTTTCCCCTGCCCATGCCCTCCATACCATGCGCACTGTGGTAGTAAACAAAAGTTTGGAGCCCACCATGAGATCCTGACTTCAGGCAGTCATTGACTGCAAAGGATTTTCAACCAAGTATTCAAGGCAATCCTTCTGTTTGTGCTGATGTTAGCTTGTTCTATTACTTATGAACCACCAAAATGGGTCTATGTGTCTGCTAAGGGTTGCACTTCCTGCCCCACTTTTGTCAAACCCCTTGCTGTGACAATTAGATGGTTTTCAGTAGTCAAACCTCGCATAAAGAGTGCCTTGCTTAAAGAGTAACTCACTTAAAGAGCAGAATTTTCTCTGAATGGTCGCTTCGCTTCACAAATAAAACCAACCAAAAAATTGCTTAACAAATAAATCAGGATTTGCAATTCCTCCACCCCCGGCAGATGTCACAATTGGTCATTTATAATGGTGTTTCGCTTAAAGAGCAAACTCGCTTAAAGAGCAATTCTGTGGAACACATTATGCTCTTTAAGCAAGGTACCACAGTATTTAAGTTATTCCACATTCTAACGATAGGCTCAGTGGTGGTTTGTTGCCGGTTTGCACTGGTTCGCTAGAACCGGTGGTAACAATCCCGGGTGGTTCTCCCGGGGAGGGGGGTAGAACCTGCCCGGGATTGTATATTATTATTTTTTTAGTTGTCCGGTTAGAATGCCTCACCAGCAGCTCAGTTTTTAAAAAAATTTGGAACCAGAATGGCTGCTGGGAACTGCGCATGCATCAAACCCACTTTTGATGCATGCATACTAAAAAATATAAGTGTGCATGCATCAAATATAAGTGTGCATGCATCATGTGCAGTTCCTGGCAGCCATTTCTGAAGAGAAGAGTATATCACAATTCATTTTCCCCCTCCACCCATTTCAGAAGAGAAAAGTCTTCCTGATTTTTCAGCTTGCTTCTCACCACTGCAAAATGGCTCAAACTGGGTAACTTGAGGGGGTGGGGGAGAAAGAATGCCAGATACACCTTGGATGTTTTTCCTTCTACTTTGGCCATTAAGGAAAGTGTTGTTGGGTCAGCTAATGGCCAAACTTGTGCTGGTGCTGAAGCTGATCCAGGGACTGCTTGTAGGGGCTTTAATTTGAACTCTGCTAAATCTTCATCAAATCCATCACCTTGAAAATGCAGAAAGGAGAAGACGAGGCCAGGTGGCCCTTTCTGCTGAAGTTTCACTCTGACTGGAAACAGACACACTCTATCTGCATAGGGTAATATTGAACCCAAAGAATGGGTGGGAGACAGCTTTACCACACATACACGTGCTTTTGCATTTGGTGTCAGCAGGCCTTATATACATACCAGCAGCATTCCTCTATGTGATTATCATGACATTGATGGTGACAGTAGTGGCACCAGCTCTAGGTTTCTGTGCAAGGCCAGCTCTGCAGAAAATAGCTGGCAGTAGAGGGAACTGAGCAGAGCAGCAATGGCTGTTCACAAAGGTATGAGGTCTTGGGACAATGGGGAGCACTGAATTCCTCACTTTTTAATGGTCTGTTGCTTCAGGGAACTGCATCATCCTTTGTCCTAATGATAGCTCCAGGCTTGCTGGCCCTAGAATAAATTTGTTGATCTTCATCTGTTTCAGGGGATCATGGGAAAGAGAGTAGCAGTGATTGGTGCTGGGGTGAGTGGGCTGACATCCATCAAATGTTGCCTGGATGAAGACCTTGAGCCCACTTGTTTTGAGCAAAGCAGTGACATTGGAGGACTATGGAGATTCACGGTAAGTAAGAAATCTTTTGGCTTACACAATTAGTACTTGCAGACCTCTTACACAACATTAGAAATCCTGTTGGTCTTTGTTCTTTAACAAAGAAGTTTTGTACTTCAGGTGAACTTTATTGTCTTGTGGAAGGAACATGCATACACTGAAGTACTATTCTGAATGGCTTCTCCTCAAATACAGTAATACCTCGGATAACGTTTGCATCAGATAACGCTAAAATCGCATAACGTTAAGCAATCTCAGGAAGGAGAATTGCATCGAATAACGATGGATTGGATAACAACCGCTAAAGCCTGTGCGGTTACAATGTATCTCTATGGAGCTTTAACGTTATCCGATCCATCCTATAGGATTTTAACATGCATCGGATAACACTAAAAATCGGATAACACCAAGACTTGTGGAACCAGGTTTTAGCGTTATCCGAGGTTTTTCTGTTCTCCTGGCTAAATAACTCAAATTAATCTGGTTTTGAAGGATTTTGATAGCTAAGCTCAGACATCTGATCTGGTTGTGTCTTTTTGAAGGAGGTATAAGCCGAGTATAAGCTGAGTTTTTTAGCCCCAAAAATGAGCCCCCAAAAGGGGACCCAGCTTATGCTCAGGTCAACGACCATGGGGGTCTCAAGACCACGTCAGATTGAAAAGCGCCAACAATTTAATTAATTTTACCATATTTTCAGGTATTTTGATTATTGAAACTCACTAGCAGCTGCTGCATTTCCCATCCTCGGCTTATACTCAGGTCAATCTATTTTCCTGGGTTTTCAGGTCAAAATTAGGTACCTCAGCTTATATTCGGGTTGGCTTATACTTGGGTATATACGGTAATTCTACCTTTGTGGAAGTTTATTAATGCCAACTTATATGTGAGCATGTATAATCAGTTTTTGTGACAAGTTAAGCTTACAGTTTGCTTGCTTGCTTGCTTGCTTGCTTGCTTGATAGGGTTTGTTTAAAGCTGAGAATGAGGCTGTGTTCTTTTTCACTATCAGGAAATGAGTAAATGATTTAATATTTCTGGATGGCCAGATATAATGTCTTTATGTCTAACGTCTTAGTTACTGAAGATTTCTTATTTATTGTTGTTTTAGGAAAAGATAGAAGAACGCAGGGCAAGCATCTACAACTCAGTCATCACAAATACCTGCAAAGAGATGATGTGTTTTAGTGATTTTCCAATGCCTGAGAACTTCCCTGTCTTTCTGCACAACTCCAAATTCTTGGAATATCTGCGACTATATGCGGACCACTTTAATTTGCTCAAACATATTAGGTTTAACGTAAGTTGGTTTAATGGGGATGCAGTTTAGACCTTAAAGTATACTTCGTGTGATTTGCCAGTTATGGCCGTTCCTAGACCGGGACTCCTTGCTCATGGTCACACATGCCTTGGTCACCTCCAGACTTGATTATTGTAATGCGCTCTACATGGGGCTGCCCTTGGTGACCATTCGGAGGCTTCAGCTGGTCCAGAATGCAGCTACACGAGTAGTGTTGGGATGCGGGCGTTATGCCTGTGCCTCAATCCTGCTGAGGGAGCTGCACTGGCTTCCAGTTTGCCTCCGGGTGCAATTCAAGGTGCTGGTTATTACCTTTAAAGCCCTACATGGTAGTGGACCAGGATACTTAAGAGACCGCATCATCCCAAGGACATCTGTCCGTCCCACCAGAGCGGACCGGAGAGGCTCTCTGGTTGTGCCATCGGCCAGAGAGGCGCACCTCTCTGGCACTAGAAGGAGGGCCTTCTCGGTATCCGCCCCGGCCCTATGGAACCTCCTCCCGACAGAGATACGCCTGCAGGCGGAGTTGCTGTCCTTCAGGAAAGGAGTGAAAACCTGGCTGGCAGGTCTGGTCTGGGGAGTGGATAGTTCAATTTCCCCAGCCAGTTGGATGGTTTGAACCCCAGTACGTCCAAGTTATAATACCTAGCTTTTAATTAAGTTTTTAAGTTTTTTTAAGGTTTTTAATGTTTTTAAAGTGGATGGCAGGAAGCAACAGGTGAGGTTTTTTTTTTTGTGCTGCCAGTTATGTCTATGCATATATATGTTTTTCTCAGGATGTTGTGTATAATTATGTGGTGTATTTGGGTGTGTGCTTCTGTGTCTCTTTCTCTGAACATCACCATGTTGCTTTCATTTAAATTTGTGTTTTGTAGTGCTTTGTGCGTGCGAACAATTGACTTGGCATTCCAGGTTCAGAATCCACTCTGTACTCAGTTTCTTGGTTATGTTACTTATCTCAAAGCGTTACCACTGTTCCTTCTTTTAGACTACAATTCTTGTCTTCCCAAACCACCTTAGCTGATGGAATTGGGTTATGTGGTGTAAGGGGGAGGGGGCTGTGAATGAGAAAGGCTAATTTAGCCCAAACTTGCTCTACACAACCTTCCCCAGAGATTTCATGCCAGTTCTAGAATGCATGGAAGATAAGACAGAACCTTGAGCTGTTCCAGAGGCTACGAGATGTATCAAAAGGCCCTCATCAATTTGTGAGTTCATTCCTCCAGAAATGAGTAGGGCTACTCCAGCAGTATGTTTCTCAGTCCAGTTCCAAAAAGGAAGCCCAGAATGTTAGCTTTGCCATGTAATCCACACTTCTAAGAGGTCCAGAAGAATCAGAAGTAATATATTCCTCCATTATTGCTACCTCCCCACCCATCCCTACCATGTAGGAGCAATTCACTCGGGAAACAAATGGTTTTCCAAAGTTGAATAAAAATTAATAGTTTGAGGGATGCCAAGTAAACTCTTAGTGCTCTCTAGGCTAAGACCATCTCCATAATGTAATTACAGTTTCAAGGGCTTCCTTGAGAGAAGGACTAACTCTTAAACCAGTTTACATTGGCAGTATAAAGACACTCAGCAGAGGGAAAGTGCTACCTCACACTGCAAAGCCCTACATGGTAGTGGACCAGGATACCTAAGAGACCGCATCGTCCCAAGGACATCTGTCCGTCCCACCAGAGCGGACCGGAGAGGCTCTCTGGTTGTGCCATCGGCCAGAGAGGCTCACCTCTCTGGCACTAGAAGGAGGGCCTTCTCGGTATCCGCCCCGGCCCTATGGAACCTCCTCCCGACAGAGATACGCCTGCAGGCAGAGTTGCTGTCCTTCAGGAAAGGAGTGAAAACCTGGCTGGCAGGTCTGGTCTGGGGAGTGGATGGTTCAATTTCCCCAGCCAGTTGGATGGTCTGACCCCCAGTATGTCCAAGTTATAATACCTAGCTTTTAATTAAGTTTTTAAGTTTTTTTAAAGGTTTTTAATGTTTTTAAAGTGTTTTTAAAATGGTTGGAAATTGCCCTGGGTCCCTTCGGGGAGGAGGGCGATAAACAAATATAAATAAATAAATAAATAAATAAATAATAATAATACTGGTTTGTTGCTTAAAAGAAGAAAAATGAAAGGTCATTCAGGAATACATTTACATCACAGGTTATCTCCATACTGCAAACTATAACTTGGAAAAAAATAACTTTTCACGTGTTGTTTGGCAAGGCTTAAAGTTTTAATTTAGAAATAACCTTTCCAAGCATTTTTGCATCTTCAACACAGTGTAGTGCTTATGGACACTACTCCACTTCAGAGCATTGTCCGGGTCAACTGCCAGCTCCCTGTCCTTTCTTAAAAAAAAAATTTGACTGAAAAAGTTTAATTTTATAAAATTCATTTAGCGTTAGCCACTGGCATTCTCATTTTCAAGAATTCATCTTTCTTGCTCAGAGAGAAGGAAAGGATAAGATGGGGAACATTTTGATTAGCTAAGCATTAGAGAGACAGCCCCAGGGCTACAGAGGATGGCAGGAAGTAACAGGTGGTTTTTTTTTTGTGCTGCCAGTTATGCCTATGCATACATACGTTTTTCTCAGGATGTTGTGTATAATTATGTGGTGTAGTTGGGTGTGTGCTTCTATGTCTCTTTCTCTGAACATCACCATGTTGCTTTCATTTAAATTTGTGTTTTGTAGTGCTTTGTGGGTGCAAACAATTGACTTGGCATTCCAGGTTCAGAATCCACTCTGTACTCAGTTTCTTGGTTATGTTACTTATCTCAAAGCGTTACCACTGTTCCTTCTCTTAGACTACAATTCTTGTCTTCCCAAACCACCTTAGCTGATGGAATTGGGTTATGTGGTGTAAGGGGGAGGGGGCTATGAATGAGAAAGGCTAATTTAGCCCAAACATGCTCTACACAACCTTCCCCAGAGATTTCATGCCAGTTTTAGAATGCATGGAAGATAAGACAGAACCTTGAGCTGTTCCAGAGGCTACGAGATGTATCAAAAGGCCCTCATCAATTTGTGAGTTCATTCCTCCAGAAATGAGTAGGGCTACTCCAGCAGTATGTTTCTCAGTCCAGTTCCAAAAAGGAAGCCCAGAATGTTAGCTTTGCCATGTAATCCACACTTCTAAGAGGTCCAGAAGAATCAGAAGTAATATATTCCTCCATTATTGCTACCTCCCCACCCACCCCTACCATGTAGGAGCAATTCACTCGGGAAACAAATGGTTTTCCAAAGTTGAATAGAAATTAATACTTTGAGGGATGCCAAGTAAACTCTTAGTGCTCTCTAGGCTAAGACCATCTCCATAATGTAATTACAGTTTCAAGGACTTCCTTGAGAGAAGGACTAACTCTTAAACCAGTTTACATTGGCAGTATAAAGACACTCAGCAGAGGGAAAGTGCTACCTCACTGCAAAGCACTGAAGCACTCATGGTGTTACAGAGGCAGATTGCAAATATTGTTCTTCTTCTGGTTTTGTGACAGACTGCCATTGTACATATAGAGAAAACCCAAGATTACCCTACAACTGGACAGTGGACAGTGGTCACAGAGAAAGATGGAAAACAGGAGCGTTTCACCTTTGATGCTGTCATGATCTGTTCAGGACACCAGATAGAAGCCTACACACCTCTGGAGAGTTTTCCTGGTATGTGTTTGTTAAAATGATAGAAAACCTAAAAATATTCCATTTGTTGCATAAAAAGTCTAATAAGCATACAATTGGGCAGTATTCCTAGAGTCCAGAGATTGGTAGTGTTGGTTTAATGGGTGTAGTTATTGGGCTTCAAATGGCTGTTGCCTTGGTTGAAAGGAGAGAGCAACTTAACAGAAGGGTAGCATTTTGATGGATATGATCTGACCTTGTGACCCTTACCACTTGCCTGAGGCAAAACTCATTTGGAAAAGGCAATGACACAAGATGTAATAGAAATGAAAAATGGAAATAAGAAAACAACCTCTCATTTGCTATGTATTAGCTGCACACTTATTGCCCACTGTGATGTAGTGGATTGAGTGATGGACTTAGACTCAGGAGGCCTGGCATGGAAGCTCGCTGAGGGTGTGGAACTGGTAAAACCACTCCTTAAATATCACTTACCTTGAAAGCCCCATCAGGGCACAATAAGTTGGTTTCATATGTCAGCTTTTGAAAGCACCTTAAAACAAAAAAGCTATAAAGTTATAGCATTTTGCAACTCCCATTTTATCCTTTCCTGTGCAAACAATGTGACAAAATGTGAGCTGCATTTATTTCAATTCAGGCTCCTGGATTTTGATGGCTTTCTTTCCACACAAACACCTAGATGGTATACGTACAAGCATACATTTTTCTTCAAAAACTCATATTTGGAATTCATTGGGCAGGAACAGATTGGGAATAAGATTTTGAAGTCATATTTTTATTAAACTAACCAAAATGTACAAGCATATTAAAAACATAAAAAATAAAAACACTGCAGCATTTTAAAGACTAACTGCTATATTTTTATTGTGAACTTTCATGGATTAAGTCCACTTCTTCAGACAAAGGAGTAAAACTTCCAGGCATGGTTTATATACACCAGAGGCAGGGGTCAAGATGTCACAAAGCAAATGGATCACTCTTTACCTCATTGCTTTGTGATCCGTTTGCCTTGTGACGTCTTGACTTCTTCATCTGGTGTATATAAATCATGCCTGGAAGTTTTACTCCTTTGTCTGAAGAAATGGACTTGATCCATGAAAGCTCACAATAAAAATATAGCAGTTAATCTTTAAAGTGCTGCAGTGTTTTTGTTTTCTGATGTGCCTGAACCAGAGACTAACTACTATTCCAAAAAAAATATATATATATCTAAATGTACAAAAATCTATGTAACCTTTCAGTATCTTCAAATCTCATTTTCAGGCAGAGGGAGGGTTGGTTTTAAAGTCGTATCCTATGTATGACTTTACGATTATGACAAAGATGGATTTTGGAATTTGCTGTATAGTCAACACAGCAGTCTCAGTGGTTTCCAAGATCTGGAAAGCCTGAAATATGTTCTTATTTTGTTCTCTCACAAGAAGAAGCAATTGAGTAAATGGCTGCTGCTTCTTGTAGCCGAGTGAAGTCAAGTACAGTATTCCATGTACTTGAGTTTAAAGCCTGAGTGACTCAACATCTACTTCCAGAATCTGCCACATAGAAAAAAAATAGTGTGTTTTTTCCTGCACTTTTTTCCAATTTGACCCATTTCTACAAAGACAGTATTTCCTGTTTGCTTCATGGCAGGTTTAGAAAAGTTCAAGGGTAACTTCTTCCATAGCAGAGATTACAAAGGCCCAGAAGGATTGGAGGGAAAGACAGTTCTGATCATTGGAATGGGAAATTCAGCTGCTGACATTGCTGTGGAGACTTGTCGGAAGGCTAAGAAGGTAAATATGAGGGTGCTTACTGTTTTGGGGGAGCTGCTGTAGTATATCAGACAAGCCCTAGATATTTTGTAATAAATTTTCTTAATTCATGTCAGATGCACCACCAGAATATAATAACATACAAAGCTAAAATTAACACATCTAAAAAACAAAATAGAATTGAAAAGGGCTAGATAACATCCACCCAATATCAGGCTACATCAACAGCATTTCCTCTTGCCAACATAAGGTCCTCCTCAGTGCACGTTGAGGATCATCATGTGCATTGTATCATATGGGAGATAGTTTGTACTTCTCCTCATTCACACAGGCTGTCATCTACAGTGAAACCTCACTTTCTCAAATTAGCCCTTGATCTTCCTACCCCTGCACACAGTCTACTTAAATCTTTCCACACAGGCCTTGGTTGTTCTTGGCCAGGTGGTAGAGAGTCATGTGGTTCTGCCCAGTTATCTGGTAGTTCCTTGCTCACCTTCCATAGTTCTAAGGTGGTCTGTGGGGGCTGGTTGTTCAGAGGGGCAGACGTTGTGAGGAAGCTGTGCCTTGATTTCAGTCTCTGCTTTGGTGGTTGGTGATCAAATAGCAGGTGTACTTCCGAGGAACTTGCTTCCACTCTTTCTGAGCAGCACTTTCTCGACAGAATTTTGGTGGAGGGATGCCAGTTAAGTAATGCACATTTTGTATTGGGGTTGGTTCTAAACATCCTATGACCAGTCTTGTTTTATTTAAAGCCACACCCACCTGTTTTGCATGTTTTGATCTGTACCACACTGGACTAGCATACTCTCCTACAGAGTAACATAAAGCTAGTGCAGAGGTTCTATCTTAATGTGTATCGTTGGGTACCCCATCTTGTGCCTGTTATTTTTCTCAGAATATTGTTCCTGGCAAAAACCTTTTGTTTGGTATTAAGGCAGTGGGTCTTGAAAGTGAGAGTTCACTCCAGGGTAGCTCCCAGGTATTTGGGAGTGACACAATGTTTGAGCCTTCTGCTACCGTTTACTTCGAAGGGGAATGTCACAGACATGAAGAAGCTAAGCAACAAGCACGGAAGCTTCATCAAACTCAACCATGCCCTTTATTCAGTGTAATGTGTGTGGTCACATGTTTCATACCAAGATCGGCTTATTGAGTCACCAGAGACATCAACGGAGATAATAATGACTTTCAGGAAAAAAGTATGCTCAGACATGAGTAGCCGCCGCCACTGCCGATAGCCATTAAATTCAATGCCTCACTCAGTTTTTTTCTCAAAGGTTGCACGCTATGCTGCAATTGCCAGGTCGTTGGCATAAAGGAAGCTACTAGTGGCTTCCAGCAGTGGTTTATCATTACTATATATGTTAAACAGTGTGGGGGCTAGCACACTGCACTGAAGGAGGCCATTTCTTTAATTTCTCCATCGGCTGTGTTGTTCTTGGAAATTGACAAAAAATCTACAGTTTTCAAATAAACAGCCTATGATTTGTGTGAATTTAAAATCCTTTCTGATGTGGGAAACTTTCTTCAGCAGGGCTGCGTGGTTGACTATATCATAAGCTGCAGTGAGATCTATAAACACTAGACTTGGGATGGATGTTGATCACAAATACAACAGATGAATAAATGTTATGGTCTGAGATTCTTGGAGGGAGGATGGAGTATAAATTAATCCATTCAATTAATTGAATTATCTATTGATTAGTTTCTTACATATGATGCAGTAAAAACTGGATTATAATTTATAATGAATGGAATAGTCTCATGTGAAAAGTGCATTTGGAACAGCTGTAGAACCTCCTTGTGTGGAAGTAATTCTTCCGCAGGCATTTTTTTTTTATCAGTACTTCACATGAGGCAAAAAATATGTTTTTAAAGTTTCATCTAAGTGATTCAGTACAAAATTAATTTCACTTCCCCTGTCCTCCTGCAATATTCACTGCATTTTTAAAAGTGTTGCTAACTTGTCAGTGAGGGGACTGCAGTGGCTTAGTGGTTAAGACGCTGAGCTTTAAGACTGGAAGATCGGGGTTCGATACCCAAGTACTGCATGACAGAGTGCGCTCTCATCTCTGTCCCAGCTCTTGCCAACCTAGCAGTTCAAAAGCAAGAAAGTGCAAGTAGATAAATAGGGACTACTTCAGTGAGAAGATAAACAGCATTCTGTGCACTCTGATGTCTAGGCATGCCTGCCACATGCCCTTGGAGACATCTGCAAATGCAGACAATGCTGGCTCTTTGGCTATAAATGGAGATGAGCACCAAATCCTAGAGTCAGATATGACTGGCTTTCAAGCAAGGGCAACCTTTACCTAACTTGTCAGTGATGCTTTGAAATGTTTGTTTAAAGGTCAGTCAAAGTATCACTGTATTCAGAGCCTATGTAACAAACGAGAGTACCATATAATAGTTGAGACCCATACACAGCTGGGAAAGGCAGAAGTGGCTTAATGAGATTCAGATAGGAATTTTGTAACAAGCTGAGCAGTATTCCAAGTCTCCTTTGCCAGTGTCCAGTGCTTCCTGAAAATATTGCCCAACTTGCATCACAAAAATTGCATTAAAATTCATTATTATCTAATAGAGGTAAATATTACTGTCTGCATCAAAACCAACCTATGTTAACAGCATGGTGTATCAGCACAGATGTCATAGGCTAGTTGTTCAGTAGGAAAGGAAAATATGTGTCAGGGCAGAATTTATGCCCTGGTTTTAGCCGCATCCGAGATGGAGACTTCAATGAGGGGGAGAACCTTTTAGAACATACCAGAGGGGCTGGAATGTGTAAACATGTTGGCCTCATGGGTTGGAAGAATTGAAACCTGATGTGTGATGGACATGCTATTCTGGCAAAGAGGTGGGCCCTGAGGAAGGAGATTTAACCCAGAGGGAGGGGGCAAGACACTCTCTTGGAGCTAAGGGTGAACTGCAATCATGTAGGTGCTTAAGCCAGAAGGGGGCCCCTGGGCTTTCCCGTTTCAGCTGCTTTCTTTATTTTAATTTGCTTTCTGAACTTTTGACAAACTTTCTACTGTAACTTACTCTGATTACAATGTACTTTTAAAATACTGTACCTGAAGATGCTTGGAGTGTTTACTTGGCTCAGCACTACCTTATCTACACTAATCTAGAAACCTAGGCTGTTTAGCTAGGAGGAGGCAGCTCAGAAGCAGGAAGCAACCACTGGTGGGCAAGTGTAAACCCATTTCCTGAGTAAACCCATTTCCTGAGTAAACCCATTTCCTGACAATATGTGTCTGAATCAGTGTAAGGGGCATTTGTGTTTTTCAAACTTCCACACTTGGATCCTTGTTTGTACATTTCAGTAGATTTCAACAAAGGGGACTCGTATATCATCTCAGGTCAAGACCAAGACCAGTCTTCCTGTTCAGCTTCACTTGTTGTCCTGTAGGTCTTCATCAGCACCAGGGGAGGCACCTGGGTATTAAGCCGAGTGGATGACAATGGCTATCCTTGGGACACCATCTTTCACACTCGTTTCAACAACATGCTTAGAAATTCCCTTCCATGGTTCCTTTTGCGATGGCTGACCGAAAAAAAGATGAACCGATGGTTTAATCATGAAAACTATGGCCTGGTGCCACGAAACAGGTACACCTTTGCTCCCCAAAGAGCTTGATTTGTCTTATGCTTAGTGCTACAGTTACTGTAAGACATAACAAGACATCATAAGGTACCGTAAGTCTAATAAGAGTTCTTATCATCTTTTCCTGAAGATATATAACAATTAGGCTTTTGACCGTGCTAAATTCTGTTGTCCTCTACCTCCATATATTATATATTAATGAGGATGATAACAGTTAAAAGAACAATATTGGAGGGGGGATGTTACAATTTTGTACCTGCAACATAGGTTTCTGTCCATCTCCTACATTCCAGGTCCCTGATGAAAGAACCAGTGTTCAATGATGACCTGCCAAGTCGTATTCTCTATGGATCTGTGACAGTGAAACCACTTGTCAAGAAATTTACTGAGTCCTCTGCCATTTTTGAAGATGGAACTATAGAGGAGAATGTGGATGTCATCATCTTTGCAACAGGATACACTGTTGCATTTCTATTTCTAGACAAGTCGGTGATTGAGGTGGAAGACAATCGTGTCCCTCTGTATAAACATGTGTTCCTACCTCATCTGGAGAAGCCAACCATGGCCTTTATTGGCCTAATCCAGCCCCTTGGGCCAATCATGCCCACTTCAGAGCTACAAGCACGCTGGGCTACCAGAGTCTTTAAAGGTAAAACTACGACAGTGATGGGCAATTTATCTAATGGAATCAGCTTAAATGGTACTGCTCCCTATGAAAGGATAAAACCCTGTCTAAATGAGTTTACCATGTAAAACCCAGCAGAGGAAGAGAAGGCTGCAGGGGTAAGCAGGAAAGCAACCTAAGTTTTTTCACTTATACATGCTACTTTAGGCTTAGTGCCAGAGGCTGTGATCCGAGCCCCTCCACCAGGAATGGCAGATTATAGTCTCTGTCTTGTAAAAATCACATGGTATCATTTTATGATGTTAAGAGTTCATTAATAGGTGCTCAACTGTGGTCAGTGGGAACTCAAAATCAAAGAATGATGTTCTCTCATCAGACTCTGATCCAAATACACTAGTACCCCGAATAACGTTATGACTTGGTTCCACAAGTCCCGTCGTTATCCGGTTTTTAACGTTGTGCGATACATTGAACACACAATGTTAAAAAAAGCCCTGTTTCCTTGGAGGCTGCAGGAAGCCAGAACGTCGGGATTTGAATCCTGACATTTAGGCTTGCTGCTGCCTCCAGGGAGGTGGGGGAACTTTGGAAACAGCTTGGAGCGGGTCTCCCCACCTCCCTGGACCCGGGGGGTGGGTGGTCAGAGACCCCAAAATTGGTAAAAAAAGTCCATTTTTTTAACCAATTTTGGGGTTTCTGACCCCCCCGCCGGGTCCAGGGAGGTGGGCAGACCTGATCCAAGGTGTTTCTGGGCTTCCCCGACGTCCTGAGCCAGTGCAGCAAGCCAGAATGTCAGAGTTCGAATCCCGACATTCTGGCTTGCTGCACTGGCTCAGGATGTCGGGGAAGCCCAGAAACACCTTGGATCGGGTCCCCACACCTCCCTGGACCCAGCGGGGGGGTCAGAAACCCCAAAATTGGTAAAAAAAAAACGGACGTTTTTTTACCAATTTTGGGGGCTCTGACCCCCCCACCGGGTCCAGGGAGGTGTGGGGACCCGCTCCAAGCTGTTTCCAAAGTTCTCTCACCTCCCTGGAGGCAGCAGCAAGCCAAAATGTCAGGATTCGAATCCCGACATTCTGGCTTGCTGCAGCATAAAAGAGGGTGGGGGAAGTTCAAAATTAGCGCGCATCAGCTCTAGGGAGGTCGGGAGACCCGATGCGCGCTAATTTTGAAGTTACCCCACCCTCTTTTAGGCTGCAGCAAGCCAGAATGTCGGGATTCGAATCCTGACATTTTGCCTTGCTGCAGCCTCCAGGGAGGTGGGATAACTTTGGAAACAGCTTGGATCGGGTCCCCTCACCTCCCTGGACCCGGCGGGGGGGTCAGAGCCCCCAAAATTGGTAAAAAAAAGTCCGGTTTTTTTACCAATTTTGGGGTTTCTGACCCCCCCGGGTCCAGGGAGGTGTGGGGACCCGATCCAAGGTGTTTCTGGGCTTCCCCGACGTCCTGAGCCAGTGCAGCAAGCCAGAATGTCGGGATTCGAACTCTGGACATTCTGGCTTGCTACACTGGCTCAGGACGTCGGGGAAGCCCAGAAAAAGCTTGGATCGTGTCTGCCCACCTCCCTGGACCCGGCGGGGGGGGGTCAGAGCCCCCAAAATTGGTAAAAAAACCGTCCGTTTTTTTTACCAATTTTGGGGTGTCTGACCCCCCCCCCCCGCTGGGTCCAGGGAGGTGTGGGGACCCGATCCATGCTGTTTCTGGGCTTCCCCGACGTCCTGAGCCAGTGCAGCAAGCCAGAATGTCGGGATTCGAACTCTGACATTCTGGCTTGCTGCACTGGCTCAGGACGTCGGAGAAGCCCAGAAACACCTTGGATCGTGTCCCCTGCCTGCTCCAGAGAGATCAGAGGACCCGATCTACAGCTGCAGGGTGGCTGGGGAAGCTGACGGGGACTCCCTGTCGGCTTCCCTAGCCACCCGCCCTTGCCTCCGCAGCTGTGGGGTGGCTGGGGACGCCGACGGGGGAGCCCCCCATCAGCTTTCCAGCCTCCCCACCCCTGCCTCCATAGCTGCAGGGTGGCTGGGAAGCTGAACGGAGAACCCCGTTCAGCTTTCCACCCACCCTGCTGCTAAGAACGACTGTATCGGATAACGTTAAAATCGTGTTATTTGAAACAAGATTTTTCCAAAAATCTTGTCACGTTATACGGTTTTAGCGCTATATGATACTCACGTTATACGGGGTATTACTGTACAGTAAAACACCGGATAATGCTAAAACTTGGTTCCACAAGTCTTGGTGTTATCCGATTTTTAGTGTTATCTGATCCATGTTAAAATCCTATGGGATGGATCGGATAACGTTAAAGCTCCATAGAGATACATTGTAACTGCACAGGCTTTAGCGGTTGTTGTCTGATCCATCCCATAGGACCTTAACGTTATTCGATCCAATTCTCCTCCCCAGATTACTTAACGTTATGAGATTTTAGCGTTATCCGAGGTAAACATTATCCGGTGTTTTACTCTTGTAGGGAGTTATCATTTTTCCTGAAGGTCTGGGTTTGATGTGTTAAGACAGTTACAAGAAAATGGGTTCCAAGGACTCACCAAAGGTGTGTTTAGGTTAGTTCTTTGCCAGGTACTCCTCATCGTCGGCTGCAACTCATATCTGAGAATGCATTTTTCCCCCTGAAGCAGGAAAAATGCCATTGGTGTGAATTTGTTTAAGGTGGATCCCAGCCTGCCATGAAGTGATCCACAAACTATGATCACAGAGCCATCTCCTGCAGCACATATGAAATGAGACATGCAGGATTTAACACCAGGACTGCAATGGACTGCTGCAGCATCTGGCATGGCCTCTTCTGCCTCCATGACCCTTGGGAATCAGAGTTCGTCCTCTGCTTATTTTGCCGTTTGGCCCAATATGATGGTTTCTAGTGGCATTTCCTCCACTGAGGTGGCCATCACCCCACCTAAAGGGGTTCATCTGCCTGTAGCCATTGGCCCCTTTAGGGAATCAGGTTATTTACTATCGCCCAACGCTCCACATTAAGTCGCTGGCTGTACGGTCTACTCCATTACTGTAGCGAGATGTCCGGCCAGACATGTACTACATATGACTCAATCTACTGTTGCCAGATCAACAGCATCCCATTTCCTGAAATTTAAGGCTCATAACCTAAGACTAGGGACAGTGTTCTTGTCATGCCACAGGAGTAAGCTCTTGTGAACAACTAGGTGTAAGCCAGGCACTGGAGAGTTGAGGGAAGAATTGCTTCATGGTTATGCAAATGTGGGGTACAAGCAAACCCAAAATAAGTGGACCCAGAATCCCAACAATAACTGTATATCCAGGTAATATCAGAGTTCAGGGGGATAACTAATTTTGTTGCAGGAATTTGGTTATTCCCTTTTGAAAAAATATGAAGAGATCAGCCTTGCTTTACCCCCTACATGAAAAAGGGAAAATGATCTGGCTGGACATTTCTAAGTTAATGGAAACAAAAAACTTTAACTTATATTATACGTTTGTGTTCTTTTCTTTTATGTAGTGCGGAGCTACAGCTCCACACTTCTATCTTCATGGAGCAGAAAGTGGAGGAGCAAGGAAAATAAGCTAACAATAGAGCCAATAGGAATAAAAGGGTGGTGTTTGGGAAGCGTGGGGGTAGAAATCTCTATAGTTAAATTAGTAGTGGGTACGGGAAAGCAAAAATTTTCAGCATCTGGGAAGCTGGCCAGTTGAACTCAGCAGATACAATTTGGCATGTGCAAGATTGAGCTGCTGGGGGGTAGGTTTCCCTGTCCTCTCTTCTCCAATGCAACCCCTCCAGTTCCTCCAAAATACTATATAGAATTTGGCTGAGTAGCTATTAGGGGCTGCGGTGGCTCAGTGGTTAAGAAGCTCGCCCTGTTAGCTAGAAGGTTGGCAAGTCAGCAGTTCTGCTGAGTACCCTGTTTCCCTGAATATAGGACCTCCTCGTATAGTAAGGCACCCACCCTACTTTTCCCCACTTCGGAAATATAAGGGCCTCTCCGAAAATAAGGCACTCAGCTAAATCTTGCCCTGGCGATCCACTGTATCAGCAATAAATGTGTACTGTATTATTTTTCGTCTTGGAAAAATAAGACATCCCCTGAAAATAAGACCTTGTGCATATTTTGGAGTTTTTAAAAATATAAGACAGTGTCTTATTTTCGGGGAAACATGGTAGCTTTGATTCAGGAGGAAAATCCAGGAGAGGCACCTGGAGGAGTGTGGTGAATTACTGTATCATGGCTTCCCCCAGGATAAAATTTTAACTCTTGCCTTTCTAGGACTCAGTTCTCTGCCTTCAGAAAGCATCATGGTCGCCGATACCATCAGAAGGAATGAGAAGAGAATCAAATGGTAATAAATGTACCCTAAACGTTATTGTGAGGCTGTGCCAAACTATCAGTTAACAGCACCATTGTCCAGTCAGACCTGCCTTCCCAGCAAAAGTGGGGTGGGAGTAGAAACTGAATACCTGTATGTAGTCAAATATAAGCTGACCCAAATATAAGCCGAGGTACCTAATTTTGACCTGAAAACTCAGGAAAATAGATTGACCTGAGTATAAGCCAAGAGTGGGAAATGCAGCAGCTGCTAGTGAGTTTCAATAATTTAAATACATGAAAATACAGTAAAATAAAATAATTTAGTGCATTTTTTTACTGTATTTGCACCACCCAACTAGTGGTGACACTGCAGGGGAAGTGGGTCAGCAGGTCAATTGTACTGAGGCAGGAAGTGTTGCTCTAGCCTAGCCTCTTGCTCCCCCTGCAAGCAAGAAGCATGGCTTTTCCCATTCATCTTGGCCAGAGCAGGGACAAAGACATAAAGGTAAGTGAAATCCTTTCTTTTTCTACACCAGTTTGGAAGGGGAATGCAATTGCATTGTACAGCTTCTTCATGAATGAATTGAAAACAAACTTCAGAATAGAAGAAATTAATTTTCAATGTATTCTTATGGGAAATGGCAATATGCGCTTTCTTGTGGCCAGTTGTGGTAATAGCACACCAATCAGCGGTTTTGCCGCAGAAGTGCAAAAGCTTACTTTTAAACTGCCAAATCACTCAAAAAACATATTTTAGATCCTCATGGATGTTGACCTGTGTATAAGCTGAGTCACCTTTTTGGACCTCATTTTTGGGGCTAAAAAACTCAGCTTATACTCGAGTATATATGGTATCCTTCAGGAAAAGAAGAGGGCAAATATCTGGTGTTTCTGGCATGGGATGAAAGTGCTGCTTGACACTTTGTAGAGTGGTCTGGGACCATTGTAGAGTAAGTCCTTGTTTCACCAGACTGCTTGCTGCTATCAGAACTTCTGCAGGCTTTGGAAAGGAGGCTGCTGCTGTCCTTAGGAAAAGATCTACAATGACCCCACACCTTCCTGGGCCATTGTACCAAAAAAGGGAAGATGTCACCAAGAGGTCCTTCTCCCAGGTGACTCATGCAGTATCTTTAAGAGGGCCTTGGGGGTCTGCCAGTCAACCCACAGATGTTAAGAAATACAGTGGGGCAAAATGTTTACCTCCACTCTGCTGTTAATCTCTGCCATGGATCAGGCAGGCTGTTTTACATGTGTGTATTATAAGACTGGGAATTTCCCTCGGTAGCATTGCCAGGACAATGGCTCCCCCTTCCCAGCCTTTTGTTCCCTTATAGATAGTCCACACGATATTCAGTAGTCTGGATTTTTGTTGAAAGGCAAAGGTTTCACAGAGCATACATAGGCAAAGAGTGTAAAAACAATATAATCTAGCTAGAAGCCAGCCAGGGTTTCTGCCCCACCTGGACGTGCCTCCCCCAAGCTGAGGGTGGTGCGTGTCTGCCCAGCATATGAAAAATAGAAAGCTTAGGATCAGCACAGCACAGCTCCCAAAGCAGTACATGTATTTTTATATCATTGCATCACTCCAAATCCCATTCTCCCCCCTTCCCACCAGATGTTGTCCAATCACCAGGCCTTTTGGGGTTAATTAGTGGACATCCCCGCCCATCGTTCTTACTCCCAATGACCAACCGTCTCCTTTGGAATGTCTCCTACAGATAATTCAGGACCAGCTCCACCCATCTCCTCTCCTTATCGAGATGTTTCCCACCATTCCTAACACCTGAGTCTCATAAACACAGAGAGAAAGAAGGGAACTTTACAACCGGGGGGGGGGGGGGGGGAGAGACTCACTCCTTGCCTTACATGTATTATCTCTGTCCCAGCTCCTGGCAACCTAGCAGTTTGAAAGCAAGAAATTTACAAGTAGATAAATAGGTACTACTTTGGTGGGAAGGTAAACAGTGTTCTGTGTACTCTGGTGTTGAGGCATGCCTGCCGCTTGTCCATGGAAACGCCTGCAGACACAGACCACACTGGCATGAGCACTGAACCTAGAGTTGGCTATGACTGGCTTTCAAACAAAGGCGATCTTTACCTATCCACACTAAACATTTCTTGCTAGCAGTTTAGCTGAATATATAGTAGACAGGGCTGGAAAATGGGCTTTGTTGAAAAAAATGTCAGTGATTTGTAGGGTAGGTAGGCATGCATTTATGTTTCTTGAGTATGCATAATGTGTCCATTGATTTGCTCAGACATCTTTTCAAGTTAAAGAATAAATAGCCTCAGAGGTTAGACTGCTTGAGAAGGTGGTAGACTCTGCTTTGTCAGGTGTTATACGGCCAGCTCTCAGGGATGCTTTCGCTATGGATTCTTTCCACTTGGAGTTGATGACCCTGGGGGTCTCTTCCAGTTGTACAAAATTCTAGCCAAATATAAGAATAGCAAGGCAAGAAGAGTAACAGTGTGTCATATATATATATATGGGACTGGATAGCATGAGGGGTTTTGAGTCTGAACAGGAATAGTTGAGCCAAGGGTTAGAATTTGTCACTGCCTTAGCAGTAGACTTGAAGCTCTAGTGCAGGGGTGCCCAAACTTTTTGGGTCGTGGGCCGATCATGTGGTTCAGGGAGCCGGTCACTAAGGCCCCGGGGCTGGGTGAAGCCCCTGACGCCAATTCATCCAGCCTACAAAGCACTCGTCAGTCTTGGAAGCAGAAGTAAAATGCACCCGTACAGGCGTGTTTTACTTCTACTTCCAGGAGCAAAGAGGGCTTCGCGGGCTGGATGAATTGGTGTCAGGGGCCACACCCCAGGCCTTAGTTTGGGAACCACTGCTCTAGGGCGACTCTTACCTCCCCCTCCCCCCCCCCAGGACGTGGTGTCTGCAGGGTGAGGCAGAATTGCAAGCCTTTGTTGAAAGTATAACTTACAAGTTACACCACTGAACAGTTCATGACAAAATCTTTCATACAGAACAAAACCACGTGGCAGCCTCCTCTTGAGTTGCAACACTGGTCCATTTTCTGTCTCTCTGTTTTGTTTTTCATTTACAAAGGTTTGGCTTGAGCCGCAGCCAGTCAATCCAGACAGATTTCATCCCCTACCTGGATGAGCTTGCTGCTGAATCCGGATCAAAGCTAAATCTGATCTTGCTGCTGCTGAAGGACCCCAAGCTGGCTCTGAGCATCTTTTTTGGGCCTTGTACTCCATTCCAGTTCCGCCTGGCAGGGACTGGGAGGTGGGCTGGAGCCAGGAAGGCCATCCTTACCCAGAGAGAAAGGATTATCAAGGCCACGAAGACACGTGTGGTGATGGCGTCTTCAAATCACAACCTCCTTAGCCTACTTAAAATCCTTGGCTTCCTTGTTCTCTTGGCTGCTGTTTTTCTTTCCTTTGGTCAGCCATCCTCTTCACCCAGTAGTGCAACAAAGATGGCCTAAAATGCTGGCAGCAGAATGCCAAAGTTATGCATGCTCCTCTCCTCCTGCAATAATAAGACAGTTCTGTGAATCGGTTGGGGGGGGGGCACTGTAGGCTTTAATGCTACCATGTTTGTGCAGTCAATCCAGCTTCAAATGCTTATATAATCACAGGTGTGCGGAACAAAAAAATAGGGAACAAAGCAGAACCAAATGCTGGAAGATTTCACCTAAGGAACAGAAATAATCTAAATAATGGTAATAATCTTAGTACATTACAATCATAGGAAAATACATTTTCATCAATCTGATATTCTCAGTTGAATGCCTTTATCTAACACAATTATTAAGAAAATAGTGAAGCAAAGCATGATTACATTTCCACTTCCTCCTGGATCAGCTTGTTGTTTGTTGAGGGCGCCCAGCGGCGGGAAAGGTATTTATACATTTAAAAAGATGTGATTCATATTTCCCCCCTGCTTTTTAGCACTCTGCTTGCCTAAGCAGTGCAGGTTCTCCACTGGCATTGCCACTGCTAATCAGCACCCGATTTTTTGTCTTCCTCCTCCTTTTCCAGTTGTTATTTTTCTGTATAGTCAAACAGCACTATTCTAGCTTCATATCACAGTTTCAATTATACAAATTACAAACAAAGCTTCACATCTTACATTTTGATGTTTAAATCATTTCAAGACACTTTTTTATGGGTGAGATATGACAGTTCCGACAACTTTAATGGCAAAAGCTAAGCTTTATTATATTTATAAGTCACCTTTTCTCCAAAGAGCTGAAAGAAGTATACATGGTTACACACACAAACATGCATAAACACTCACAATTTTATTCTCACAGCAATCCCATAAGGTAGGTTATGCTAAAATAAAGAGAAAGAAATAACATACAGATACAAAATAGAAGAAAAAATAAACTAACTGTCCCAATATTTGATTTGCCTTACTGCGCCGTGTGTTAATCTTTTTGCCCATTTTGCCATTTTCAGTAAAGTCCATCTATCATTTTATTGCCATATTCTCTTTAAAGTACCAATCTTCCAATTCAAATTCACTATCTGTTTTCCATACTCTACTATTTAAGCAACAGTGAACCCAGGTAAATGAATGGGAAACATTCCTAAATCTCACCAATCATCAACTCTGACTCCTCATTTATTTTCAGCTCCAACTCTACAATCAGTGTTTCAAAGATCAAGTTAAAGAAGTAAAACTTAGGTACAGTTAAACCTCGCATAAAGAGTAACTCGCTTAAAGAGTAGAATTTTCTCTCAATGGTCACTTTGCTTAACAAATAAAACCAACCTAAAACTCGCTTAACAAATAAATCGGGGTTCGCAATCCCCCCCACAATTGGTCACTTACAATGGTGTTTCGCTTAAAGAGCAAACTCGCTTAAAGAGCAATCCTGTGGAATGCATTATGCTCTTTAAGCGAGGTACAACTGTACTATAGACTAGAGAAGATGTTATACATATCTTTTGGTGAGAAAAAACTTTCTGAAAGTTAAATCTTGACAAACAATTTTTCTCAAAATAGTTTGCAAGAATTTTGCATTATATCTTTTGTATTTTTTCAGTGAGGATCCTAGAAATTATTTAACATGTTGTCAAGAGGTACAGGAAAACTACACAACTTTAATATTGACAATTAACAAAGTAGGAAAAAAGGATTTACCGTATTTGCCGGCGTATAAGACGACTGGGCGTATAAGACAACCCCCCAATATTTCCACTCAAAATATAGAGTTTGTTATATACTCGCTGTATAAGACTACCCCCTCTTCCACACACCTTCGACACACCAAATAAAACGTAAAGGAGCATCAGGTTTGATTTCAACATGTTAATTTATATTCAAATGCTTATGACATGCAGAAAAACTGTCACAGGGCTGTATGTTATCAAACATGTACAGTAAACATAAAACAGTGCAAGTTTATTAAACGACTGGCTTTCGAGCAAGGGCCACCACTTTGGCGGGAAAGGGAAGAGCATTCCATGCACTCCACTGTAGTCCTGCCTGCCACATGACCACAGAAATCGTCTGCAGACACGGATAACGTGGGTTTTAAACATGAAATGAGGCTCGAAGGGAAGGCACGTGGGAAAGGGGGGTGGGTTGGACTGCCCACGTACTTTCTCTTGCCTCGACCCCGGAAGCAATCGCAGCTTCTGCCGCCTGGGCTTCAGGGAGGGTGTGGAACCAAACCCAGTCCAGAGCCTGAATTTGGGATGCTCCCTGCGCTGGTTTTGCAAGGTGCGGTTGTTGCACTGCTGTTTGCCCGGGGCGGTGAGATTTCCCTTCCCTCCTATTGCCTTCCTTTCAACCCGGAACTACAAGTCCCATCGCCCCTGCCCATCGGCTGGGTCGGAAGGGGGTTCCTGGGACTTACCTGGCATTGCATTTCTTTAAATCTTCCTTTGCAGTACAGTTTTAAAAAGCCTTATTCTTCTTTTTTCTTTGCAATAGAGCTTTAAAAAAAGCCTTCGCTTCTCCATGCCCTGCTGTTTTAAACCTGGGCCTACAAGTCCCATTGCGCCTAGCCATTGACTGGGCCTGAGGGGCATGCTGGGAGTTGTAGTCCAACCGTCCCGGAAAATTCCTCCTCCCCCCTTCTCAGGACGGCCGTTAAAACGGTTGAATGGGCAAAAGGAGCTCCCGTTAAGCCGGATTAATTATAGTCCGGCTTGTGGCGCTGGATAGAGAATCCCGATCTTTATACAGTATCGTTATATATCATTGGTATTTTAATCACATTTTCATTAGGTGCCAAAGAGCGGAACCCGAGGTGAAGGCTTTACTTATGAGGAACCTCACCCAAAATGGCTTGAATTAGAAATATCCCAACTGAAGTGCACCAGGCATATAAGATGACACCACCAGCTTTCTTGGAGGCATGTTTTTCGGGGGAGGGGGGGCGTCTTCTACGTCGGCAAATATGGTATATACACCTGCACCTTGGTTAAATCATAATTAAATGGAGATGGCAGCCAGGAATTCAGAAGAAGAAGTCTAAGACTTGGAAAAGCAGCAAGGACAGAATTAGAAAAGATCATCAAGGATATCATGCACACTCTTGTAGTCCCAGTCATCATGTTTAAGCTTGAAAGCTGGACAGTAAAGAAAGCTGGAGGAGGAAGATTTGTTTCAAAAAATTTCAAGGATCTAATCTTTGTGAGTGACTCAATATTGGTTTGAGAGAGCGGAATACAAATCTAAATAAATAAATAAATAATGTGCAGGACTCTTTGTTTAAATGTTGCCTTAACATTCTCACTAGCTAAGAGCTAATGAATTCTCACCTCAACTTATTGTATCACCAAATAACCAACCAAAGTCACATTTCTCTGTCATTTTTTGAACAAAACAAACACTCATATGGGCAGAACACCACCTGAATTGTTGCAGTAAAAAATAATAATAGAATATCCTGTTGGCAAGGAGAAATTGTCTGGACTGGAAGGAAAAAAGTAAAAGCAGATGCAGTTTTGAATTATGGCATGTGATCATTGAAAAATACTTCAAATTTACCTGTGTCAATTCCACAACAAACAAGTATTTTCTAAAGTAGCTGCATGTTTAAACTGCAGTGAAAGTTGTTCTCCCATCCCAGCTGGCTTGCATGAGCATTGGGTGGAGACTTTTTACTTCACCCTGTGCCAAGACTTCTGCTTAAATCATTGGGGAGTGTAAGGTTTAGCAATATTTAAATACAATATATACCATCCCAAAGCTAAATGTTTGTCAACATTATTTCAGCAAATTGATTTCTAAAGATGAATAGTAATACAGTCAAACCTCGCATAACGAGCCTTTCGCTTAGTGAAAAACTCTCATAACGAGCGAGTTTTTCACTAAGCGGTCCGACTCGCATAATGAGCGAGTTTTTCACTATGCGAGTTGGACTTTTCCTGTGGAAAAACTCGCATAATGAGCATTTCTATGGAGAACACTGGCATAGTGGGAAAAAAATGCTATATGAGTTTCCGCCTTGAAATGCTCGTTATGCGAGTTTCCCCATAGGAATTTTCACTACGCGAGTTTGTTTCACATAGCGAAAAACTCGCATAGCGAACAGCCTTACAGAAAGAAATTCATTCTGCGAGGTATGACTGTAATTGTTTGCTGTCAGATCAATTCTGAGTTATGGTGACCTTTGCTGGGATTTTCTAGGTAGAAAAATATACAAAAATAGTTTACCATTCATTCCCTCCTTCTGGGGGTGCCCTGGGACTTTGCAGCTTGTTCTTGACTACACAGGCTGGCCTTTCTCCCAGGAGGCACAAGTGGGGAGTCAAACTCCCAATTTCCGTTTCCTCAGTCGGATACCTAAACCATTGGATGATCTAGTCAAGTAAAGGTGGATAAATCATCGAAATTTTCGACAACATAGAAATTTGAATTTCCAGTGTTTTTTAAATTACTGTAAGTGCTATAAATGCTACTTTAAACCCGAAGAAACTTTTTCCTTTCTTTCTTAGTTAGTTAGACTTAGATCCGCCTATGCTCTGTAGCATATCAGGCAGCCTTTCTTTCTGAAGGATACACATAATACAAACCTCTGCAATATAAAAGTATCTAAATATTTAAATTTATTAGAAAATATGGAAACCTATTTTATGAACTCCATATGCTGCTGCCTCTGCTGCTTCTTGTGCCATATCTGATTCTGAATATTGGCGATTATCATAGTGATCAGTCATGAAGACTGTCCCAGGCCAATATTGATGAAGCTACTGCCCTCCATCAAGATGGATTCAAGTGGGATTTAATCCATTTGGGGACCAACTCTGAAGACTAGCCACCTTGGCGAAGTCCACAGGGAAGGGTGATGGTCCTCAAGGGGATTAAATCCCACTTGAATCCATCTTTATATCATGTTAATTTAAGTTTGTCAATTAATAACTTCCTGGACCTGGTCTGATCAGAGTTCATTGCTAAGATTTTAATGTGAAATGTCTTATAAATGAATGTGTGGCACTTAACACTCTCATAGGAAAATAGGTCTACAAAAATTAGTACATCTACAAAAATTAGGTAATTATCCCCTAAGTGAAAGAAATGCCACTGGAAGGTCAGATCTTGACAGAGTACTTGCACAGGATTTCTGCACGGAAGCAATGGGTACTTCAGCTTTTTCACATCCGATAATTCTCTCTGTGAATGTTATTTCCTCACATCTTTCTCCAAGCAACAGTTTAAAAAGCCTGGGAATAAAGCATTTTCAGAAGAGAGATGACATGTCTCCACTTCCATTCATTTATTCTCTACTCCCCACACATGAGTCTAAAAAGGCAAACCTGGATTGGGAGCTCTTCACTTCCATTGGGAGAACTAGTTCCACTCTTTGGTTGCTTAACATAAATGGACTAATGCAAAAGTATACATTTCAATTAATGATTAAACTCTTAACTAGCAACACTTTGGAATCTCCATCTTAAAAACAAGACAATGCAGTCAATTCCATTTTTGTAAAAGCTGGAGCACTCTCATGTTGTACCAACTCTGGTCTTGGCTCAGCTGTGTGGAGTTTCTTCTAGTCCAAGTTCTACACTTATCAACAACACTTCCAGAAATCTCTCTCTGAGACTACAACTTGAAATTATCTCAACCTAGTTGGAAAACTCATTTTTGACAGCAAAAAGAATGGATTAGGAACACTTATAAGTAGTAAAAATGAAAGGCATGCAGCCAGGTGCTAAGTTCCTCGTCAACACAATGCAAACATTCACATTCCAGTCTTATTGCTATGTTGATTGTTACAGCAAAAACAGCAGCACCTTGTTGAAACTTCACCACTTACATTATAAAGCCTTTCTATCAAGTTTCTAACACCCATTAGTATAGTGAAGACATAGAATTCAGGTGGCAGGGCCACCTTAGAAAGTCACACAACAAAATTTATTGTCAGCTGCTACTTGGGTGACTACTTGTGCATCTACCAAAAAGGCAGGCAAAACCAGATACAGTACTGAGAATGTGAAAATACATGTGCTGTTTTACATGTTACAAAACTGATATTTAAACAATTTGCTACACCTCAAAGTGCAAATCTATGATGTAATCGAAAAATACTTTTAAAATAACTTTCAGTGACCATTGGCTACTTGAAAACAAAGGGCCTCTTTAAAGGCAGTTGGCTGTTGTACTTCTCATTATTGTGTTTTCTGCCTTTTTAATGTGATTATTTACCAGTAACTGTGTTTTAATACTGTAATTTTGTTTTGAATGATGCATGATTTTTAATTCATACCTTGAAATGCCCTGAGTAATGCAAAAGATAAAGGCAGGATGCTAACAATACAAACAAACAATATTAATTAAATGAGGCAGCCTTGGAGCGGACAACCGTTCAATTGGAGGAGACTCCAAACAGAACTATCCTTTGACTTCCCTAGAAGAGGAGATGTGCCCAACCTATTTGTAACTCCTAACTGGAACTTTTCTGATAGCCATTCAAGGATCTATCCAAAACAGAAAGCAATGTCTTCTACTCCCAGGCCTTGAATGGAAGAGTCAGACGTCCCCTCAACCTTCAACAGTTGCTCACTAGCAACACCAAGCAATGCTTGAGACATGAACGTCCAGGGAGCTATCCCTTGTAAAAACAAATAAATAAACAAATCACTACTCTTTTTTGTGTCTTCTTGGAATTTCTGCTATCAAAAGCACAAGAACATCAGAAAAATTGACAAAGATTCACTAACATTCCAGAACAACCATATTATGTGACAAAAATGTCTTTCTGTCATTTATTTGGTGAAACTGAAAAATCTAGCTGAGAGAATGAGCTTGGTGTTAAAAACCATATCATGAAAATGCCAGTATAGAAAGTTTCTTCATACTTGGCACAATCAGATTTAGGCTTGAACAAATTAAATTAATGCCAGTTCAACTCAATGTCATTTTTGTTTGTGCACTGTTTGTTTGTCTCTAGTTCAGAATTTACTAAGCAGCTCATAAACAACCCAATTAAAATGTTGTCTAGGTTTGTCCTGATGTGTAATCTATATGCTGAGCAAGAAATTACCATTAAAACAGAATATGGAAAGACATTAGATTGATTAATTCCACGTGGGAAGCCACAAGCTTTTGTTTGTAACAGATGAACACAGTCATTGAAGACAGGAAGAAGTTTTGGAGATTTTTGATTCATAGGGTAGCCGTAAGATGATTTGCTGGCACAGAACAACAACTAGGTGTAGTCTGGTAGATCAGATTGTAAGTTTTTTAGTGACAGGAAACTTTCTCACAATGTTAGAAAGTAAAGTATAGTAATACAGTTATTAGAAGATAGATTTTTAAAATATAAATACCAAAATCAGTGGTTAATCTCAATTAGCTCAATTGAATCAATCGAAATTTGATAACTCAAATTATAATTAAATTCCACTGATTCAATGGGACTGCTGTGGTGGAGACCAACAATTGGATTTTGCTATACAGTATTTTTTTTTTAGAAATCATTGTTTAGAGTTTTGTGTTTGTCTTTAATTAATACATTAGATTTCTTCTCTTCAAGAATCTGAAAGTGATTTTGCAGTTCCACTAGTGAAGAGAATCTTCTTTTGCTCTTAACTGTGACACTATCCCGTGGTGCTTCCTCCACTTTGTTTATTGTTTTTTCAGCCTTCTCCGATTTGCCTTGCTGGTTTTCCACCTATAATGCCTCCACATTTGTAATGCATTCCTACAAAATGTTTTTTTTTGTTGCATTTTTTACAGTATTTTTATCCTCCAGGTGGCATACTTACTTGGCATGCAGAATCTGGTGGGTGATGTTTCATAAAATGTAGCTCCAACCTCACATTGATTATGAAGTGAGCTGTGTGTTTTCTGGATTTTGCCCAGCTATTTTAATAAGAAGCCCTTTGCACCTGTAATACTTATAGTGATACTTTGAAATGTTAAGTTGGAGGAGAGTTTTGAGAGTCCCCTGGACAGCGAGGAGAACAAATAGGTCAATCTTAGACGAAATCAACCCTGACTGCTCCTTAGAAGGTTAAATAGTAAAAATGAAGCTGAAGTACTTTGGACATCAAATGAGAAGAGAGGATTCACTTGAGAAAGCCTTGATGATGTGAAAAGTGGAGGGCAAAAGAAGAAGGGGGCAGCCAAAAATGAGACGGCTGGACTCAGTGGTTACAGAGCTGGGCGGGTTGAGGAGGAGGGTGGAGGACAGAGGTGCCTGGATGGCGGTGGTCCATGGGGTCACGAAGGGTCAGAATCGACTGTGCGACTGAACAACAACAAACTTATAGCTGGCAATGCCAGTAGGCCAGAAAAGAAAGAAGCTTGATCCCCACCTATCCCTATGGCTAACAGCATCTTGGTATACAAGAGTTAGGGTCAAACGCTCTATGGCAGGTTTTTTTTTTATCGTGTCAGAAGCACATAAAGGTGTTTTCTGGGTTAGTAAATAATTGGAATAGAAAGCACATAGAGGAATCAAGTTTAGGAAGAGAAAGGACAAGATTTGAAGAAATTGTATATCTTATAAGAAAAGGGCAGATAGGTATAAAAGGGCTGGTTAGTAAAATTTATAAGATTTTAAATCAAGAGGGTAATGCACAGGAGATGTTTAAAACAATATGGGAACAAAATTTAAATACTGTATAAAAATTACGGAAATGAGTTGGAAAAGTAAATGGAAAAGAAGAATTATGAGAACCTTGTCTGTTAAAGTAAAAGAACATAATTTTAAAATGATATGGAGGTGGTACTTGACTCCAACTCTGTTACATCGGATGGCTAATACAAAGTCAAAAATGTTTTGGAGATGTAAGAACACACTGGGGTCGTATGAGCATATGTGGTGGAGTTGTAATGTGGAAAAAAATTGGATAAGTATTGAGAAGGAAATTAAAGAAATAATGGGTGTAAACCTAAAGTTGGAGTCGAGTACCGCTTTGTTGACTGAGGTAGATGATATTAATATAGATTCAAATAAAAATATTTGTTATCTCTTTTACTGACAACAAGGCAATGTATTGCAAGGAACTGGAAGAATGATACTTCGGTAAAATTGGAAGATTGGAATAAAGAAATGTGGGGAATAGCATTGAATGACAAGATCACATGGGAACTTAATTTTAAAAAAGGTATAATTAAGGAAAACAAATTTTTGAATAGATGGAAGCCATTTTTGGAACATACATTGACACAGGGTAAAGGAGGCAGACCAGCACCAGGTCAAATGAGTTTTTGGGGAAAGTAAGATAGAGGAAAAATCGCAGTCTCTAGGGCTTTGTAAATAACACAGGGGTGGGTTTTTTTTAACTCTTCTCTTTCCTTCATTCCCCTTTTTCTCTTTTTTTCTTTTGTTAATTATTAAGTTGTTATTTGAAGCAAAAAATTATATACTATTAATAGTTAAGATAAAATATACATTTATTAAAATATATAGTTAAAATATAAAGAGTTAATTATTATAAAGTTGTTTTTAAAAGTTGTTTAAAAATTTATTTAGAAAAACATACTAAATGATGTTGATGAATTATTTTGATGGAGGGGGAAGGGGAGGAGGGAGGGGGAAAGGAGATGGTACTTTCTTTTCTTTTTTCTTGTATGTTATTACTGTGTTTGGTCATTGTATTGGCATGTAAAGAGTTTCGAATTTTTGTTTGTATTGTATTGTTAATTTTTCTTTTTAAAATTAATAATAATTTAAAAAGGTGCTTCCTGTGTTGAAAGGATTTTGCTGGAGGAACTCCACTCAGGGGATGCCCGAATGAGGCTCCTTTCATGTCCCTAAGACCTTTTCCCACTGAAGTGGTACCTATTTATCTGCTTGCAATTTCTTGCTTTCAAACTGCTAGGTTGGCAGGAGCTGGGACATAAATGGGTGCTTATTCCATCATGCAGTACTGCATAAGGATCCTGAACTGCCAACTTGCCAACCTTCCAGCTAACAAGGCAAGCTTCTTAACCACTGAGCCACCACAGCCCCCCTGTATGGCAATGAAAATACCGTATATGAATTCATGCAATCACATTTAAATACACTTTTCCAAATAGCAGCCACATTTCATCCACACAATTCTCCACACAAAACATTCCTGCCCTCCTCAGGTCCTATTTATTTCAGTGGACCAGTGGTGTCCATCACAAGTTTGTTTGTCACTGAAGTGAAGCTTTTCATGGCATAGAGATAAGAATTGCCATTAGAGAATACCTATTTGACAATGGCTTAAATAGAGAGATTACAGCATTCGAAATACTTTTGACTAAAATAAGGAAAGGGGACATAGGAATCAAAGGGATAGTAAGCAAGATTTATAAAATCCTGAATAAAGGTGGAAAAATACAAGAAGTATTGAAAAATAGGTGGGAACAAGAATTGAATGAAACAATTACAGAAGAAAATTGGCAGAGAAAGTGGAGGATGATGATTATGAGAACTATGTCCGTTAGAATGAAAGAACATAACTACAAATTACTACTACCACTCAATGATAAGCTAACATGGGAGCTAAATACTAGAAAATGCAGAGTCCAAGTTAATAGATTCTGGAGAATTTGGAAACCATTTGTTGAACATGTAATGGTTAAAAAGAAAGGTATCACCCCTGTGTATTGTATTCATTGAAGAACATGTTAATGTGTTATTTCCTTTATGTATGAGTTTATTTTTTATGTATATCTTTCTTTATTTTCTTTTGTATACCTATATTTTTTTTTAATTTTTCATTCTAACGGACATAGTTCTCATAATCCTCCTCCTCCACTTTCTCTGCCAATTTTCTTCTGTAATTGTTTCATTCTGTAATTGGTTCATTTGGAGAATATCTGCTCTCACAAGTTCTGCACAATAACCAGCAGACAATAGCTGGCAACGCTGGGCTCTACTTGAGCAGCTGCCGAACCAGATTGGAGATCATATATCCGAAGATTTTTTTTCCCTTTCAGAAAAAAAGCCATCCAATGGATCTTTATTTTTCACCCGACTAGACTTTTCACAGACATTTGTTACAACATTAAAACTGGACTTTGCTCAGAGGCCTCTCTACAGCACATCCTCTTGACCAGCCCCTGATTACAAAACTTACTTGTGTAATTTTCCTAAAAGGGGATAGGTTTTCCCCCTGCAGCCAAAGAACCTCCCTCATTTTTCACATCCCTTCACAGTCTTACATTTCCCTCTCCAATATTATGTAACTTCGATTGCAGCATAACGTTCAAGACATAGAACTGCTTGAGCAGGCTCTTGAGATCTCTGGATACTTCATCAAGACTTGGAAAGTAAGGTAAGAGAAGCACAGTCTGCCCACATTTGAGTTGCAACAGACAGGGAAAAGATGGGTAGTAAGTTTAACAGGGAATGGGTCAGCACATCTCTGCTTGAAAGTCTGCATGGCTCCCCAGGGACCAATTTGTGACTGCAGGAGACCAGAGAGAAAAGACTCGCCTTGTTTCTGTGACCTTAAATTCTAGTTTGATGTATTGGAGCCTCAGCTCCTGATGTTTTGGATGGTGCTTCTCCTGGCACAAGACTAAATATTATCATGCCTCCACATTAAACTGTGCTATGTGCATATTACCATCAGCTGGCTGAGAAATTTGGCTGGAAGAAGAGACGAGCTGCTACAGACAGCTGCACAAGAGTTGGTAGCTCAGTTCCAAACTGTATATCCCAGGAAAGTCAGTCTGTGTGGCCTTGAGCAAGCTGTACAATCCCAGGCATCCCCAGAAGGGTCCCCATAAATTAGAATTGAAAAAGGATAGCCAGAAGTCAGAACTGTCTTAACAACACAATATTCTTATTTAGGGTAGGAGAATGTGAAGACATATTTATGGAACAATTCGTTTAAACAGTTAAGGAGGTTTGCAAGTCATGGGGTCCATCCAGATAAGCTATTACTTTGAAATGATGTGGGCTGCAACTGTGGTCTTTGAAAGACCCATTAATCTGCATGTACCAAGTTTCCAAAGCTGTAGTCAGTTCTCTTTCAAAATAATCCAGCTTAAAGAGTCTCCACACCACTTCATCTCCCTCCCTTTCTAGTGATTCAACAGTTTAGTAACATTAGGCGGATCTGTTAGATCGGGAGTTCTCAACCTTTTTAAGCTGGTGGCAGGGTCTTGCTCTCTCAGACAGCTTCAGAGGCCAGATGGCCATTTTGCCATTCCTCCACGAAATGGCACTTCCTGGTGTGGTGGAGGCGGTGGGGGGGCACATGAAATGGCACGATGGGCCACATCTGGCCCACAGGCTGCAGGTGGAGAATCCCTGTTAATCGGAATCAATGAGCAACTGAACCCCTTCTTAAATAAATAAGACACTTGAACAGGGGCCAATGGCTAAAGATATTCTGGATGCTGGAGGGATTTGGAATGTGGTTGCTCCCTTTTTAGTGTCCAGTCTAAGTTTTTAATTGGAAAATAAAAATGATCAATCTGGATGCTTCTTGGTTCAAAGAAATTTAAAAAAATTCCATTCATGGCTCCCCCTCCAGATATAATATGGTCCTACATCTCTTCATATTTGTCTTTGGAAAGCAAGAAAAAAAGGAAATGTAGCAAACAGTGGGATGTGGGGGAGGGAACCTCAATGTTTAATGGCAAATGCAAATCATGTTTCCCATAGACACCCAATGTTAAAGAAAATGCAGGCAAGATTGGGCTTTTTCAACATAGGTGGCACAGATTTTGAATGCTGGATGCTCCCCAGTGGTGGGCTGCTGCCGGTTTGGCCGAACTGGTAGCAGAAATCCAGAGGGGATCGCCAGGGGGGTAGTAAACCCCTGGGTGACCGTTTCGGTTGCCTCTCCGGCCGCCCTCTGGATGTCTTTTCTGGGCAGGCCAAAATGGCTGCTCGGAAGTGCGCATGCGTCAAAACTCCATTTGACGCATGCGCACTTCCAAGCAGCCATTTTCCACTGCCCAGAAAGGATGCAGTAGAGTCCTTGGAGCAACGGCGGTGGTGACCGCCAACGCTGCTCCCACGGCTGGGCCAGGCCAGGCCTGGCTGCACTACCAGGCCTGGCTGTGCTACCGGGCCAGGCCAGGCCAGGCTAGGCCACGTCACTGTGCCACCGCCACCTCCCTGCTGCTCCCTGAGTCCCCGATGGCCCAACCCTAGCAAAGGTAAGGAACTAGGGTTTGTTTTCTTTGTGTTTCAGGTGTGGGGGGGTATTTTATGTAGTGTGTGTTTATGTAATTTTTATGTGTACTGAGTATTTTATTTTTTATTTTTTCCCCCTTTGGCTCCACTCATGATGTCATGACGTTGACCCCGCCCATGATGTCAGCCCTGCCCACTGTGTGGTAGTAAAAATATTGGCAGCCCACCACTGCTGCTCCCTATATAGACAAGAATATGATATTCTATATCTTAACACCCCAGACATAGTGAATAAATGTAGGAATGGAGCGAGCCAAAATTTAGGATGAGAAGAAGCAAAGAAGTTGAGCTGTTCTGCCATGAAGAGATGCATAGCTCAATACAATAAAACCTTGGATAACGTTTACCTCGGATAACGCTAAAATTGCATAACGTTAAGTAATCTGGGGAGGAGAATTGGATTGAATAACGTTAAGGTCCTATGGGATGGATCGGATAACAACCACTAAAGCCTGTGCAGTTACAATGTATCTCTATGGAGCTTTAACGTTATCTGATCCATCCCATAGGATTTTAACATGGATCAGAAAACACTAAAAATCGGATAACACCAAGACTTGTGGAACCAAGTCTTAGCGTTATCCAAGGTATTACTGTATATAACAAAAGTGGTAGATTTTCTCTTTCTCAGAGAAGAAACATACCTGTCAAGCCTCCATTTTGCAGATTTTAGAAAAAATACTTTTTTTCAGCGTAATATCCATTGCAGTTCTCCAGATGCAATTCTCTAAGCTCTGCCCTCTTGTGTGTAACTATAAGAAATATGAGCTCTGTTCTTTTTTTGCCTCTAACTTTTCCATGGGACCTGGTAGTGACCTCATATGACACGAAAGTAGGACCATGATTTGACACCATACTAATGCTATCAAAGGGCTGATAAACATTTTTGCTAATTTCCATGTCTCCTTTTGTTGAAACTGCTACTATCACATTCAATTATCCTGTATGACAGACCTTGTATCCTATATTCCTTGCCATATTTTGTGATAATTATTCTAGTAAAACTATAACTTAACTGTCACTCCTTCTGTTCTTATTTTATCCTTGTTTAAATTTAAGTACTGTACAGTACATCTAGGTTCAGATAGGTCCCTTGAAGAAATGAAGCTTATGTAAATGTTGACTTACCAAGTTTGCATTAATTCAATAGATTAGTATACAGTCAAACCTCGCATAAAGAGCGTTTCGCTTAAAGAGCAGAATTTTCTCTGAATGTTCGCTTCGCTTAACAAATAAAACCAACCAAAAACTCACTTAACAAATAAATCGGGGTTTGCAATCCCCCCCACAATTGGTCATTTACAATGGTGTTTCGCTTAAAGAGCAAACTCACTTAAAGAGCAATCCTGTGGAACACATCATGCTAAGCGAGGTACAACTGTATTGTTAAGGAGTAGCAGTTGGACTTAGGCCAATAGAGCTGAACCTGTGGAGTTCAAAATATGTCAAGTAGATTGGCTAAAATATCCATGATATGAAAATACCTTCTTCAGCAAATATGATTGTTTTCCAACTTTTTTCTCTACAGGCAAAAAGTAAATATTTACTGCACACAGAAGTACTGTACTCAGTTATTCATTTAAGTCCAATATTCTTTAAATTGCTGGCAGTCTGCTCTATAAAACTGAAAATAATTAGTGGGAATGGCATAAACACTATTCTGCAAATAGAACCCTTTTGTTTTGTTTGCCAGCTTGTCTTTTCCAATATCACATGGCTACCTCTTTTAAAAAAAACAGGCATCTCCCTAAATTCAGTGCTTCTCCTCTTTCAAAACAGATATACCCAGTCAAACCTCGCATAAAGAGTGCCTCGCTTAAATAGTAACTCGCTTAAAGAGCAGGATTTTCTCTGAATGTTTGCTTTGCTTAACAAATAAAACCAACCAAAAACTCGCTTAACAAATAAATCAGGGTTCGCAATCCCCCCCAAAATTGGTCACATACAATGGTGTTTCGCTTAAAGAGCAATCCTGTGGACCGCATTATGCTCTTTAAGCGAGGTACAACTCTACTTTGTCATTTATAGTTTGATTGAGCAGGAAGCAGGGTCGAAGCCAGGATTCTAGATGTGGGTGGGCAAATATTTTTTCAGGATTGGCAACAACATCCTATATGTCTCATATATAAGCAGCTAGGAGTTTGAGGGTGGGCAAACTGCTAACTCAGGGTGGGTGATACGCACCCTGGTCAACCTTGGCTACAGCCCTGGCACGGGGTTGGACTCAAATGTCCTTAAGAACCTCTTCCAATTATTCCGTGGTGCTATAAAGTTCCCTCTCTTGCTGATCTTTCTTTCCTTTTGCCCAGTGTTTAGTCAGTCTCTCCCTTGCTTAGTTTTCTCCATACCTTTACAAGACACCAGGTCTCTCCCCCACTTTGCAACTATTTAAAATGTTTGGGGCGACCTTGTAGAGGAGAGCACCATGTGGACCTGGCTAGAGACTGAGTGGACAAATTAATTTCTGTCTTGATTCCCTGTTTCCTCTGAAATTTCAACAGGGAGATTTTAATTAATGAAAATTAATCCATTTTAAAAACAAAAAATTATTGAGGTGCAGATACCAGGAGCCATTCAGCATGTGTGCCAAGGTTTGAGTACGTAGATTTCATGTTGTTGGAACTATAGAAGTGACAGACAGAAACATATACATTTATTTTTATTATTATGAACTTAATTAAATGTAGAGCAAATTGGCAGTGTTCATTATTACAAGTATTTGGTAATTAATACAAAGTAAACGGATCATATTTTAGGAAAGGATTGGAGTGCAAATAGAAGATTAATATATGGAGCAAAATAATACAGTATACAGTACTACCTTGGATAACAATTGCATTGGATAACGCTGAAATTGGATAATGATGCAAAAAAAAATTAAAAATTTGCATCGGCTAATAATCTGTTAACGTTATCCGATGCAATCATTGGTAGCAACAGGGTGGCTGGGAAGCTAAACGGGGGCTCCCTGTTCAGCTTCCCAGCCACCCCACAGCTGCGGAGGCAGGGGTGGGATGGCTGGGAAGCCAACGGAGGCAGGGACAGGGTGGCTGGGGAAGCCGACCTGGGACTCAGCTGTCAGCTTCCCCAGCCACCCCGCAAGTGCGGGCGCAGGGGTGGGGTGGCTGGGAAGGTAATGGGGGAGTCCACCGTCGACTTCCCAGCTACCCTGCACCCGCAGGGGTTCCCTTCACAAGCAAAAGGCTATCCTAGCGTTGGATAGCTCTTTGCTTGCAAAGGGAACGTAGTCCGCAGACCTCCCCAGGCGGTGATGTAAGGCCAAATGCTGGGGTTCTTTCCAGGAGATCTCAATCTAAGGCCCACAGCGCCATTTCACATGACCCACCCCTGCCCCTCCAAGGGCATTCGAGAAACGAAATGGCCACCCCTTTGAAGCTGTTCCAGCAAAATGGCCACCCCCATCATACAGGAAGGGCAAAATGGCCATCTGGTCCTTGAAGCTGACTGAGAGAATGTGACCTGGGCTTGAAAAGGTTGGGAACCCCTGATTTACACCCTCTAACACTCTCCTCTTTGTATGTTTTTCCCCCTGTGCTTCAGGAAATAATGGCCAAGAAAATAGCCATTGTTGGAGCAGGGGTGAGTGGACTCACCTCCATCAAAAGCTGTCTGGATGAGGGGCTGGAGCCCACCTGCTTTGAGAGAAGTGATGACATTGGGGGAGTCTGGCGGTTCACGGTAAATTGGGGCAAGGGGGGCACCTCTGAGCCTGTGAATGGAATTGTTGCTCAAGTGAGCGCAGAAGTGGTTGTTATTTGCGTCAAACTAGATCATATTGAATTAACATTATTATTTTGTCTACTTTGTATTGCCATCCTGGTAACAACAGTATCAGGTTTTATAAATGCCTCAAAGACATAGGGCAGGCTCTCAAACACCCATACTCTCGCCATGCTTAGAGAAGGGCATCTGGGCCTTCCCATTCCATTGATGGAAAGCAACATAGCTGCAGTAGAAATGTTCCTTTTTATGTACTGTATAGCCTCTAGAGACAAGCAAGGATCTTGGGAAATCAGTCTTCTTGCTTGCATACAGAGCCTACAAATTAGAATAAGTGTCTGCACTGCAGATGTATCCCTTTCCATATGTTAAAACAGAATTTGTTAGTAAGCTAAGGTAAATATTACAGATAAGAAATTTAAAAAATTGCAAAATATGTGCAGTTGGTTTGAATAACTGCTTTGGAAAAGTATTGATGTCTTCCAGGTGATGAGTATACACTGTATTTGTATTATGTTCTCTGTGTTTGTTATATGTTTTTGTTTTGTTTTGACCCTGGGCCCCACCCACAGCCGGGGTTGAAGAGCCGCTATGGCCATGGGTGGCAGGAATGCCGCCATCGCTGCCCCCTGCCCACAGCCATTGTTCAAGAGCTGCTGCGGCTGTGGTTGGCAAGAATGTTACCGCCGACCTCGGGCCCAGCCCTCAGCTGGGGTTGAAAAGCTGCTGTGGCCATGGGTGGCAAGAACACTGCCGCTGACCATGGACCCACACCCATGGCTGGGGTTGAAAAGCCGCTACGGCTGTGGGCATCAAGAATCCTGCTGCTGACCCCAGGTCCCACCAATGGCTAAGGGTTATGCTCTTTGGGACTGGAGACTTAGACTTGGCCGTTGGGGTGGGGGGTCAGACATCACCCCCCTGGCCAGCCTGGGTCCTGGACTCTGTGGTTGGCCTTGAGCTTTTTTGACAATTTGTATTTTGTATTGTTGTAATGTGATTTTATTATGTACTGTTGTGAGCCGCCCAGAGTCACATTGGGCGGCATACAAGTGTAAATATTAAATTAAATTAAAATTTTAAAATACACAGAAAAAACAGTGTGCATCTTATATGCCAGCAATCAAAATTATCACGTTGGTAGCAGTGGCTGGAGCTGGGTGAAAGCTGTCTCCAGCCACTGATCTTCTCCAGCCACCGAACCGCACCAGCAGAGGGGTGAGGGTGGCTTTAAAAAATAGCCTCTGTGGCTGGTGCAGTTTGGCAGCTGGAGACAGGAAAGGGCTATTTTTAAAGCCCCCCTCCCTCAATGGTGCGGTATGGCGGCCGCTGCTGACCACTAGGAGCTGGGCAACGGGTGGCTTCAAAAGGAACCCTCCTCCCCTCCAGATTCCACCCTCCCTGGTTCCTGATGGTCAGCAGTGGTGGGATCAGCAGGGCAAGAGGCTTCCAAAAGAGCACTCTTTCCCCACCAATTCCGCCCTCCCTGGCTCCTGGAGTTAAAATGTAGAAAATTATTATTATTTCCTTTAAAATGTGTATAAAAATTGGGTGCATCTTATACTCTGATGCATCTTAGGGCTCATTCAAATACCACGTGACCATTTTAGGGTGGGAGAGGGTTGACCAAAAGTCACGAAAAGTCATGGGGGAAGGGGGGGGGTTCGGCGTGAAGTCACGTGACTCCAAAATTATCATTTGCTTTTCGCATCTAGCTTGCCATAGATCTGTCTTCAAACCACATGATTTAGGGGTTGGTCGGTCAAATGTCATGGAAAGTCACAGAGGTGGGAGAGGGATCAAAAGTAGCCTATTTTAGGTCACATGGTATTTGAAAGAGCCCTTATACTCTGATACGTCTTATACACTGGCAGATACGGTATATAATTCTATTACATAGGACTATATAGAAGAAGGAAGAGCCAGTCTCTACAAATCCTTGATTAGCAACACGTGTAAGGAGATGTCAGCCTTTTCAGACTTTCCATACCCTGAAGATTTCCCCATCTTTTTGCCTCATGTGAGGCTCCTGGAATATCTGAGGATGTACGCAAAGCATTTTGATCTTCAAAGACACATTCAGTTCAAGGTAGGTTTTAAAGAACTGGACAGATACAATAAATCTTTTAACATTGGGGGGAAACAGTATTTTACATTACAGTAATGTAATGTATTGTTTGTAAGCCGCCCTGAGTCACTACAGCAAGTGGGTAGCAATATACATTTGAAATAATAAATAAATAAATAAAAACTCCAGGTTACAACCGTCTCGGTTTAAGTTTGCTCCGGTTTACAACAACAAATCCTTTAATGTATTTGTTTTGGTTTACAACAATTAATTCAGGACCTTTTAAAAAAACCAATGCATCCTTATGGATGTTTCGGGTTACAGTTTTTTCAGGTTACAACGGAGGATGTTGGAATGGACCTCCCTCGTAACCTGGGGTTTTACTCTATATAACTTTTTTACTTACAGGACTTAAATTGTTGCAACTTGAGACCAAACTGAGAAATTACCAAGGATACAACTGAGGCCAGAAATAAGCATTAGAGATACTTGTGATTAGAAGTGAAAGCAGGTTAATATTGCAGAGAAGTAACTGCGGGAATCTTTTCATGCTTGTGAAATCAGATTCAAAAGAATCTCATGCTGAAGACCAATCACCACAAAAAGCAAGCTGATTTTAAATACTGCCAGAGATGAATGAAGCATGTGCGCCTATACTCAGATGGTTTTGTTAGTTACAGATTTGCCTCTTCTAACCATAGGCTATCACTAATGTTTGCCTCTGGCCTTGAAGGCTTTATCCTTTCACCATCTGCATACTCACAGAGAAAATACTTCTTTCTAGTCCAAAAAATTGCATGTGGCCCTGATAAATTCTTCTTCCTAAGTAAAGGTAAAGGTCACCCTTGCTCAAAAGCCAGTCGTATACGACTCTAGGGTTCAGTGCTCATCTCTGTTTATAGCCGAAGAGCCAGTGCTGTGTTTGCATACATTTCTGTGGATATGTAGCAGGCATGCCTAGACACCGGAGTGCACAGGCCGCTGTTTATGTCTGTGTCTGCAGATGTTTCCATGGACATGTGGCAGGCATGCCTAGGCGCCAAAGTGCATGGAACATTGTTTACATTCCCACCAAAGTGGTCCCTATTTATCTACTTGCAATTTCTTGCTTCAAACTGCTAGGTTGGCAGGAGCTAGGAAACAGATGGATGCTCATTCCGTTATGCAGTACAGTAATACCTCGGATAATGTTTGTATCAGATAACGCTAAAATCGCATAACGTTAAGCAATCTAGGAATAACGTTAAGGTCCTATGGGATGGATCGGATAACAACTGCTAAAGCCTGTGCAGTTACAATGTATCTCTATGGAGCTTTAACGTTATCCGATCCATCCCATAGGATTTTAACATGCATCGGATAACACTAAAAATCAGATAACACCAAGATGGAACCAAGTTTTAGCGTTATCCGAGGTTTTACTGTACAGTACTTGGGTTTTGAACTGCTTGACCTTCCACCTTCCAGTCAGCATCTTAACCACTTGAACCACTGCAGTCCCATCTTTCTAATTAGATAATCAATTAAATGCAGTTGTGAGCCCATCGCCACATGTGATTTAATTTATTCTTTTGGACATGTTTCAGACTACTGTGATTAGTATAAGGAAGTGCCCAGACTTCTCTGCCACAGGCCAGTGGAATGTTGTCACAGAGACCAATGGAAAGCAGAAGTCAGCCATCTTTGATGCTGTGATGATTTGCGTTGGATTCCTTAGTGACCCTTCATTGCCACTCAACTATTTCCCTGGTATAGTTATTCTTAACTTTCCTTCCATTTTGTTCCAGAACAGAATCTGGCAATATCCTTAATAGGAATAATCAAATTGTCACTAAAAATGAGCGAACATCTAAGTTCTCTAGAACTCAGGGAAGGAAACAGAAGATGGAATGTTGGCTTCATGTTGAATTCACAACATCTGCAATCAGTCACAGTCTTAAGCTGGAATATCAAAAAGAAGCAGACAGGAACAAACTACATTTAGCCTAGAGCAGGGGCACTCAAACTTTTCAGGCCATGGGCCAGTCAGATGGTTCAGGGGGCTACCCTCTATGGCCTAGGCTAGGGGCCGAATCCGGCCCCTGATACCAGTTCATTTGGCCGGTGAAGCCCGTACAGGTGCATTTTACTTCCGCTTCCAGGAGTGATGAGGGCTTTGTCGGCTGGATGAATTGGCGTCGCGGGCAGGATATAGCCCCCAGACTGTAGTTTGGGCACCCCTGGCCTAGAGTCACAATGGTGAACATTGGCACTCCAGCTGTTCTGGAACTTTGATTCCTAGAAGCCCTAATCAGCAGGAGTGTGGACTTGGGCTTCTGTTAATTGAAGTCCGAGAACACATGGAGTCCCAAAGTTCGCCATCATGGCAAGGGGAAAACACCATTCTTGCTGAAATGTGACTCCTGGGAGAAGAGCCAGCCTGTGTAGTCAGCTGTATGGTTCCAGGTCACCCCTAGAAAAAAGGGACTGTACACCACTCCTGTATTGTATGCCTAGAAAACAATGGAAAGTATCACCATAAATCAGAATTGACTTGATAGTATATAATTGCTATCATCGTCATCGCTGCTGCTGTGCTGCTGAAATCACTTTGGTGTTCATGACTAACGGCTAATTAGAAAGCAAAGCAAATCAATTAGCAAGTTAGGAAGATTAGAAAAGCTTCTATTGTGGCAACTATACACACCAGTCCACTGTCAATTTACTGTCACTGTATCATGAAGTGGCCCAAGAAGAAAGCCACTTCAGATATTGGCTGATTCAATACCGTATTTCTTTGGCTCTATGTGGAGGCTAAGGAAATGGGGAGGTGATTAAGTGTTTTAGGGTAGAAAACTAAATGACAAATAGAAAATTATCTGTAAATCTTTTTGTTATTTCCCATACTTATGGAATAGTTTTGCATCCTGGAATTCTAAGGAAAGCGTTTCATGAATTGGATAGTACGAAGCCAACCATTCATCCTTAGACACCTGAGCTGCGGGGTGTCATAGGGCTGTCAGGTGAATAATAAAGGTAATGTATGTGAAACAATGTGAATACTAGAAATCCAGACCGGCAATTACCTGGACTACTGTTTAGGAGGAAAATCCAAATAACTGACTGGGACTTGCTTTCGTTTGGGAGGAAAATGTACATGATGACACTATTGTCCTTTACATTTTATAGGGAAGCTCACTTGGGTATGTCCTCATTTCCACACAGGTATAGACAAATTTAAGGGCCAATACTTTCACAGCCGGGAGTACAAAAACCCAGAAATATTCAAGGATAAAAGAGTGCTTGTCATTGGTATGGGAAATTCTGGAGTTGATATTGCAGTGGCAGCCACTCATACAGCGAAAAAGGTAATTTCGCTCTCTTTGTAAACAATGGATTTATTCTATGCAGTTCTCTAATGTAAACCCTCCGAACAACTTTGAGAAAGACACAGTGTTTTCTAATGCCCGTTTTAAAAAATTATTTATTTATTTATTGTTTATTTATGATTATGACTTATAAGCCGCCCTCCTCAAAGAGTCCCAGGGCAGCTAACAAAGGTTTAAAAAGACATAAAATACAATATTAAATTCAATTTAAAATTAATATTAAAATATTAGAAACTAAGCAAAGATCAAAACATGCTTTGAGTGAAAGCATGTTACTTCAGTCTGGGACTTGTGCTGTGAAAGCATGTCACGTACTGTGTATTACAAGGAACTGTAAAGGAATCCCACAGTCACTAAATCAAGTCCCTGAGCTACTCACAAATTTTAAAAACAATTAAAATAAATTGAAAACTTAAAATATACTAAAATCAGCACAATGTGTACACAGCATCAAAAGGAAAACAGCCACAATGACATAAGCAAAAATAGGACTTAATTGAAATAATCGTCTGTAAGAAGATATCTTTTGCTAGCATGGCATGAAGGATGGTTGTAATCCTCTCAGTGCAAATAATACCACAGGCAGGGCATGATAAATGAGAGACTTTCTCTTACCCCTCCTGTAATAAGGAAACTGAAGGAAGGGCCTCTGATGAAAATATTAGTGCAAAGTGAGAAATATGTGGTTCCCTGGACACTCCTGGATCCCACCTCCTATAAGCCACAGTCAAAACAATGTCCAAAATTATATGGACTGCTGCAGGTGACCTACTCCTATATTGTTCCAACATACATATTGTTAGACAAATACTCCTTTAACTATCCTGCTTGAATGGATTCACCCTGCTTATTCAACATATACACAGAGCACATAATGTGCAATGCAGGGATGGAAGAATCAGAATTTGGGATCAAAATTGCTGGGAGAAACATCAACAACTTGAGATGTGCACATGATACCACCCTAATGACAGAAAGTGAGGAGGACTTAAAAAAGCTCCTGATTAGGTTGAAAGAAGAAAGTGCAAAAGCTGGCTTGAGACTCAATATCAAGAAAACCAAGATAATGGCAACAGGCCCCATCAGTCCCTGGAAAATAGATGGGGAAGAAGTAGAAGCAGTGACAGATTTTACTTTCCTAGGATCAAAGCTCACTGCAGATGGTGAGTGCAGCCATGAAATAAAAAGGCGACTGATTCTTGGGACGCAAGCGATGAGAAACCTGGGGAACATAGTGAAAAGTAGAGACATCACATTGCAAACCAAAAATCGTCTAGTCAAAGCAATGGTATTCCCAGTGGCAATGTATGGTTGTGGGAGCTGGACCATAAAGAAAGCTGAGCACAGAAGAATAGATGCCTTTGAAATGTGGTGTTGGAGGAGAGTTTTGAGAATCCCCTGGACAGCGAGGAGAACAAATAGGTCAATCTTAGAAGAAATCAAACCTGACTGCTCCTTAGAAGGTCAAATAGTAAAGATGAAGCTAAAGTACTTTGGACATCAAATGAGAAGAGAGGATTCGCTTGAGAAAGCATTGATGCTGGGAAGGGTGGAGGGCAAAAGAAAAAGGGGGTGGCCCAAAATGAGATGGCTAGATGGTATTGTAGACACAATGGGCACAATGAGGAGGATGGTGGAGGACAGAAGTGCCTGGCGGACAGTGGTCCATGGGGTCACAAAGGGTCAGAATCGACTGTGCGACTGAACAACAAAATCACATCGTGAATATGAAGCTAAAGTACTTTGGACATCAAATGAGAAGAGGGGATTCACTTGAGAAAGCTTTGATGCTGGGAAAGGTCGAGGGCAAAAGAAGAAGGGGACTGCAGAGAATGAGATGGCTAGAAGGTACTGTTGACACAATGGGCACAGAGTTGGGTGGGTTGAGGAGGATGGTGGAGGATGGGGGTGCCTGGTGTGCAATGGTCCATGGGGCACAGGGGGTCAGAATTGACTGTGCAACTGAACGACAACAAAAATCACATTGGTTGCTAATGACATGTTCCTATATATTGATGATCTTCTCTTTTTCCAGGTGATGATCAGCACAAGTAGGGGTGCGTGGGTCATAAGTCGTGTTTTTGACAATGGCTACCCATGGGACATGGTATTCCTAACTCGTTTTCTAAACATTATCCGAAATGTCCTCCCTGGGCCTGTCACAGGATGGCTGCTTGCAAGCCGCATGAACCAGTGGTTTAACCATGCAAATTACGGAATAATTCCAAACAACAGGTATTGCGAGTCAACCAAAACTAGGAAATTACATATTAGACTTCACATATTAAATGCTAATTCCTTCACAACTGTTTTGCTAATGTTTGCACAACAGTGTTATCTTTCTTCTTTAATTTTATTAAGGGGTGAAAGCAATAATGTTCATATATTTGGATTCATTAAATAATACTATTTTAAAATTGTGATGTAATAGCCTCTCGTTCTATGGGGCTATCTATATTTAAAGCAGGAACATAGAAGGGTAACAAGGATGATTAGGGGACTGAAAACCAAGCCATATGAGGAAACGCAAAAAGATCTGGGTATGTTTAGCCTTGTAAAAAGGAGACTGAGAGGGGATGTGATAGCACTCTTCAAATACCTGAAAGATAGTCATAAAGAGGAAAGGCAGGATCTGTTCCCAGTCATCCCAGAGTGCAGGATAAGGAATAACAGGCTCAAACTAAAAGAAACCAGATATAGGCTGAATATCAGAAAAATATATCTTAATGGTTAGAGCAGTGGAACCAACTGTCTCTAGGGGTAGTGAGCGCTTCAACTCTGAAAGCATTCAGGAGTGAATTGGACAATCATCTGTCAGATCTGCTTTGGTTCAGATTTCTGCATTGAACATGAGGTTGGACTTGATGGTCTAAAACAGGGGTCCCCAAACTACGGCCCAGGGGCCAGATCCAGCCCCCAATGCCAATTCATCAGCCCCATGAAGCCCTCATCGTTCCTAAAAACAGAAGTAAAACGCGCCCATACGGGTGCGTTTTACTCCCACTTTCAGGAACTTTGAGGGCTTCATGGGCAGGATGAATTGGTTTCAGGGGCCGGATCTGACCCCCAGGCCATAGTGACCGGCTCCCTGAGCCATGTGACCTGCCTGTGGCCAGAAAAGTTTGGGGACCCCTGGTCTAAAAGGTCCCTCCCAACTCAGTTATTCTATGATTTTATATATAAAGCAGAATTCAAATGTCTCACTGAAGCTAAATGAGGATAAACTCCAAGATATAGGTATTTATCAACCAAGATAGGACATCCTTTGCATAAAGGAATCGCCTCCAAATATGCAGGGCTTAAAACTCCAGCACAAACATATTGAAATTTTATTACCTGCTCTAAACCAAGGTAGTAAGAAGTTTATAATTCTCTGTGGGAACAGCTGCTCCTGCCTCTCCTGCTGTTTCTAACGCAGATCCTGAATCACAGTCCCTTCCTAGGATTTCCCCACTCATTGGACCTAACCAATTATTTCACAGGGATTACTATGAGACACTACCCTGTTTCCCTGAATATAGGACCTCCTCTTATAGTAAGGCACCCCCCCCCCATTTTTCCCCACTTCGGAAATATAAGGGGCCCTTCCCCCCCGAAAATAAGGCACTCACCTAAATCTTGCCCTGGCGATCCACTGTATGAGCAATAAATGTGTACTGTATTCTTCTTCGTCATGGAAAAATAAGACATCCCCTGAAAATAAGACCTTGTGCATATTTTGGAGTTTTTAAAAATATAAGACAGTGTCTTATATTCGGGGAAACACGGTAGTACAGTAAAACCTCATATAACACTAAAACCTGGTTCCACAAGTCTTCGTGTTATATGATTTTTCGTGTTATCTGATCCTCTATGGGATCCATAGAGATACATTGTAACTACACAGGCTTTCGCGGTTGTTATCTGAAGCATCCCATAGGATTTTAATGTTATCTGATGCAATTCTTCCCCCCAGATTCCTTGATGTTATGCGATTTTCGTGTTATTCGATACTAATGTTATATGAGGTATTACTGTACTGTAGTAGCTGCAGATGTAGTTATGCCCAGAGAGAGAAGGAAAAGGCCACTAGAGGGCATAAGGAGCCTTTTTCATTTAAAAATGATATTTAAAAATCAGGATGTGACAGAATGAGGGAGTGAATTCAATTCTCCAAGATTTAACTCTGGGCTTGGCTGCCATCCTGCCATCCTCAGATCTTTGGAGGTTGATAGTCCCTCCATTTAAAAAATGATTTAATCAACTATTCTCTAATATCATTTTACATCATTCCTTCTCTGTTTTCTCAGCTCAAGGTCATGGCTGATAAACAAACTGAGAAAGTAGAACTAAAGATATTTCTTCTTCACACAATGTGTATGCAGTTTATATTCATTTCATTGAACCTACTGAAGTGGCTTTAGATGCCTTTTTGGTAAAAATGTTGGGAAATAAGTTTCTCAGTTCCTCTTGATTATGAGAGCAGAATGAATTAAATCTCCACTTCAATTTGAATTCCAGATACTGGAGTAAAAAGGGAGGTCCATGGGTTTCTTACCTTTTTTTGTAGGCTCTCTAAGTGGCATCTGGTTAGCCCCTGTTGGAAACAACCCAAGAGCTGGGACTCCACAGGATCTAACATGTGAAGAAGTCAGAAAGAGTGGTGAAAAAATTAAAGGCATAGAACAGGAGTTGTCAACCTTTTAAAACCAGGGGCCGAGTCATGCTACCTCAAACAGCTTCGGGGGGCTGGGGGCCATTTTGCCCTTCATCTACCACATGGCACTTCCTGGTGTGGTGGTTGAGAATCCCTGACATAGGAAAAAAGAGAGACCCTGCAGGCCCACCTACACGATAACACTGTAACTGAAGTGCTACATCTCCTTGGCTCTCAACACACAAATACAGGGGTTCCCAAACTATGGCCTGTGATGCCAAAACATCCGGTCCATGCTGCCCGCACCGCTCCCAGAAGCAGAAGTAAAACACGCCTGTGAATGCACACAATGTGTCCTGCATGCACATAACGCTACTGTAAATGTACTCGTGGCTGTCGTAAACACGTTTACAACAGCCACAGACATGTTTTACAGCCAAAGGAACCACATGACCAGCCTGCTCAACCATGTGACTGTCCCGTGGCCAAAAAGTTTGGCCATCCCTGCACTAAATCTAAGCGTCTCATTTACTCTCTCCCATAGATCTATATTAAGAGAACCAGTGTTAAATGATGAACTGCCCTCATGCATCATCAGTGGAAAGATCACTGTTAGACCCAAGGTGAAGGAGATCCAAGAGAACGCTGTTGTCTTTGCAGATACTTCTGATGTAGAAGAAGTAGACCTCATTGTCTTCGCTACTGGATACAAGGCTTCTTTTCCCTTCATTGATGAGTCAGTCCTCAAGGTCGAAAATAACCATGCCTCACTGTACAAATACATCTTTCCTCTTCAATTGGAAAAACCAACGCTTGCAGTTATAGGCTTTCTCAAGCCCATAGGGCCATTCATGCCAGTTGTGGAACTCCAAGCGCGTTGGGTCACCCGTGTCTTTAATGGTAGGTGTGGTGAAGAACACGAAACCCCATGAGGTCACAGGGATATTAAAGATACATGTAAAATGACATGAGAGCTAAACAAAAACAATAGAAGCAAAATCAAACAGGAAGGGGTGGGAGCTTGCCTCAAATGCCCGGTGGGGGTGGAGAGACTCTGTCAATCAAGTTAGTGGCAAAGAACAATCAAGTTAGGCTAAAATGCTCCCTCCCATAATACCCAATGTTAGTGCATGCAAGATTGGTATTATCCCAACAGCAACATGACTTGAGCCATCCATAACTGAGAGGTGGTGGTATGTTATCTCATGTTTCTTCAGAGGTGGAACCCAAAGTGGTTCACCTTGGATTCCCAGGCAGCCTCCCATCTAGGCACTGATCAGCACAGTTGCTCACTGGCTCCTGTACCTTGTAACCAGTGGTGAGTTGTCAATTTTTTTCCTACCCCACCGTGATGTAATTACATTGTAATTACATGATGTCATGGGCGGAGCAAAAAAAAAAAAATGGCTGCCCAGAACTGCACATGCATCAAACCTCCATTTGACACATGCACAGTTCTACTTTTTTTAGTGTGCATGCGTCAAACCTCTATTTGACGGAAGCACACTAAAAAATAGAATTGCACATGCGTCAAATAGATGTTTGACGCATGCGCAGTTCCGGGCAGCCATTTTGGCTGCCTGGAAATACACTGGGGGGGGGCTGGAGAGGTGGCCGAACCGGGTCGCCCGGGGGTTCCCCCCCTTGGCAACCCCCGCATGATGGTTGTTACCGGTTCTGGCGAACCAGTGTGAACCGGTCACAACCCACCACTGCTTGTAACATTGAACTGGCTCAGAAGGTTTCCTTTGCCATATAAAGCTTCTGACCTTGGCCTGACTCCTTGGTTTCTGGAATGAATTGCATAGTTATAAACCAAATTCTTCCCATGCCACTTGTGTCTGCTTCCGAATACACCTGCACTTTCCGAACCTCTATGCCAGGGATACAATGTGGGAGACTGGAGGACCTCCAACATATCCTCGTTCTGCTTGGCATCTCAGCTGCTAATGATACAAATAGCGATGCAGGAGTTCTATGTATTGCATAGCACATTTGTGTGCTGTCCCCAACTTATAACAGTGTGCAGTGATGGGCAGCCAAAAATTTTACTACCACACTGTGGGCGGAGCTGATGTCCTGGGTGGAGCCAATGTCATGGTGTCATGGGTGGAGCCAGTGACATGGGCGGACCCAACGTAAAAAAAAATACAGTACAAGATGGCTGGAGGTGCCTGACACCCTCAGCCAGCCTGATCTTAAAGCAGGGAGCCTGGGCAGGCTGTCTCCTTTAAGATTGGGCTGGCTGGAGGTGTCAAGCTGAATACTGGAGGTGTACGTGTGCCAATTGGTGTTTTAATGCATGCACACTCACAAGCAGCCATTTTGGGTTGCAGAGTTGGGCAGCTGGTGAGACGACCAAACCGGTCACCTTAAAGAAAAGGTAACCACCCCTAGTGGTCTCCCAGGAAGGTTACTAAGCCACCCCCACCCCCGAAACCACGCGGGATTGTTACCACCGGTTCTACAGAACCGGGGCTAACCAGCCCATGCCCACCACTGGCAGTGTGCCAAGTGTGAGATGGTGAGGGGAGGAAGAGTGTATGTGTGAGAGAGAACATGTGTATACTCTCCCTCTCTTCTCCTTGCATTTCTTCCTTGTTCAGACCAGGTGTGAAACTGCCAAAATGAAGCCACTTTTTAGTGAGTTCATCCTGCAGGGTTTTTTTTTTTTTGCCTGAACTAGTGGGGGAAAGATTAGCAGGCAAGACAAGGTTGCTGTTACCATGGTATACCCAATTGTAGTTCAAATACAGTATACCACAATCCTCAAGGAGGCTCTTTCTGTGTACCCCTTCTCCTTGCATTCAGACCCACTCAAAAGATCAGTTTTTCTCAACCTTTGGTTTTTGAACTTCAGTACCCAGAAGCCTAATTCAATTCCCCAAAGCACTGATCAGCCAATGTACTGGCTTAGGATTCTGGTAATTGAAGTTTCTCTGTGGGGTGTGGGACCCACAATTGGGAACCCCTAGACTAGAGGTTTTTCCTAGCAAGCCAGAGAGATACTGGACCCTGCCGATTTCCCAATTTCACTCCTGCCAAAGTCATCCCCCTTTAATAAGTTACCTCTCAATCACTACTTAACCCTGTGTCCCCAAGAAGCAGAAGTTCAGAAATAGTTAGGTAACCAGCTTTTACATTTTGACGCATTCTTCCTGTAAGAGCTGTTGTGTTTTTTGCTGAAATACCTACAGTGTGATTCATTGATATATTCTTCCTCTCTGCTAAGGCTTATGCAAGTTGCCTCCAGTAAACACAAGGATGGAAGAGGTCACTCAACAGAAGGAAAACAAGATCAACTGGTAAGACCTTTAATGTAAACAGGACTATGTTGAATGAAATCTGAAGGGGTCGGAAGGAGGTGAAGTCCTCATCTCATGTCTTCAGTAGGTAAATGGTTTTTAGAAAACAACAGATAAACCATTTTAATAATAAAAACTGTACACAGTATTGGCAAGTCAATTCAGAATTAGGGTGACTACTTTAAGTGGTTTTACTCTTTCCTTTTGGTGGAGGACGGGAGTGCCTGGGGGACAGTGGTCCATGGGGTCGCAGAGGGTTGGAATCGACTGTGCGACTGAACAACAACAAACCTTGGGGCTGTGCAGCTTGCACAAGGCCACATCGGTTATTTTGGGATGCTCAGTTCTGATGCCTGACTTGATACCTTCATACTACCTTAAGGGCACATCTGCAAAAGTCAAACACAGACATAGCTACAGCTATTATCCAATTAGAGGGGAAGGGAGGGAGGAAGTTAAAATCAGTGCACATTCAACAAGAGCAAGCCTTCAAGTTGCTCAGACCAATCAATGAAGTTGATCCAGTAACTTTGTAGGAATCAGAGTTTAGCCACCTAATTTATTCTGGCATATTAGTGCAAAAATGGTTGCTAGTTGATCTCCAAGCAGCTCCCTCCAGTTCCCCATTAGAAAACCAGTTCAGATGACCAGGCCTTAAGTTCTTGGAAGCATTATGGTACAATTGTACTGAAATTCAACAGGAACTTCTAGGCCATGATGCACTTCACATAATTTTATAAATATACCAGTGATTCAATCCAGCTGGAATATAACTAAGGCACCTATGTTTTCAGAGGGAGTGTAACACCATCCAGCACAAGTTGGCTCCTTATTCATTGACATGTCTTTTGACTGACCTGAAAACAATTCTATCTTGTCTGGATGAAGTTTCAGGTTGTTCAGTCTATTTCTCACACCAGAAACTGATCTAGAATTGAAACATCTACCAAGTCACATAGTGTGGATTTCAGTCGGCCAGGGCATAAGCTAAATTTGCCACCCCCTGGTGGGTGCTGGCTCCCGCTCCCGCTAGGGCTTCTGGGAGTTGTAGTCCAAGAACTCCCATACACCCAAAAAGTGCTGCCCAGGGCGAGTCGCCACCACCACCGCCCTGACGCTATTGCATCTACCCCACATTTAGATGCAAAGGAAACTCATACTCATACTCATGAGTAGCATACTCATGAGACTGAACCCTAGAACTTCAGATCTCTCCCTGCAGTTTCATGTCGATGTTAAATAGCATGGGGAACGAAATAGACTCTTGAAGGACCCTACAGACCAATAGCCAGGTTGTCAAACCAGGAATCCACAGCACCACTTTCTCCCCTCCAGAAAAGTCCAGAAACAGTTTCAAACATTGCGACCAAGTTCTGTGTCCAAGTTCTGTGTCCAAGGACAAAACATTCAATGCCATCAATTCCGTCTCACTAATTATTTCACTTACTGATTGGACACATTTTTCCCTTCTCTTCTTTTTTGTTTATTTATTTATTTATTTATTATTCAGGTTCGGCTTCTCTTTTGATGAGGTTCTGAAAACAGATTGTCTTGTGTACTGTGACCAACTTGCCTCCTTTATTGGAATAAAACCTAGTGTGTCAACGTTGCTTCTCAAAGATCCAAAATTAGCCATGAAGATTTTCTTTGGGCCCTGCTCCTCCTACCAATACCGTCTGACTGGGCCAGGGAAGTGGGAGGGAGCCCGAACCGCCATCCTGAGCCAGTGGGAACGAACTCTGAAGCCCATAAGAACCCGGGTTGTAGAAGATTCTCAGAATTTTCTTGTGTATGTACTAAAAGTGCTGGCCATCTTTGCAGTCTTCGTTGGCATCTACTTCAGTTTGAATTAATTCTGGTAGATCTACAGTACTATTACGGGTGTAATTTTGAATTCACATATCAAAATGAATCAGAAATGGTGGGGGAAACTAATTTAGATTATATCTCAGCTTACAAATGAGCAAAGGGGGGAAGGAAGAGTCTTTTGTTAAGAAGAGGACACAAAATTACATACAAAGCCAGGATCGAAAGTAATATACTTTTATCATTTTTTGGAAACAGAAATCACAGTACCTGTATATACTCGAGTATAAACCTAGTTTTTTTAGTCCCAAAAATGAGCCCCAAAAAGGGGACACGACTTATACTTGGGTCAATGAACATGGGGATCCCAAGACTGCGTTAGATTGAGACAGGCCAACAATTTAATTAATTTTACCATATTTTCATGTATTTTGATTATTGAAACTCACTAAAAGTTGATGCATTTCCCACCCTCAGCTTATACTCGGGTCAATCTATTTCCTGGGTTTTCAGATAAAAATTAGGTACCTCATCTTATATTCAGGTCAGCTTATACTCAAGTATATACGGTACATTAAACTCAGTGGTGGGCTCCCAAAAAAATTACTACCACACTGTGGGTGTGGTATGGTGGGTGTGGCCAAGGGGAAAGCCCTGCATTGCACCCGAATTAGGACTACAGGTACTTTATTTCAAAACTTGGATGGGCGGAGCCAGCTAAAATTTCAGCTACTGGTTCTGGTGAACTGGTGCAAACCTGCTGATGCCCACCACTGATTAAACTACCAAAAGCAACTGGATTAAATTGTTTCAGACATTTTGATGACACCGGTAGGGCAATCTTATATACATCTATTCAAAAATGTCCCACAGGCTATAAACAAGCTTAGTTCCTATTAGATGAGTTTAAGATTTCAGTTTTAATCACGGCTAACCTATCTAGATTGCAATAATGGTGAATCCAGTATGCACCTTGGATATCTGCCTGGTCGTTCTTTCTTTTGTTGGTGTCGGTGATTCACAAAACCTGAAGACAGAAAACATACTAAGAGAAAAGCTGCAGACACTGAGGTGAAAGCAGCAGGTGGAGCCCTGTTTGTAAGTCAACTGCTTTGAAACAACAGCCATATTCAGGTGATATGGCTTGAACAGAACACTCTCCTTTTCTGATTGCCACCTTTAATTTGCATGTATGAATGATCAGGATAAAGGAAGCATTGTGTGCAGGTCAGAAGGCACTCATCAATTCTGTACTGAATATCAGTCCGTAGAAGACACACATGTAGAAAAGATCAGTTGAACAACCAACAAAAGTTGTCTTTCATTTTTAAAAATGTAGGAAATAATATGAGTTCTAGCCAGGGGTTGTGAAAATCCTTTGTAGGGAGTGTCTCACCCCATTCACCTCCATCATCAAGTTTTTTGTGGTTTTAGCATTGGGTCCTGCTGACATATGGCTATTACACTTAAGCAAGAACCCTGGAAATCTGGGGGTTTGAACAAGTTTATTCTCCAAGTACAATGTGACAATTCATGCCTGTGCTATAAATGCAAGGCTATTTCCATATCTCTTTTAGTTGTTATGGCTGTCAAGTCAGAAATCTAGCAAGAAAAGCAAGAAAGGCCTTTGTGGCATCTCAAAGACTATCAAGTTTTATTTGACTTAAGTTTATGTGGGCCCTACCCCACTTCTTCATATGCATGAAAGCAGACAGAACTGGTAGTCTTCCATTTGCCCCCAAACTCTTGCTGTAGCAGGAATTTTCATCTTAAGAACTTTTAACTCAGCATTTTAATAAAGCCAGAGTTCATTTCTTAGCTGTAGGTCATCACAATCAGAAGAGATTGAGCTGCTAAACTCTCACTGGACATACAGTCCAAATTTGAAGAAAACCAGTATATCTGAGATATTTGTTCTAATGTTTTCTCGATCCCAATTCTTTTTTTAAAAAAGTATTTTAGTTATTTGTCTACAGATTCCTTGATGGGAACTGTGTTTGAAGGCTGAAAAAGGTTCTGATTAAGTCTTCTTGATGCAATGTATTTCTCATCTACTTGTTTATGCACTAACTCTACATTTCTCTGCACTACAACAAATGTTGAGTCTTATAAACTCACAGGGCAAAACTTCTATTCTTGCTGCAAATGTCAATGATTTTTAGGATGTTAGTCAACAATGTAAGACACAGCAATAACTTTGAAAGTTGTGGGATTACATCATAAATGTTGGATTGCTTGAGATTGATAAAATCCAGAATCTTATTTACAACAATAGTCAACCCCAGGTTCTCCTGAATGTTTACACTCAAAATATGAAGGTACTGTAATACCGTAGCAGTTTTCTGTTGGATTAACTACCCAACCTACTGTGCCAGTAACTAGAGTTCTGAGCTGTAGCAGATTTAGACCCAGATGTTTCAGACATTTATTCTGGCTAGCAGCTACTGTTGTTCAACATTATTAGTTTCCTGGGAGTAAGCTCAATGAATCCAATGGGACTTCCTTACTTTTGAGTAGATACATCCTTGGCCTAATCTCCATGAATGTGTTTAATGTACTTGTCTTTCCCATTACTATACTGTATAATGTAATAGTAATTACTATATACAGTATAAACAAATATTGTATCAATGTTATCAGTATGTTACCAATATTGTATCGTATAGAGCAGTGATGGCTAACCTTGGCACTTCAGATGTTCTTGAACTTCAATTCCCAGAAGCCCTGATCAGCAGGTGTACTGACTGGGCTTCTGGGATTAGAAGTCCAAGAACACCTGGAGTGCCAAGGTTAGCCATCACTGACATCAAGTAAAATTATTATCATTATTATACCTCATTTAGCAAATATTTTCAATGTCTGTTCAAAATAACATACATAGAAGGGAATAAATATGAATATTCCAAAATTGTAGATGGTAGAAAATTAATGTTAGAACAGAATACAGTATATAGAGAAAGGGGTGGGTTTATAGCCACACTGATCTTCTGTTGTTACTGGATGCAAATAGCACACTGATTTGTAAACTGATTTGGTTATACCAACCAACCATTATGTGATATGTATTTCTGTACCTGATACTGTATGTATAAATTGATACCATGAAACCTCACTCTTATGTTTGATGAAGTGGACTTGGTCCACAAAAGTTCACATTAAATACAGGAGTTAGTCTTTAAGGTGCCACGTTTTTTGTCTTTTTTGCTGTTTTGTTTACTCTCCAAGGTCTGGAAAGTACAGTACGTATTGCCAACTGGAACGATCCCTCCCCTGGTGACTCAGAGGAGAAAGAGAAGTGGGGGAAAACCCACTGCCAGGAAATGTAACTTTTCATTTCTTTTGCAAGGATGACTAAAGCGGCACGTAGATATTAATGTTATGCATATGTTTTTATGAGGGTTTTTTTTTTTTTGCTTTTGTTTGTAATTTTGCTATAATAAAAAATTAAACAAGTACAACATTTTTTTACTTTTTGCTGTTTTGTTTACTCTCTGAGATGTTTGCACAAACTAAGGGATACCACTTCAAACAAAAAGGAAGGCAGTCACTACAACCTAAAGGTAAAGGTTTCCCTTTGCTTGAAAGCGGGTCGTATCTGACTCTAGGGCTCAGTGCTCATCTCTGTTTCAAAGCGGAAGAGCCAGCGCTGTCTGCTTCTAATCTGCAGATGTATGAATCGCAGCAAACCCATTGGTGTGGATTCACAGGGGGCTTGCGCTTCTGGGAACTGAAGTCCAAGAACATCTGGAGTGCCAAGGTTCGCCATCAGGGTCCTAAGCGATGCCACGGCTAATGAAAGGAGGAGGGGAGGACAGGGGAAGGAATGGCGACCTCCACAGGTGCAGGAAATCAATTGTGCGCCCCGGCCCATCACAGACCAAGCGCCTCTGAGGCAGCTGTGCACCAGCCTCCGCCTCCCTCGGTTCGAATCCTGGCGACGGCTGTCCACGCGGGAGGGAGGGAGAGGGAGGGAGTCTTTTAGGTCCGTCCTTCCTGTTTCTGAGGGCGTCTCCGCCTTGCTTTTACCTTTCAGTTCTTCAACAGCAGCTCTCAGGGCAGTAGATGAGGGCTGGGAGGAGTTTCAGGGACAAATAAAAACAGACAGAAGTTACTCTATTAGTTGAAACTTGTAGCTGAACATTATGACCTTGGAGAAGGACTGGAAATGTTTCCAGGGGATTGACAGAAGGATAACCGCACCTTGCCCCCCTGCCCCAGCCGAGACTGGTTGGCCAACAACTTCATTCTGGCAACTGGCACTCTCTTGTTCTTGTGGACCCTTGCAACCCATACCTAGGTGAGATATGGGTGTAATAACCAAGAAGGACTGCTCCTTTAGGTAATTCAACATACTATGTAGGGGATGTGGTGGCTCAGTCGTTAAGAAACTTGCCTTGTTAGCTAGAAGGCTGGCAAAGTTGGCAGTTCGAGATCCAGGTACTGCATGACGGAGGAGCGCCCATCTCTGTCCTGGCTCCTGCCAACCTAGCTGATTGAAAGCAAGAAATTGCAAGTTGATAAGTAGGGACCACTTGGGTGGGAAAAGATCTTGGGGAAATGAAAGGAGCCTCGTTTGGGCATCCAAAGTTTCTCCAGCAAAAATCCTTCCAGCCCAGAATAATTTCTGACATGATCCATATATCTTATTATAATACAGTACAGTGGTACCTTATACAACGGTTTTAATCCATTCCACGGGGCTCGTTGCTGTACGAAACAATTGCTATACAATGCATGCACCATATAGCGGTTTTCCCTATGGGATGCATTGTACAACGATTTTTGTTTTGTTTTTTGCTAAATGGTTTTTCCCATTGAAAAATTGTTGTACTTTTTCTCCATAGGGAAAATTGTTATGCGGGATGCCATTTCTCCCCCCAAAAAAACTAATTGTTATGCGATTTCATTGAACAAATAGGTCAGTCTTAGAAGAAATCAACTCTGACTTCCCCCTTAAAGGTCAAATAGTAAAGATGAAGCTAAAGTACTTTGGACATCAAATGAGAAGAGAGGATTCACTTGAGAAAGCCTTGATGCTGGGAAAGGTGGATGGCAAAAGAAAAAGGGGGCGGCCCAAAATGAGATGGCTAGATGGTATTGTAGACACAATGGGCACAGAACTGAGCGAGTTGAGGAGAATGGTGGAGGACAGAAGTGCCTGGCGGACAGTGGTCCATGGGGTCGCAACGGGTCAGAATCGACTGTGCGACTGAACAACAAAAATGGGGTGATTGTTGTATGATGTTCCAGTGTAATTAGATCAAGACACAATCAACAAAACTGAAAATCTGGTTCCAAAGAAACTGTGGAGGAATCAGGAGTTAAAGTGTACTGACCTTTTTATTTCTTTGTTTGTTCCATGTGTTGGGAGGTTACAAACTCAACAAAGAAAACCCCAGCATTTTTTGGTGTCTGGCCTCTTTGTTTATTTGCCTGTGTTTATTTTAAATGTTTGTCACTTTGTAAATACTTCAGGATATCTGGAACATTCCTCTCCTGTGATTTGTGGGAGAAATGCTGCTCGTGAAGAGCAAACACACCAAAAAAAAGTTACAGGAAGATAGGTACTAAGCTAAAAAAAAGTTTCCCCAAAATTAGTACCAGTAAATTTGTCAAAGGGTAGCTCAACATAATTGTGTAACTTCTTAGCCAACTGCAAGAAGCAATTTACTTCCTCTGGGAATAACAATGACCTTTGTACTCTATTTAAGGTGAAAGAGCAGTGTGTATATTGGGTGATCTAGCTTCAACTGGGCACTCTCTTCTAAGGAAAAGCATTGAAGAGAAAAGACACTTCCCTGATCCCAGAGACTATGGGGAAAAGAGTGGCGGTCATTGGAGCTGGAGTGAGTGGACTCACTTCTATCAAGTGCTGCCTGGATGAGGGGCTGGAGCCCACCTGCTTTGAGAAGACCGATGGCCCCGGAGGGCTGTGGCAGTTCACTGTGAGTGGCATGAACTTTCATAAAGCGTCAAGGAAAAGTTGAATCCTGTTAGAAAGAGTTGAGTAATGTATTAGAGCCAAGGCAAGGCTTTTCCTGCTTTTTCCTCAATCAGGAATGGGATGAGTGTAACTGTAGCTGGAAATGGAGAAGAAAAAGAAAGCAAACAAAAGCAACTGCTGTGTCCAAGAGACAAGATACAAAGACCTACAACCCATACAGTTAACTATAACAGATTTCCCCCCCTAAAAGAAGGCACAATGAATTTTAAAGTAACGCACAGAGAAGTTACTTTATTGTTTTTCTAGTTTTCTAATTACTTTATAAAGTTGTGTTTAAGGACAGTGGTGCCCAAACTTTTTGGGCCACGGGCCAGTCACATGGTTCAGGCCCACAAAGCCCTTGTCGTTCCCTGGAGTGATGAGGGCTTTGTGGGCCAGATGAATTGCTGTCAGGGGTTTATTAAGCCCCTGGGCCATAGTTTAGACGCCCCTGGTTTAAGAAAAGACTCTTCCCTGACACCAGAGACCACACCGGGGTGGGGGGAAATGGCAGTTGTTGGAGCTGGAGTGAGTTGACTGACCTCCATCAAGTGTTGCCTGAATGAGGGGCTGGAGCCCACCTGCTTTGAGAAGGCCGATGGCACCAGAGGGCTGGTTTTATTTTTTTTTATCTCATCTTTTTAACAATTTTAACGGGGGGTTTTTTAATAGAAAGTAACAGAAAAGTAATGAACAGTGCCAGAAGTTGCTTATGATAAATAACTTTTCAAATTATTTAACGGGTAAAATTTTTGAAGTGGTGGCCATGCTAGTCTGCAAGCATATCAGACAGGAAGTAAAACAAATCAAAGATAAACAAAACAAAGACAATAATGTTGTGGCACCTTAAAGTCTAACTGCTATATTGTAATGTTTGTCTTTTGTGCATCAAGTCTTCTTCTTCAGACCTAAGAGTGTGACTTCATAGTACAGTCAAACCTTGCATAAAGAGCGCCTCGCTTAGAGACTAACTCACTTAAAGAGCAGAATTTTCTCTGAATGGTCGCCTTGCTTAACAACTAAAACCAACCAAAAACTCGCTTAACAACTAAATTGAGGTTCACACACACACCCATTGGTCACTTACAATGGTGTTTTCGCTTAGAGAGTTTTTGGTTGGTTGTAGTTGTTAAGCGAGGCGACCATTCAGAGAAAATTCTGCTCTTTAAGGGAATTAGTCTCTAAGCGAGGTACTCCTTGTGCTAGGTTTTAGTGTACTTCTGTATCCATACCTGGTCTGGGGACCATGTATAAATAATTGCCATGAAGTCTCACTCTTATGTCTGAAGAAGTGGACCTGATCTATGAAAAATAATATTAAAATATAGCAGTTAGTCTTTGAGGTGCCACCATATTTTGTTTTGTTTTATTTAATGGGTAAGAGAAGATAATTACTTTTGAAAAATATCTTTCCAAGTTCTGTTTTATCCACAAGGAGTTATTCCAGAATGATTACACTGTGTAATTAGGAAACATGTCCACCTATTAGCAACAGATATTCTACAGTTAAACAATACCATTGCTTGAATATGTGCTTGTACATGTGAGGGCAAGATATAGAAATTCAAATATAATAATAATAATAATAATAATAATAATAATAATAATAATAATAATAATAATAATAATAATAATAATAATAATAATAATAATAATAATAATAATATATGCCACTCCTGCTGATCAGGGTTTGTAGGAATTGAAGTTCAAGAACACCTAGAGTGCCAAGGTTCACCATTATAGATATATACTATCCTCTGTCCCTTCATTTTCTGCCTAGAGACACCCCACCAAGGCAATATTTGACTTTCTGGCACTGAGCCCAGACTTTTGAGGAAGATGCCCTGTCTATGTACACCTGAAACCAAGTAAAACAATCCATGTATTTGGGGACCCCGATAAAATTGGCTAGGTTGTGATTGGGTGGAGAGTTCTGTTCACATGCAGGTCAACAAGAACTTACTTTCAGACTTGCAGGCTCAGTGCTAAGAGGTTGGGGACCAAGTAGAGATGTAGGGGATGGAGTCAGTATGCAGGGCTCTGTCCAGTGGTGGGCTGTTGCTGATTCGCACCGGTTCACCTGAACCAGTAGCAACAACCCTGGGTGGTTCTTGGGGGTTGGGGGTGGTAGTAACCACCTGGGATATTTTTTTTAAGGTGTCTGGTCCAGTCATAATGTCATGGCATCATGAGGTTGGCTCCGAACACATTGCAATGATGTCACGGTGTGGTAGCGAAAATTTTGACAACCCACCACTGGCTCTATCCCTTTCTTGCCCTCACTTGTACAGGGAAATACTTGAACTGTTCTGTTGCTGGAACATATCCTCAGTATAGGTACAGACATACATAGAGTAATGAACCTGCTATAGAACTTCACTTGCCTTGCTTTATTTTTGAATCATCTTCCTATCATAAAAGTTGATGGGAGCAAGAATGGATGCACTTTGCACATGTGTTTGAAGGTCAGAATACATTTGTACAAAATCTCATGGGAGAGGGTTGTCTCCATTCTGTTTGGAACCTAAAATCATGTTTCCCAGTTGCATGGAGAGACCTATGAAGGTACATTTGTGTGATGGTGGTGGTGGTGGTGGTTATTCAACTTGTATGCCACCCCACTCGCAAGGCGACTCTGGGCGGCTAACAAAGATCCAAAATATACATTTACAATTACAAGATACCACATTATCATAATATAAAAACATTTCAACATATCATCATCACAAATCACAGTATCAAAAGTATCAGTAGCACAATATCAAAAGCATTACAAAAACAGAAGGGGAAAAAAAACTAATTTGAGAAGTCCCACAGAAAGTCTGACAGCAACAGAAACAGCAAAGAACAAAATCAAAAGTCACCGTTCTTGTCCTCCTCCTGGCCGGTGGAAGGGCCAGGAGGGCGCGGCGGTGCGAGGGTGTCTTCGGGCCTCCCATGGCTATGGGGGCTCCTTTATCCTCCTGGCCGGTGGAAGGGTTCTATCCAGACCTTCAAATGAATGTGTTGAAAGCAGTCCTGCTTTACCATTAATCCATTTCACTCCCAGCAAAGGGATTTCCTCAGGGATATTTGCCTCACTAATCAAATTTGCATGTTAACATTCTGCTCACAACAAGAAAGTGAGCTCAGAACAGTTTCATAGGATAGCTAAAAGTACACAGCATAAGCATGGTAGTGGGTTACACAGCTAGTCTTCAAAATCATGCGTTTAAAAAAGCTTGTGTTAGTTTTATAATTAAAAAAAATCTTTGTAATTTTCATTGTTACTGTTGCATAGGAAATTCCGGAAAAGGGAAGAACCACCGTGTACAGATCTGTGATAACCAACACCTCCAAGGAAATGACCTGCTTCAGTGATTTCCCTTTTCCAGCAGAGTGTCCCAATTATTTGCATCACTCCGTGCTCTTGAAGTACCTAAAGGCATATGCGGAACATTTCCACCTTCTTGGCTACATACAGTTTAAGGTGAGGAGAAAATTAACAGGATATTATTTTACAAGAGTCAGGACCTGTCCAGATAGAGGTAAAAGCACCTGATTCAGTGTTGTCTTCTTTGTGGGGAGAGGGGTCTCCTTGCCAAGAGCCTTTTATCTTGCCTTCTGTGTTTTTTGATCATAGAATCATAGACTATTATGTGTCCTGTGCTCTGGGGTGATTGAAAACAAATCCTGCTCTTTCTCTGTATGACAGTCTTTCTCGACTCAGTTTTCTAAAATGCTGACTGGGAGGCAGAAGGTCAGCAGTTCGGTTCCCGAGTACTGCAGGACGGAATGAGCTCCTGTCTTTGTTCCAGCTCCTGCCAACTGAGCAGTTTGAAAGCAAGAAATTGCAAGTAGATAAATAGGGACCACTTCGCTGGGGAGGTAAACAGCACTCCGTGCGCTCTGGTGTCTAGTCATACCTGCCACATGACCAAGGAAACGTCTGCAGAAGCAGACAGCGCTGGCTCTTTGGCTTTGAAACAGAGATGAGCACTGAACCCTAGAGTCGGATATGACTGGCTTTTGAGCAAGAGAAACCTTTACCTTTAAATATGCCCAGTTTTGTCTGTCTTTATTCATAGAGCTTGGCTACCAGTCCCGCAGCCATCCTGTAGCCCTCCTCTGAACTTGTTCCAGTTTGTCACCAAACTGATTAAAATGTGTCCAGGACTGGACACAGTACTCAAAATGAGGCCTAACAATGCTGAACAGAGGGGAACTAGTGCTTCACGTGATTCGGAGACTAGATTTCTGTTAATGCAGCTTAAAATAGCACTTTTTTTTTTTTGCAGTCCTGGCTTACTGTTGGCTCATATTCAGCTTGTGATGTACAGATTCTTTTCACCTGTGGTGTTGTTGACCCACAGTTTGTCACTGCATTTGGTTTCTTTTTCCTACATCAGTCTTTCCCAATCTTTTTTGAGTTATGGCCCACTTTTATTATAGCCATGGAGGAATCAAAATTGCTGGAAGAAACATCAACAACTTGAGATATGCAGATGATACCACCCTAATGGCAGAAAGTGAGGAGGACTTAAAGAAGCTCCTGATTAGGTTGAAAGAAGAGAGTGAAAAAGCTGGCTTGAGAGTCAATATAAAGAAAACCAAGATAATGGCGACAGGTCCTATCAGTCCCTGGAAAATAGATGGGGAAGAAGTAGAAGCAGTGACAGATTTTACTTTCTTAGGATCAAAGCTCACTGCAAATGGTGATTGCAGCCATGAAATAAAAAGGCGACTGATTCTTGGGATGCAAGCAATGAGAAACCTGGGAAACATAGTGAAAAGTAGAGACATCACATTGCAAACCAAAATTCATCTAGTCAAAGCAATGGTATTCCCGGTGGCAATGTATGGTTGTGAGAGCTGGACCATAAGGAAAGCTGAGTGCAGAAGAATAGATGCCTTTGAGATGTAATGTTGGAGGAGAGTTTTGAGAGTCCCCTGGGCAGTGAGGAGAACAAATAGGTTGGTCTTAGAAGAAATCAACCCTGACTGCTCCCTAAAATAGTAAAGATGAAGCTAAAATACTTTGGACATCAAATGAAAAGAGAGGATTCGCTTGAGAAAGCCTTGATGCTAGGAAAGGTGGAGGGCAAAAGAAGAAAGGGGCGGCCAAAAATGAGATGGTTAGATGGTATTTTCGACACAATGGGCGCAGAGCTGAGCGGGTTGAGGAAGATGGTGGATGACTAAGGTGCATGGTGGGCAATGGTCCATGGGGTCGCAAAGGGTTGGAATTGACTGTGCAACTGAACAACAACAAAAAGAGGTAAACCCATTAAACAGATTTTTCAGAATGTAATTTTAACCTAAGGTTTAATGTTATGGCTAGTCTGGGCAGCCAGCATCAAAATTTGTGGCTGAGTGCTTGTTAAAGCCAACCTCATGTCAGTCTCAACGTTCATTCTATTTCTTGTCTTTGTTTTGATAGGAAGTATTGACTATCCCATTCTTGCAGAGATATGTAGAGGCAAGTGAAAATAAAACTCAAAAGGCAAACATAGTAACATTTGAATACAGTATGACTAATGCATAGCACATTAGAACTGAGTCAGTAATTTTAAATAAAACAAGTTACATGCTCAGGGATCATTCTACAGAGCCAATAACCCATCCTGTAGTTCTTCAGAGAGACTGGGTACACTCAAAGAAGCAAAGGATGGGTTTTGTATCCATGCAGGCGCTCCTTCTGTAAACTCAGGGACGTGCTGCTGAATTTTCTTTTCAAGGAAATCAAAGTGTCCAAAAACCACCTCTTTCAGATTCTCATCCCATTCACCATCAGATTCCTTTATCACACTGCACTGTTTTTTAAACATGGAGGTGTTTTCAAGGTCTACTTTTCAACACCACTATTGCAGCTTGGACTTAAGTGCCTGAAGATTGTCTTGAAACTGGATAATGTATGATTCCTTTCCCTGAAGTTTAGGTTTCAACTTATTTTAGCTGGTCTAAAATGTCTGCTACGTAAGCAACTCTTTGCTGCCAACTTCATCATTAAATTAGCCACAAGGCAATGTTTCCCTTGCACTTCCAGAAACAACTTGATTTCACTTTTCAACTCAAAAATACAATTGGCAACGTTTCCTTCTGACAACCACCATATAGCAGTACAGTAATACCTCATATAACATTAGTATCGAATAACACTAAAATCGCATAACATTAAGGAATCTGGGGGGAAGAATTACATCAGATAACATTAAGATCCTATGGGATGCTTCAGATAACAACCGCTAAAGCCTGTGTGGTTACAATGTATCTCTATGGATCCCATAGGATTTTAACATGCATCAGATAACACTAAAAATCATATAACACGAAGACTTGTGGAACCAGGTTTTAGTGTTATATGAGGTTTTACTGTATAGAAAAGAAGAATCTTGTGAACAGAATTCATGTCTTTACAGAGTTCTTTAAACAATCAGGTGTGAAAGGCTCTAGGTTTGATGTAATTTACAGTTTTGATCAGAACATCAAGTACCTGTACCTCTTGCAGAGGAGCCAGAAGAGTCTTGTTCTGACAAGATTTTATTGGTGAATCATTCAGCGAATGCCCTTTGCTTGGGGAGTAAATTCTTTCACTTTTGTCTGGGGATTGGCTTTGACAGCAGAAGCTGTATATGGCCAGTGTCAGAGCAGGTAAAAGTAAATGTTTCCCTTGCTCAAAAGCCAGTCGTATCCGACTCTAGGGTTCAGTGCTCATCCCTGTTTCAAAGCCGAAGACCCACGCTGTCTGCTTCTGCAGACGTTTCCGTGGTCATGTGACAGGTATCACTAGACACCGGAGTGCTGTTTACCTTCCCACCGAAGTGGTCCCTGTTTATTTACTTGCAATTTCTTGCTTTCAAACTGCTAGGTTGGCAGGAGCTGGGACAAAGGCGGGAGCTCATTCCGTCCTGCAGTACTTGGGAATCGAACTGCTGACCTTCCGCTTCCCAGTCAGCATCTTAGCCACTTGAGCCACTGCAGTATCACTGCATAAAAGCCAACCCTGTCAATTTACAACAGCCAGAAGGAAAAGAAAGAACAACTGTTATAGCTGGTGCTACTACCACTACCACCATTATCCTCATCACCCACCACTGCCCCACAGCAGGAGAGAACAACTGCTGTATACTTTTGGTGCTGAATCAGCACACTAAATATCATGTAAATCACATGTGTTATTCCGAGTAGCAAAATCATTGTTGTGCACTATTATGACTATTCTTAAACTAGGGATTTGTCCTCTCCCCAGGTATCTCTGATTATTTTGCTTCTAATTGCCACATTTTTTTCTGAATTGAAAATCCATAACCTCTTAGCCTTCCACATCCAAACTGAAGGGCATGTAAAACAGGATACTAAATGGATATGTTACCTCTCTAATGATGAAGGTCTTGCATTTTCTGTTTTGTTTGTACAAGACCACAGTCTGTAGCATCAGAAAATGTCCAGATTTTGCGACCACAGGACAGTGGATAGTTTGTACGGAGACTGATGGGCAGCAGAGATCAGCCATCTATGATGCTGTTATGGTTTGCAGTGGGCGTTATGCAGAGATAAATCTACCACTAAATTCTTTTCCTGGTAAGTTTTGAATATATGGTCTAAACAAACTTAGCTGGGTTAGAATGATTTTATTCCCACTTTCTAGATGAAGGGTCTCAAAATATGGCCCGTGGGACCGATCAAGCCCACAGTACCAAATCATCCAACCGCAACCTTGCTCCAGCCACAACCTTGCTCCAGCTGCCGCTTCCACCACTACCTCAATCCTTGTCTCCTCTATTTGTCTTGGTGTGTCCCTAACAGTGCTCTGTGTTGAGGTATTTTATGGGTTAGAGGGGTGTTTTTAAAAGAGACCCATCACTTAGTTCAGGGTCCCAGGGCTTTGGAAGGGTGGCGCTGCTTCTTATGAAGCTTTTTGCTATGATATGTGGTAGCTAGCTGGCACAAACAGTCCCTTCTTAAATGCCACCTTCTGAGTAGAGATACGGAATGGAACAGGCTGCTTTTTGGGAAACTGCTTCAAGAGTTTATTTTTACTCTTAGAAGATTATGGGAAACAAGCGGTCAATTCTTCCCCAAGCCTCGACACAGGTGTTCTGTTCCTGAGTGGGCACACGTATGCTTTGTGACGACTTCTTACCTTTCCCCTTCTGATGATGTGAAAGTGTAAAAGTCAGTGTCAGAGTTTAAATGTAACAGGTGAAGGTTTCCTTCCTTTGGAACTACGCTGTTATCCTTCCCTCTTTTTGAATGTGTGAATGTTTGCTAATGACCTAGAGGTTTAACCATGGTCATTTATTTCCTTTCAAGTGCTAATTGCACATACTTGGAAAGCCTTGCAGGTGTCCTCCTTACCTTGATGACTCTGGTGTCTGAGTCTGTGTGTTGCATGGAATGTCACTTTCCCTTGCTTTCTCTGAAAATCAGGCTTTCTCAGCCTAAAATTTCTGACTAAACTACATTGTACCTAAATGTATTTTTAAAAGTAATTGAAAGGAATTGTAATGATCCCTTGAATTCCTGACACTCTGTAGCAAGGTGGATGTTGTAAGGCTTACAATATCTGCCCTGCTATGGAACGCCATTAGGGACATGCCAAGCCAAGTGGAGGAGACAAGGATTGAACTTGCGGTGGCTGCGGCGGCTGGAGCGAGGGTGCTAGCTGGATGATTTGGTGCCATACAGCTCCTCTAGGCTGGTAAGCAGGGAAGTGGTGTGGGAGAGTAGTGGGTGGCTTGGGGGTGGTCCCACTGCCACCACTAGCAGTGGGGGGAAGAGTGGTGGGGGCGCTGGTTGGTTCCACTGCTGCCAACAGCAGAGGGGGAGTGGCGGGGGCTTGGGGTGGTCCCACCACTGCTGGCAGCGGTGGGGATTAGTGGTGGGACCTATCCAGCTCGTCAAAAGTCTGAGCCATGATCCAGCCCCAACTTTAAAAGGTTGAGGACCCTTGTTCTAGATAGAAAACTAGCAAAAGAAGATATGCAGTAGAAATCCTATTGTTTAGCAGAGTAAATTGCAAGCCCATTGAATTAATGGGGATTTGGTCAGTCAACTCTTCCATGAATTCCACTTATTCAGTAGGTCTATTCCAGTAGTGATTTACTGTACTAAACAGAATTTCAGCTAGACATCAACAATCAATGACATTCACTGCGGATCATTTATTTTAGAGCTAAATAGGTTTTCAATAGCTTGCCATGTTATGCACAACTTAAAAACATAATTAGACAGTGTATAGTGTAGTATTGAATTTGATCTGGACCATGATGGGCAGCTTTAATCCATTGTTCCTGTGATTGTCTCAATCATACTTCTTCTTTTCTTCAATGTAGCCTTTTTAGTTTTTAAAAGCTGTGCATTCTAGAGCAGGGATGCCCAAACTACGGCCTGTGGGCCTGATACAACCCTTGATGCCATTTCATCAGGCCCACGATGCCCTCACCACTCCCGAAAGCAGATGTAGATGCATTTGCACATGTGAATGTGTCCCCATTCACTTCCTGGTTTGGCATGGATGTGTTCATGCATATCTGAAAGCATCCCCATTCACTTCCTGGTTTGACATGGACATATTGGCACATGCGCGAAAGCATCCCCATTCAATTTCTGGTTCGGTGCAGTTGTGTTCACGTATGCGCAAAAGCATCCCTATTCACTTCCTGGTTCAGCACGGATGTGTTCCCACATGCGCAGAAGCGTCCCCATTCTATTCCTGGTTTGGTGTGGACGTGTCGAACCAGGAAGTGAATGGGGACGCTTTCACACATGTGTGAATAATACATCTGCTTTTGAGGGGGCATGGTCAGGGCCGCTCAGCTGTTCTGGGGCCATGGTCAGACCCCTGGCACAAAAAGTTTGGGCACCCTGTTCTAGACCTTTAGTCTGGCCCTTTAATTGGTGATAAATAAGAGAAAGAGGTGGCTATTGGTGTGTCTTCTTAGCTGGGTAGATGTGATCCTGTGAGGGCTCTGCTTAATCAGGTCAAAGGTCTACATTGTCCCAAATATTTTTCCCAAGAGAGGCCAAACAAGCTGCCTCTACAAGAAACATTAACAATAACAGTCCAGGAAAGGGAAATGGTTTTCTTCAGTTGTATTCCCCCAGCAACTAGTACTTAGATGTACAGTATGCTGCTTCTGAACATCATCATCATCATCATCATCATCATCATCATCATCATCATCATCATCATCATCATCATCATCATCATCATCATCACATTTATATGCCGCCCACTCGACTATGCGACTCAGGGCAGCTAACAAAAATGCAAATCATAACAGCGAATAAATCACATAACAGTAAATAAATCACAATATAAATCACCACATCATAAAACATCATAAAATACTCATAAATGTCTATATTCAAAAAAATGTTCATTTAAAGTCCCATAGCAGCGTGAATAACACATCCTTATCCGTCCACAGGGGCCCCAATCCAATCATGAGCTTTTCTTCTCACCCGCCCTGGGAGGGAGGGGCCTGGGTCAGCTGGATGGTGATCTCTGGCCACACACAGAAGCCGACGGCTTTTCTTCTTCCCGACCCCAGCAGGGAGGAGCCCGGGTCAGCTGGACGGCGATCTATAAGCCCTTTTCTGTACCCATCCTTCTTTCACAATTGTAACATCAGTCATGATGGCTCCACACTGAGCCCTCAGCTCAGGAAAAAAAGTTTGTTTTATCACATTACAGTTTCATTCAGCTATGATAGCATTTCAAAGCAGAGCTCAGTAAAGTTACTTTTCTGGACAATCCTAGAATTTAGCAAACAGCATGGGCACAGGTTATGTTGCCTAGAAGGTTCTGGCAGCTCTGGTTCCAAAAAGTAACTTTTCCAAGTGACGTTGATAAGAGCCTAGATTGCTTATTCTTGTATAAGAGGTCAGGATTCTTCTTGTGGGGATCAGCCAAAAGTTCCAAATAGGCTGACATTCTGTTTCCAGTAGCGGCCAGGCTGGTACCACAGGGACTTAAAAGTTTCCTTTAGTTCTCATAGGATCTCAAGAGCCAAGTTACATTTTTGGTATTGTACCCAGTAGCTGCTTGTCATAAGGAGACTGTTTCTTTTTCTTTTTAAGTGTGTATAGCACATCTTCCTTCCTTTTTCCTCAGGGATTAAAAACTTCAAAGGTCATTATCTGCATAGTTACGAATACAGAGATCAAAAAGGATTTGAAGGGAAACGAGTTCTTGTTCTTGGTACTGGCAATACTGGAGGGGATGTTGCTTCAGAGGTCTGTCGTGCAGCCGCTAAGGTATCTTCCTTTGTGAATCAATTGTTGTTTTCTCATATGAAAGTCAAGTGGAAGCTAATAATCACATGACCTCTGTAGCATAAGCATAACAATAATAACTGTGTGTCATTCTTTTGACCATCTAAAGTGCTCCATGCACATATCTTGCAGTCATTAGAACAATCCTGTAAGGCAGGAATGCCCAAACTGCGGCCTGTGGGCTAGATACAGCCCCAGAAGCCATTCCATCAGGTCCACAATGCCCTTGCCAAACCAGGAAGTGAATACGGATGCTTCTGTGGATGCATCCATATTTACTTCCTAGTTCGGCGTGGACATACTCGTGCATGCGCAGTAGCGTCCGTATTCACTTCCTGGTTTAGCCTGGACATGCTCATGCATGCACAGAAAGGTTCGTGCTGAACCAGAAAGTGAATACGGATGCTTATGCGCATGTGCAGAAGCGTCCACACCAAACCAGGAAGTGAATATGGATGCACATGCGCAAACATGCCTTGTTCCAGGGGTGTGGTCAGGGCTACCATGCCGAAAAGTTTGGGCACCCCTGCTGTAAGGTCATTCATATTAATCTCTGTTATATATGGGGTTCAGAGAAAGTTTGGCTCACTTAAAGCACTTATCAAGCTCACAAGTGAGATGTAATCTAGGGACATCTTGAATTATAGTTCAGTCTTTTAAATTCTGTCACACCAAGTAACTGGTGATTAAAAAAACTAGCAGCAGCATTCCTTTTCATTTACTTTCCACTTTCTGAAGAAATCATTTGTCTCTAGGCTGTAGCCATCTGTAATATGACTCATAGGTTGCATGAAGCCCCAGGGGCCCAAATGTGAACTGCCAACACCCACAACCACATCCCAAAAGGCATTTCACTCAGAGATTCTTTGTGTGTCCACTGCAGGGATGGGGAGCAACACCCGACCCTCTCCACTCACTGGCCACTAGAGAATGCAAGAGGACAGTTTCAGTTTTTAAAAATGTATGAAGAAAAAAATCGAAAGTATGGAGGCAGGGCCGGATTTGCATAAAAAGAGGCCCTAGGCTATTCCACTTATGTGGCCCTTTGTGATATATATCAATATGTTAAATGAATGGATCCATGTCAATGAATGTCAATGGATCATAATTTGAATATAGGCCCCTCTTGATCTTGAGGCCCTAGGCTGAAGCCTAGTTAGCCTATAGGAAAATCCGGCCCTGTATGGAGGACATGGCAGCAGCTTTCCAAGGGGACAAGATGCACCCTAGACTTTAGAGCATGGGTGGCCAACCTTGGTGCTCCAGGTGTTCTTGAATATCCACCTTTGTTTCAGGATTCTATATACAAAGACTACAAATGAGTATTTCCAGAGTGAATCAAAATTGCAATCATTAAGGCAAAAGTGTCACAAGTAGTTGTCACCATCCTTGTAGGTCTACATCAGGGGAGCCAACCTTGGTACTCCAGGTATTCTTGAACTTCAATTTCCAGAAGCCCTGATCAGCAGGTGTGGTGACTTGGACTTCTGGGAATTGAAGTTCAAGAACACCTGCTGCGCCAAGGTTGGCCACCCCTGCACTAGAGGTTACTCAACCCTTTCTTAAGTTCTGGGTGGGCTGGGTTATGCATGGGCATAATTTAAGAAACTTCCCATCATCCTACACTTGTGAATTACCGACGAATTGATATCTCTACAAAACTCCCAGGTGACAGAAGTAGTGTTAGTCTATCTAACATTGGTCAATCTATCTAGGCTCATTGTTGGATGCAAATTGCCATGTGCAGCTGTCATCCCCAAGAATGAAGATGCACATGATCTCAACTGGTATTCTCCAAAGAAAGAATTCATACCACCCATGAGTGCTTTAAGTTGTGCTTCTTTCATATTGTCAATCACCATGTTAAAGTTAGGTTTATTCAGAAGAAGGCTAATTGTACCTCTTGTTAAGATTGTGAAAACTCTCTCTCTCCCTCAGAGAGGTCTCTTTGATCTAATTTGACATTGGTTCCTTTTTAGAAAGTTTAGGGGACCGCAGTGGTTCAAGTGGTTAAGATACCGAACTTGAAGACTAGATGGTTGGAGTTCAAGACCTGAGCATTGCACAGCGGAGTGGTCCCAGGTCCTGCCAACCTAGCAGTTAGAAAGCAAGAAATTGCATGTAGATAAATAGGGACCACTTTGGTGGGAACAATGCTCCGTGCACTCCCGTATCTAGTCATGCTTGCCACATATCCATGGAAATGTCTGCAGGTGCAGATAGCTATAAACAGAGATGAGCACTGCGCCCTTAAAGTCGGATATGACTGGCTTTTGAGCAAGGGCGACTTTTACCTTCTTAGAAATAATAAGCATGAAGAGTAGAGTTGAACATACATGTGTCCTGAGTTCCTAATATGAAGTGCAAACTCTCCTAATTGGCATTCACATATAGCAGAGGCCTGGAGAGGGAGATAGAAGCCTTAAAACCAACAGGTGCATCCCCTCCTTGGCCCTTCAATCCATCTTGAAGCTGCATTAAACATCCACATGGACATGTCTAAGAGAAGCTGTAACTCAGTTCCTCCATCTATATCCTGGTGATACAAGTCAGATGAACCCTATGGGCCAAAAGATATGCTGATAAGATAACCAGGATCATCCATGCACATGATTAAAATTGTTTTACATGGCCCAGAGCAGGAGATTACCCAGATGGGTATCACCTCAATGGTTATCTCATGAATGGCAAGTCTACTGCCTTAGGCAGTATTCCTCTTAAGCTTATTCTTGGGATGGTGATCCAAATTGTTATAGGGAGCGAGAAAGTCGCTTGAAAATATTAAGGGTGAAGTTATCCTGAACCAGATTGGGCTATACAGAGTTGCTTGAAAGTGTAGTCTGATATTCAGAAAAATCCCAGTTAAGCATAGAATTGTTTTGTGACTGGAGACCATATCACACCTCAAAGCAACCTTATTTAGCCCATTTTCCTCTCCCACCAATATCCTTTCCTGCAGTGGTGGGCACCAGCAGGTTCACACTAGTTTGCCAGAACCGTTAGCAAAAATTCTGGCTGGCCTCGCCTATCCAAGAGTTGAAATAAAGTACAGTGGTACCTCGAGTTACAAATGGTTTGAGTTACAAAATTTTCACAATACAAATGAAAGTCAACTGAAAATAATGGCTTGAGTTGCGAATTTTTCTGGAACAGATTAATTGGTTTTCAGTGCATTCCTATGGGAAACCATATTTTAAGTTATTAATTTTGGTTTTCAGTGCATTCCTATTGGAAATTCGAGTTACAAAATTTTCATAACATGAAAAATGCCTTGGAACGCATTAAATTTGTAACTTGAGGTACCACTGTACTGTAGTCCTAATTCGGGTGCAGTGCAGGTTGTTGTTGAGAGTGCTGCTACTCTATAGTCCAGCATGCCTCTTCAGCTCCTGTCCCAGAAATCTGATCTGGTAACAGAGTGGTTAAGAGAGATGCTGGTAGAAAACATCCTTCCTTCCTGCCCCATGGTGTTCCTGCTGCTGTCTCTTTATCAGTTCTGCAGGGAGGCTACCAAAAGTAAAGCTGCGCCACCTACATGCACTTGCTTTTCCTTATTAGTTACATTCTTTAAGAAACTTTTCTCAACTTTAATTCTACTCTAGGTGTTTCTCAGCACCAGAAGTGGAACATGGGTGATCAGCCGAATTGCTGATGATGGTTGGCCTTTGGACGTAGTCTTCACGACCCGGTCAAACGCGTCCTTTCAGGGGCTACTTCCAGGATCCTTCATGGCAAAGATGCTAAGAAAGAAATGCAATCAATGGTTTAACCATGAAAACTATGGATTGGTTCCTCTTCAAAGGTATATTCCCTGACAATGAACAATACAAAATAGCATTTGCAAGAATGCTCCGCTTTAACTTTTTCTTCTTTCTTTGTATCAGAGCATTTCCCCAATTCAAAATTATGAGTATACAGTACTTTATATGAAATGTAGGTAAAATTCAAAACAAATTAAGACATTAAAATCATTAATTATTTGTATATATTTAATTAATTTTATTTAACTTGACATTGACCATAAATCACTATACAGTATACAAAACACAAACATAAATAACAAATTATAATCTAAAATATGTGATCTCCCACTACTTTCAAGACCTTGAAAATATCAATTTTATTTCTTCTCCTTGATCTCCTTTAGTTAATGCACCCTATTTATCTCCCTCCCTCTCTCTCTCTCTCAAAAAATCCCAAACATTGTTTCATGTGCTAGCATCTGACCTTTCCCCTTTAATAGGACAATCTAAATAAATTATCCCAATATATCTTTAAATCTATTCACTTTTAACAATCCTTTTTATCTTAATCTCTCATGTCAAATTACCATTAATAGCTATAGCCCAAATTTCTTTAAACCATTCAGTAAATTGAAACTCAAATCTTACTTTTCAGTTTTTTGTTATGATTAATTTTGCTGCAATTACAAAAAATGTAATTTTTTTTTCATTTTGATTTAATATTTCCAAAGCAGTGTTCTTTTGGATAAAAATCAAGTTTCATTGATTAAAAAATCTCATTCATTTTATTTACTAAAAACATTTTTCATATTTTCTGAATCTCCTAGCATTCCCATCATTAATAGACAACCCCTTTGATTATTCCCCCAACATGTTGCAAAATATTTCAAATTATAACAATTCATTTTACTAGTGTTAAATACTATCTTCACATGGTTTTACAATAATTCTTTTTAATCCTTACAGACATATTCTTTAGAATTCTTTTCTTCCATAAACTTCTCCATTCTTCCTTAATTATTTCCATACCTAAGTCCATTTCCAAAGTTATTCCAATATTCTATAAGTTTTAGAAAATTATTTTCTAATTTTCTTCATCCATCTCCTGTTGCACTATTAATTCTTCAAACTTTGTCAGCTCTGTACATTTCCATATTTTTTACCCAACTTTTAGTCCATCTAGCCAATTGAATCATATTATACCATTTCCATCCTCTCCTTTATTCGACCTCTGTTTGATACTTTGGTTAACCAATTCTTCAGTCTGATAACATTTTCCCATTGACCACACTCTTTTTATATACTCTGGAATTTTTTTCAAGTCCACTATCTGGGTTAATTGGTAAGTTATTGGACTACATATTTTCTTACGTTTACGATTCGTAACATATTTTTAAACAAGGGACTATTTATATCTTTTATAGTCTTTTTAAATATCTTCTTTAAAAATGTTTTGTAAATTCTCTTCAGTTTCATGTAATTCTATACTTCCCCATATTAACTCACTTGAATTTATTATAACATTAGAAATAGTTCTCATTTTATTAGCAACATAATAATATGCAATATTGGGAATGTCTAACTCTTCTTCATTTTGCAACAGATACTATAACTTTTGTTTATTCTTGGTCTCTGACCCCCCCCCCCAAAAAAAAAAATTGTAAAAACTGTTTATAATATTCTACCAATCCTTAATTCTACGTCTGTTACCATTATAAGAAATTTTACAACACAAAAATGTTTTGGGTATAATCTCAATTTTACATACTGATTCTCTCAAGCCATGATAAACCTAATCTTTTGTAACTATTAAATTTAAGTTAGCTTTCTTCAAATCTTGCATATTCATAGTAATATTTATTCAGAGTAATTTATTTATACATAGTAATTTATTTATTCAGAGTAATTTCTGACACAAAATTATTATTACTGAAACTGATGATTCTTACCATAACACAAACTCACATAGCCACTCACCACCCATTTCATCATTGCTGCCTTTGCTATATCTAGTACTGTACTTCCAGTGCCTCACTTGAATTTCATGAAAAAGAGAAATAAACCTGGGCATCATGTACGTACAAGGAACATGTAACAAAACTTTTACAAAACTGTTCTATAAATGTCTATAAAGAATTAGCTCCCAACGGGGTCAATACAGTTTTTAAAAACTTGATTTGGAAAAAAGAATCAGTGTAACAATTCATAGACACTTGACAACATTTTCCTCTAGATGAGACGTTAAGGGACTTGGTGAAAGGAAATTAGATAATTTTTAATTTAATTTAATTTGGCACATCAGTGGGCTTGATTCTCAAAAGCTAACATCAAAATACAGTAAAACCTCTCATAAAGAGTGCTTCACTTAGAGACTAACTCACTTAAAGAGCAAAATTTTATCCAAACCGTCACCTCGCTTAACAACTAAAACCAACCAAAAACTTACTTAACAATTAAATCGGGGTTCACAATCTCCCCTGCCAGAAGTCACAATCAGTCACTTACAATGGTGTTTCTCTTCAAGAGCAAACTCGCTTAAAGAGCAATCCCGTGGAACCCATTATGCAGTGATGGGATGTAACAGGTTCGCACCAGTTCACCAGAACCAGTATTAACTTTTCCCAGTGTCCCTGAGAACCGGTAGCAGCTTTTTTGGGGAACCACCTTCGAAGCTTACCTTTTCACTATGTATGCGCACCAAGCACTTGGTGTGCATGCATGCCTACAGTGCTTGGCGCATATGCACGGCCTCCTTGCTGTCCTCCCAAGTGGGGAGGAGGAAGAGAAGCTGCTAGCCTGAACCTCCCTATAGCCTGTTCCCCAGGGTAAGTGACTCACCTTTGGATGTGGTATGCCTGTGTGTATTTTAATGTGTATTTAATACCTTTACCTATATTGACGTACTACCACAGTTCCTAAAAAGGCCTGGCAGTTGGCAGGCCTGGTGGCCTGGCTTGGGGTTTTTAAGCAAAGTCTTGGACTTACCTCATCAATAAGCTACACCTGTGCTGTTCCAATTGGAGAACCCTTAAGGAGGTACAGCTGTTTTACATTTACATTAAGGCATATTAACCTAGAGAACTGGTTAGGCAAAGACTTAGTACCTAACTTCTTTAACTGTTGAAAAGTGCCAGAATGAAGCCATCTTGTGGTGAGTTCATTCTGTAGTTCCCTCCATCTGACCTAGTGTGAGAAAGATTAGCCAGAATAAGCTTTAAGCTCTGGTTTAAAAGCTCTGGATGATTTGTGTTTGTATTTTAATGTATTATTTATTTATTTATTTAATTTATTTACTGGTTTTTGTTGTGGGTGGGTGGGTGGGTTGAAGGATTTGTGTGTGTGCTTTTCATTTTACTTAATTTTATTTATTATTTATTTCTTTGGCCCCGCCCGCAACATCATGACATTGGCTCTGCCCATGATGTCATGATGGCATTACATTAACTCCGCCCACACTGTGATGACGTCACGATGGGGTAGTAAAAAATTTGACATCCCACCACTGGCATTATGCTCTTTAAGCGAGGTACCACTGTACAGCAATTATTTTTTATGGTACAAAAATGTATTTTTCTTTTTGTTTCATTTACTCTCTGATCTTTCAAAAAGGCTATCTCTGAAAAACAAAATTGGATAGGGATGGGCAATAAAAGTTGTCTTTGACAAAAAGGAATAAGTGAGTGTCCAAGGGAGAATGGGTTTCTTTTAACTTTCCACTGTTTAACAGTTTGTGGCCACCTCTCATACTGAATGATGAACTGCCTAGCTGCATTCTCTCTGGTGCCATCACGGTCAAGCCCAATGTGAGAAGATTTACTGAGACTTCTGTCATCTTTGAAGATGGAACATTAGAGGAGAACATAGATGTGGTCATCTTTACTACAGGTTACAGAGCCGCATTTCCATTCCTGGAAGAGTCTGTTGAAGACACCTGCAAAAGCAACATGTCTCTCTATAAATGTGTCTTTCCTCCTCATCTGGAGAAGCCCACCCTGGCTGTCATCGGTTATGTAGGAGTAACTGGATCCATTCTACCAGTAGCAGAACTTCAGGCTCGCTGGGTCACAAGAGTGTTTAATGGTAAGAAAACTAATCTAGAGGCAAAGATACCCTCATCTGAGATAGACGTCTAGTCTCGATATTCTGTTAACACATTTTCAAGTATTTCCATTGGGGTAGCCTTGTTAGTCTGTTGCAACAAAACCAAGAAAAAAAGTCTTGACACCTCTTAAAGAATAGCATATTTTATTTGGCATAAATGTTCATGGACATACCAGAGTGCTCCTACCCGCACCAAAAAATAGTGGCTTGGAAAGGTATATATAGGGCATTTTTGGGTACAATTTGGTGGTCAGTTCTTACAAATTTAAGCCTCTAGAGATTTTATCCATCTCATAGTTGGTCTTCTTTTCTTCCTGTCTTCAACATTTCCCAGCATTGTTGTCTTCTCTAGAGATCTTGCTTTCTTATGATGTGGCCAGTATAGAACAGCCTCAATTCCATCATTTTTGCCTCCAGAGATAGTTCAGGCTTAATTTGCTTTACAACCCACTTGTTGTAAACAAACAAACATTCTGCCATTGGGGAAAAATCTCAGTCACCACAATTAGAAATTAAATATTTGGAAGGAAAGATCTTCTCACCCTCAAATAAACTGAAGTAGACTACCCCAATAATTTAAATTAGGTTAATGGAGCTACTTTGTAACTGGCTTCATTTTCTTGAGGTTTAGGCTAGGATATCCACAGGCACTTCAGAATGTAGAAGATAGGCTATGAGCCACGGCCAGATACTAAAGATATCATTTCATCAGAGGTAGTGCCAGTAGCACCCATTGTATCTGGCTCAAAAGAGGCAGGAAGTATGCAGATAGAGGCAGAACATGACAATGTTCTAGCTCAGGGCTCAGCAAACTTGAAGAGCATCAGTGGCAGCTGCTTCAATATTTTCAGCTAGACCAGGGCTCTCCCCAAATGTTCTTGGATTTGAATTACCAGAAGCCCAAGTCAGCACACCTGGGCTTCTGGGAATTGAAGTCCAAGAACATCTGAAGAGCCAATTTTTCTTATCCTTGTTCTAGCTGAAAATATAGAAGTAGCTGCTACCACAGGTTAAGTTGAGTATAGAGAACTATATCAAAAGCAATACAACCTCTATCAGAGATTTCAAAATTTAAACTGCATCCCAAATATTTGTCCCCTACAAAAAACTTTTGATATGACAGCATGGGCCCAAAGTCATTCTGCTATGCATAGGTCTCTAAATAGTCTCCATAGTTCTCATATTCTGCTATTATGAAAGGACCTGTTGGCCTTATTTTATTTGCTTAGTCAGTAGTACAAATCATCCAAGGCAGATTTATGATGAACATATGCAGCAGGTAAAAAGGCTTCAATGAAACTGTGAGAAAACACAAAAACAGAAGGTTTAATGGTTCACTGACACATATACCTCTTTCCATTGTAAGCAGAAAGAAACTGTCATTTGAGCAACAACTCGATGGCCAAAATTCTGTTTCTAAGTAAAGAAATTGCACTAGCCCCCAGTGTAGGCCTATTGATTCAATGGAGATTTTTAGTTAACTCCTTTGTAAGGTCCAACAATTCAAATGAGCCTATTGTAACTGCAACTTTTGCATTGCAAGCAGCAGTTAAAGTAAGCCTGTTCGGGTCAATTGATTCACCAAATCCCAATTCAATGGACTTACTCCAGTGTAGTTTACGATGATAAACAAATAAGAAATTTGTAAGAACTATAGAGGAAATTCAGCAAAAAACAAACAAACCCTGCACTCCATAATTTCAATAACGATATACAGTACTGTAATATGGGTTCACATGCCATTGGTCTTGATGGTAAAATCACTAACTCAGGGAACATGATAGACCTTTCAGAGTTCCATGCTGAGGCAGGAACTGAAATCTTTAAAAGGCTTTTGGAAACTACAGTACAGTATAGCAATTATACTTCTGAAAGAACACAGAATGAATTTTTTAAATTATGTGATAAGATTTTGCGGGGTGAGATTACTATGAAGGTGAACAATCCCAGTAATTCAAATCAGAGTGTGTGTGTGTGTGTGTGAGAGAGAGAGAGAGAGAGAGAGAGAGAGAGAGAGAGTGATTGTTCTGGTTGAACTATAGACATTTATGCCTGTAATTTATCTTTTTTTATATTCAGGGTCATGTAAGCTCCCTCCAATGAAGAAACTGATGAGTGAAATTGATAAACGAAAGAAGGATCTCCTCAGAAAGTATGAAATGTTATATATTTTTGTGTTTATAATATTAAATACACACCATAGTAGAGGTATAGAAGACACATGGGACATGTGTTTCAAGTCCTTATTTAGTGTGAAACGTTCAAGGGAGAAGAGAATTATTGTCCCCATATTGCAGTTGGAATTAAGAGAATATCAAAAGGCTGGCTCAGGGCACTTAGTGAGTTTTTGTAAGATTTAGTGTCTGGATTTTCATTGAAATTTTTGAAATGGTAGCTATGTTAGTCTGTGCTTCAAGCATATCAGAGAGTAAACTAAACAAAAAGACAAAAAATGTGACACTTTAAAGACTAACTGTTGTATTTTAATGTTAGCTTTCGTGGATCAAGTGATGTCTGACAAAGTGGACTAGATCCATGAAAGCTAATCTTAAAATACAACAGTTAGTCTTTAAAGTATCACATTTTTTGTCTTTTTGTTTTGTTTACTTTCTGATATGGATTTTCAGGGACACACTTCATAATCATACTACAGTACCTTTCTTGTGCAAGTATAGTATGCCACTGCTATAAACATGCGTTAAGTAATCTAACCTCACTGAAAACACATTTTAAAAACATTTATACTGTTAATTTTTTATTGCCAAATTGTCATGTCCTAAGACTTTGTAGTTTGAACTTGGTATGCAGTTTGAACTAGGTATCTTTTCCATTCAGCTTCCTTTGGAATGCTGTCTAGCAAAATAATAATAATAAAAAACCATGCAAATTTGTCAAAGATTCATAATTCACCCAAATACATCAGTTTGATATCACGACTTGAACCCAATCCCATGTCACCTGTGACAGATATGAAGGAGGTATCAGATATAGGCCCATCTAGATACTGTAACAGATAATACACAAACCCAATCCTGCCAGAGGAGATTACAGGTGGAAAGGAAGTGTCTATCTAATCAATTTTCTAACAAATCACTTCAAACCATTTACTTCCATATGAGCTTCACAGGGCAAAATTACTGATTTCCAAGGGGGGAGTCCCCTCCTTCATGCATCTACTACAAATGACCTCTCCATCCAGAGTTTTCTCTCTGCAGTCTTTACTGGTTCTAATTCTTCATGAACCAGAATTAAGACTTCGTTGAATCTACACTACCTGCTCTGTAGCATTCAAGTTTTATTCCAGGAGTGCAGTGCCATCATGTGGTTAGACAAAACTTTCCAGCACTTATCTTGCCAGGGATGTTTTCAAATAGAAAACTAATGTACAACTATCCCATCATTGCCTCTGTCTACAGTGTAGGACAGGGGTGCCCAAACTTATTGGGCCATGGGCCGATCATGTGGTTCAGGGAACCAGTCACTAAGGCCCAGGGGCCGGGTGTGGGCCCCGACGCCAATTCATCCGGTCTGTGAAGCCCTCGTACGGGAGCGTTTTACTTCCGCTTCCAGGAACGATGAGGGCTTCGTGGGCCGGATGAATTGGCATCGGGGGCCACACCTGGCCCCTGGGCCTTAGTTTGGGCACCACTGGTCTAGGAGAACACTCACTGTTGGCTAGTTAGAGCAAGGATTTTGTCCACAACCTTATGCTACAAGCGTTCTGTAAACAGAGCAAACCAAAGAAAACAGCAATGATAACACAAAATACAATGCAGGAGCCAGTATAGAACTACTGACTATGATGAGCAGGTCAAAGTCATTTGCTTCAACAAAAGGCAATGAAAGAGTAATTGACAGTTATCTTTTTTTCGTTCATTGGAATGGAAGAAAACTGAAGCTACACCCACCAAGGTGAACCCTGATACTACTAACAAAACTCAGATTGAGCTTTAGGGGTTAAATCACATGTATATATTTCCTACTATTATTTCTGACATGCTGATTTATTTATTTATTTTGTCCAATTTAATACAGCAGCCCAACTCGAAACGACTCTGGGTGGCTCCCAATGTTAAAATCAACAACACAGTCTAAAACTTGGCCTTCTGGTAATTGAAGTCTAAGAACACCTGAAGCCACCAGGGTTGGCCACCCCTGGTCTACATAGTCTCCTCAGAGGCCTCTAATGGTTGAGTTTTGTGCATTGCCATTTCTAATGCCATGTTATCAGAGTGGCAATGCACAGAAACCCATTGCTAGTGTCATTGCCTCATTGATTTCTCATCTTGCCTGGTCCCAATCTCTAAAAATGTTCTTTATGACTGAAATCGAATAGTAAATTGCAACTAGAATAGGCCCGTTGAATCATTGGGGATTTGGTGAGCCAACTCCACCATAATCTCCACGGGTTTTATGGCTGTACTCTTGTTGTGACTTACTACTGGATTTTAGCCTGTATATCTCACCTGTGGCCTAACTATTATGTTTCATGTATCTGAGGAAGTGGGTTTAAGCAATAATAATAATAATAATAATAATAATAATAATAATAATAATAATAATAATAATAATAATAATAATAATAATAATAATAATAATAATAATAATAATAATAATAATAATAATAATAATAATAATAATAATGATGGTGATGGTGATGGTGATGGTGATTTTATATCAGAAATTATTCTGGGTTGAAAGGATTTTTGCGGAAGAATCTCCACTAAGAGAATGCCCAAATGAGGCTCCTTTCATGTCTTCAAGACTTGGGATAGAGATGGGCACTCAATTGAGCTACCGCAGCCCCTAAGCTATAACTCACACTAAAATATATGCCCATCTTTAATGTGCCACAACTCTCCCCCCCCCCCCCGGACCCATGTACTGAAGCAGATGAACATGGCTACCTTGTGAACACAAATTACATAAACATCAAAAACAAGTAGGCTTTTGAGTTGTGTAGCATTCTTCATCAGCCTAGGCCAGTGGTTCCCAATCAGTTTTTTCTACATACTACTTCAAGAAAGACCTCAAACTTGTGTACCCCTTATTGCAGGAACGTTAAATAAAAAATGAAATCAGGTGTATTTTATATTTATTATAATCAAAAGACATTCTAATGACAGAGAACACATGTTTCATTAATGTGACAAATGTGCACGTTGACAATGACAAGCAAATAGGCGGGAACGGGGGCGGCCGTGATCAGGTGACGCGCGACGTGGGAGGCGCGGGAAAAACCGCCGCCGTGGGAGAAAGCGCTTGATGCATACGATTGACTTACCTACTGATTGTTTAATTAAATTGAATTTTTTTTGGCAATTGTTATTGCAGTATTGTTTTTTAAGGATTTAATATTTTAGTTAAGAGATTGCTACGCGTACCCCTTGATGCAATCTCGCGTACCCCTGGGGGTACGCGTACCACTAATTGGGAACCACTGGCCTAGGCTTTTAAGACTTTGTGGCATGAGATGGCATGGGATGTTGCTGATGTGTTCTTGCTCATTAAAGGGGATCAGGCTAGCCCCACACTTTCCCAGCAATTACTTCCCAATAACAACCAGCTGAAACAAGGGCTATAGTCAACACTGAGTAGCAAAACAGGTAAAGAAGCCATTTGGAAGCTTGATGTTACTTCATTTCTTTTATACTTTAGGGGTTTTCCTGCCGAGAAGGACAGCGCAAAGATAAGTTTTGTTGCCTACATGGATGAGATTGCTGGTTGCATAGGCGTTAAGCCCAATATGCCACTACTTCTTCTATCAGATCCCAAGCTAGCCGTGGAGGTTTTCTTTGGACCCTGCACATCCTACCAGTACCGCTTGACTGGGCCTGGAAAGTGGGAGAAGGCCAGAAGCATGATTCTAACCCAGCGGGACCGTGTTCTAAAGCCACTGAAGACTCGGGTCATAGATAACTCTCACAAACATTCCACAGCTTCCTTGTGGGTTAAAGTCCTTAGCTTGCCTACATTTCTTGGCGGTGCCTTCCTTATTTTTAAATACTTCTCTCCTTCATGGTTACCTAAGATAAAATGAAATGCTCTTTTCACATTAATGTTTCAGCAACATTTGTGGTGCATCTGAATAACATATCCCATGGTTTTAAAAAAGAATAATCATAGCATGAAAAAGATCTGACACAGAAGCAATGTACAAAAATATATTCAAGAACTCTTGCAGACTTTGGAGATTTTATGATCTAGTACAGTGGTTCCCACTGTACAGGGGGACTTTAATTCCCAGAAGCTGAAGTCAGTACATTGGCTGATCAGTTCTTTGGGGGATTGACTTCGGCTTCTGGGAGCGGAAGTCCAAAACCCATCATGTAGTCTGATGAAAGTGCTAGTCCTGTGGTTCCCAACATGGGGCACATGGCCCACAAGGGGGTGATTTGATTTTCAAGGGGGCAATTAGAGAATGAGTTATAAACAGTTAATGGCCTTTTAGGCTGCCTCCATGTGAATAGGAGTTCACTTCGTGAATAATAAAAATTATGATGTCATGGTGTATGTGTGTGTGAGAGAGAGATTTTAGAGATGCTTAGGTGGGGCATGGCCAAAGTAAGGTTGGGAACCACTGCTCTAGTCCTATTTTGCTACTCTTGCTTTTTATCACCTGGGTTGAATTTTCAACTGTGTACCAGCAATTTGGAATAAGTCTCATTGGTTCTTCTGAGGCTGGTTTCCAAGAAAATGTGTTGAGATTGAAGCCTAAATATGTTTTCAATAGGTTCTGTGATGTTGCAATTTCCCCCAAAGGTTGATGGGGGCATCAGCTGATGAAAAACCTGATGTTCTAACCTCCCTCACTTTTGAGTTTTTCTGCTCAAAACCTTGATAGGGTCAGATGACGCACTGGCTATTCAAGTATATTCATTTTTACAAAAATATTAGCAGCTTATCAAACTATAATTACATTTTAAAACTACACCCTTTAGGCTGGTATGGAAGTTTCAGCATGTGCAAAATATGGCAGCCAGGTTGATTGTTGGTTTTATCATATCATGGAAGTTTCAGCATGTGCAAAATATGGCAGCCAGGTTGATTGTTGGTTTTATCATATCACTTTGGCTCAGGCGAGCCTGGATCGGGTACCCGTGGTAACCAGAATCTGGTAATGCCAGATTCAATGTGTTGGTTATCACCTATAACCCTTAACAGTTTGGGACCATGAGGAGTGTCTCTTCTTCAGGAATTATACCCATTCTACCCAAATATTTAAACTTCAAATGGTTACCCTAAGGATGTAAGAAAGGTTGGTGGCCACATGTACAGCATTTTCTGCCATAGCCCCCTAGGTTATGGAACAAATTGCCAGCAGAAATTAGATCTGCTTCAACTCTGCTGCCATTCCAGAAACCTTTGAAAACATTTTTGTTCCACAAAGCCTTCCGTTTTTAACTTGCAGATTACTGAGATGTATGATGGACTGACGTGTGCTATAATATGGGAAGCTGATTGGATACCTGTTTTAGCAATTTTAATGATGCTGTTGACACCTAGGAGGCATGTTTTATTGATATATTGTTAGAGATGTAAAATTTCCAGAAATCATGAAGCTGTAGAAAGAAACCAGGTTTTTCTGTTGTTGTTGGGTTGTTTTTTTTTTTTGGGGGGGGGGGAATGGAAATGTTTGGAAAAATTGGGAAGAAATGCAATATTAACATTTATTTTTTTACAGATTGAAAGTCAAATCTGTTACTTTAGGAACATAAAATATGACTGTACAATTTGATTTGGCATTAAAATTATCACAATTGGTATATGAAAAATAGTTTCAGTCTCTGCTTCTGCAGCTGCTTCATTATGTTTGTTGCCATCAGAGTTACCATGGACTTCTAAAAACTGAAGGTTTACCTGGATTGAAACAAGCTTCTCTACCCTATCACATATCTGTTGATTTCTTGATTTGGTCTGTTTCCAAACACAGACCAGGTTCTTCCATACGCTGTAGAAGATGGAGGAATCTGGAGAAGGCAAGAAACAAGTGGCTGTGTTGTGCAAAGACCTTTTCTACCATGTTGCAAGAGCGATATGTTTGGCAGAATCCCAGACTGCATTCCTGGACCAAATCCCTGAAGATTTTCTATATTCTGCAACATTTGAAAGTACTTTTGCAATATCAAGTCCAAAGTGTGATGCCTGTTTTGTAATCCAGTCATATGCAGTACCAGTGTTATCACTTATATTTTCCCCCTTTAATTCTTTTGTTAAGGAAGGATTGAAGCCGTTATAATATATGGCCTCAGATTCCTGACCTTGACAGCCTCTTAAAAGAATACCATGGTCAATGGTATCAAAAGCTGTTGAGAGTTCCAGGAGTGCCAGCAAGGTTGCCCCCCCCCCCCCGGCGGCAGCAACTCATCTATATTCAGCAGCATTTGTGCCCAGGAGGGCGGGTAGCAAGGCTGGTGGTTGTTGCAGTCCAGCACCCACAGCCAGAGCAGCGCCAGCCAGGCCTTGCGTGTGTGTGGGGGTCCTTGGCCTGGCCGCCGCTGCTCTAGCTATGGGTGCTGGACCGCAACAACCACTGGCCTCACTTCCCACCATCCTGGGTGCTGCTGCCGCTGAAGGTGGATGAGCTGCTGCCACTGGGCTGGAATGCCGATGGTGGGCTCTTTGCTGGGCTTACGCCGCCTCAGCTTCTGGGTCTCGTCCCGGGTGGCCCCGGGCCCTGTGCAGCACCGCCTGGCGCCATGAGCTGGCCATGAGGAAGAGGGCGCCTGAGAAAAGAGGACGGAAGGCGGCAGAGGAGGAAAAAGCACCCCCTCGTCGGGCCCGCGTCTCCAGGTGCCCTTCATCCCGGGGTGGGGCCCAGGGCGGTGGCGGAGGGACCCGGCGCCCGTCCCCACGGTGGCTTCCCTGCTCTGGCCACCAGGAAGTCCAGGGTGGGCAGCGAAGACCCATTTACTGTGAAATTTTGCCACTCCTGGGGCGAGCCGCACCCCCTCCCCCCCCTACGCTACTGTGGTAAGTTAGTCCATGGGTTACCTATATTTCAACAATTTTATCCCAATTTCTCTGTTGGTGGGTTTGTCACATTTTTATATGCTTCCCCTCCTCCCACCTCCACCCCTGCCAAAGAAAGAACTCTGGGTTTCAATATTTATTTATTTATTTATTTATTAGTTCAAATTTATATTGTCGCTCACTCGCCGTGGCGACTCAGGGCGGCTTACAGACAATACATTACATTACATTACATTACATTACATTACAATACAATATGTTGGGGTGGGCACAGGGGGAGGGGCGGCAAGATCTTCAACCTGCCCTGGCTTCTTCTTCCTCTGGCAGTTGGTGTAGGCACGGGGAGGGGCGCCAAGGTCCTCATCCTGCCCTGGCTTCTTCCTCCCCTGGCAATTGGACAATGGAGGAGCCTGGCAACTCTTTGGTCCAGGAAGGCTGCATTAACAGTAGGATACAAATGGCTTTTGAACAAGGGAGACTTTTACATCTACCTTTACTCTCCAAGGATATAAAAGAAACTTGGGAGACATAGAAGGAGCCTCCCTGAAGACTGCGAAGTTCACTTGTGCATCCCCTGGGCATTGTATTGAGCAAGAGTTCTCAATCTTTTAAAGCTGGGGGCTGGGTCACGCTCCCTTAGACAGCTTCGGGGGCCGGACGACCATTTTGCCCTTCCTCCACCACATGGCACTTCCAAATATGGTGGAGGCGTTGGGGGCAGTGGTGGAATTCAGCAAGTTCACCCCAGTTCACCAGAACCTGGCCATTTCAAGTTTTGAAATAATGGAGGGCTTTTCCCCTGGCCACACCCACTATACCATGCCCACAGAGTAGGTAGTAAAAATTTTTGAACCCCACCACTGGTTTGGTTTGGGGGCGCATGAAATGACACTGTGGGCCGCATCCGGCTCACAGGTTGAGAATCCCTGGTATTGAGCAATGGCTTTAACTTAACCTTTTAAAAGTTAAAATGGTTTTAACTTAAAAAAAGAGAAAATGTCTCCAAAGCAAATGAAGGACTTGGCAATGGGTAGAGTAGAGCTCATCACGAATACTGTGTCCAGTTCTGGACACATTTTAAGAAGGATTCTGACAAAATAAGTTCAGAGGCCAGGGACTGGAAAATCAAACCCTGTGAGGAAAGACTGAAGGAACTGGGCATGTTTAGCCTTGAGGAAAGGAGACTGAGGGGGAGACAGGATAACACACTCTTCAAATACAGTTGTACCTTGCTTAAAGAGCATAATGGGTTCCACAGGATCGCTCTTTAAGCGAGTTTGCTCTTTAAGCGAAACACCATTGAAAGTGACCAATTTTTTTTTTGGGGGGGGGGGTATTGTGAATCCCTATTTATTTGTTAAACGAGTTTTTGGTTGGTTTTATTTAAGCGAAGTGAACATTTAGAGAAAATTCTGCTCTTTAAGCGAGTTATTCTTTAAGCAAGGCTTGACTGTACATACTTGCAAGAGTAGATTTTGTTCTCAATCAGTTCAGAGTGCAGGACCTGTAGTAATGTACCTAAGAGACCGCGTCACCCTAAGAACATCTGTCCGTCCCACCAGGGCGGATCGGAGAGGCTCCCTTGTTGTTCCATCGGCAAGAGAGGCGCACCTCGCCTGCACTAGGAAGAGAGCCTTCTCCGTGTCCGCCCCAACCCTTTGGAACCTCCTGCCCACTGAGTTACGCCTTCAGACAGAGCTCCTGCCCTTCCGGAAGGGCTTAAAAACCTGGCTGGCAGGACAAGTATGGGGACCCAGGAATGGACTGCCACCCTTTGGAGTCTGAATTTTTATATAATTCTGTGTGCAGCTTGTACACTGTTTTAACTTTTTATGGTTTTTTAAGAGTTGATATTAAGTTTTAATTTTAAATGGCATTGATGTAGATTGTTCTATGTTTTAACCTTGATGTAAGCCGCTCAGAGTCGGGTTCACCCGATTGGGACGGGGTAGCAAATGTAATTAATAATAATAATAATAATAATAATAATAATAATAATAATAATAATAATAATAATAATAATAATAATAATAATAATAATAATAATAATAATAATAATAATAATAATAATAATAATGGACTCAAGTTAGAAGTCAGATTTGGGGTTCCGCAGCCCCCTTTTTTGAAAATTCACTTTTAACAATAAGAACTAGCAAGGACCATTTGATGCTTGGAGTGATTCACATGACTGACCTGCAGCCTGAAAAGTTTGGGCACCCTTTGTTTAGTCTTTCTTTTACATCACCCATAGCCCTTGGGGGGTGGCAGCTCTCTCAAGCCTTCTTTAAAAAGTATATATTTAGAGCAAGGATTCTCAACCTGCGGCCCATAGGCCGGATGCGGCTCAGGCTGCCATTTCATATGCCCCCCTCTCCATCACACCAGGAAGTGCCATGTGGTGGAGGAAGGGCAAAATGGCGCCATCCGGCCCCCGAAGCTGTCACAGGGAGTGTGATCTGTAGGCCGCTCAGAGTCGGGCTTGCCCGATTGGAGCGGGGTAGTAAATACGAGCAATAATAATAATAATAATTCTTTTCTCTTAATCAGGAGTCCTCAACCTTTTAAAGCCAGGGGGCCATATTGGGTCACACTCCCTCTGACGGCTTCGGGGGCCGGATGGCCATTTTGCCTTTCCTCCACCACATGGCACTTCTGGGTGTGATGGAGAGGAGGGGCATATGAAATGGCGGCGTGGGCCGCATCCGGCCTACGGGCCGCATCCGGCCGACGGACCGCAGGTTGAGAATCCCTACTCTAAATATATACTTTTTAAATTTTAAAGAGAGACGCAACCCTTTCTGCCTTTCTCTCGCGAGTCGCCTTCCCGCTCCTCCCAATCCACCCACGCGTCGGACTTTCCAGACACCGGCCGTGGCCGCAAAATACCACTAGGTGGCGCCAGCGTCTCCTCCCCCCGCCCTCGCCCGAGGGTGCGTCTCGGGTCCCGTTGGAAGGTGGAGAGCCTTGGCAGAGCAAGTCGTCACGTGGCCCGCAGTCGCTGGCGTGCGTGCGTGCGCGGTGACGTCAGACGCCGTTAGGCGCCGCCGGCTTGGCTAACCGCCCGCCATCTTGGGCCCGTTTGGTGTGTGAGCGGCAGTCGCGGTTGCTTCGGCCTCGGTAAGCGGGTGCGGATGGCGGCGTTCGTGGGGGGGGGGGGGAGAGCGGCTCGGGGAAGGGTGGGCGAAGGCGAAAGGGGTTGGCCGCCGATAAGGAGAGGCGGCGGCTTTAGGGCCCGGCGAGGCCACGCGACGAGGGCCCCGGTGGGCCCACGGCCGGACCCGGGTGGGAGATGGATGGCGAAGGCGAGGCATCCCTTCGCGGATGGGGCCTGCCTGGGATGACCTTCCGAAGGGTCCGGGAAGGGACCGTGGCCTTTCCCATTCCAACGCCTGACCGCTGGGCCGACGGCCGGGACGAAAAGGAGGCGGGCAGGCCTTGGGAACCCCGGCTTTTCTGGGTTTTTATATATATATATATATAGATAGATAGATAGATATAGGCGCCGTTTTCTGCCCCCAAAGGGTTAAGACGCTGGGCTTGACTGGAAGGTGGGGCAAGTCAGCAGTCCAAGACCCGAGCCTTGCACGGCAGAGTGAGCCCCCGTCTCTGTGCCCCAGCTCCTGCCCACCTAGCAGCTCGAAAGCAAGAAATTGCAAGGAGATAAATAGGGACCACTTCGGTGGGGAAGGTAACAGCGTTCTGATGTCTAGGCATGCCTGCCACATGACCATGGAATTGTCTGCAGACAAAAGCTGGCTCTTTGGGTTATAAACAGATGAGCAGCAGGTCCTAGAGTCGGATACGACTAGCTTTCGAGTAAGGGCGGCCCTTTCCCTCCTGCCCCCCAATACTGAAGCCGCCTCCATGATTCTTTTTTACCCCTCTTCTCCGCTCTTTCTTCTTAACTTCCGGTGTGTGTGTGTCTCTCCACGTTTCTCCGGCCTGGGAGTTAAGCCGGGCCTAGGGTTAGGCTGCGCGTCAAGCCGCCTTGGGCGCCTGGCGGCTCCTTCCGGGTTCGGGTGGAGGTGAACTCTTTAGGCCTGGGCAGCAGGGACCCCTCCGCAAGCCCAGAGTGAGGGGTCGCCAGTGGGCCGGCAGGGAGGGTGAGCCCTCCTTCCGCAGAGAGGGAAGCGGGATCCAGGGATGGATGGATGGATGGCACTCGGATGCCTCTGTCTGCCAAGGGTCGGAGGAAGGGAGGCCGGCCCGGCAGTCTAAGGCAGGGGTGCCCCAAACTTTTCAGGTGGTTCAGGGAGCTGGTCACTATGACCCGGGGCCTGGATGGGGCCCCCCAACACCAATTCATGAAGCCCTCGTTGCTCTTGGAAGCGGAAGTAAAACGTGCCCGCTTCCAGGAGCACCGAGGGCCTTGTGGGCCGGATGGATTTCCGTAGTGGGGCTGCATCCGGCCCCTGGGCCGTAGTTTGGGCACCCCCTGATCTAAGGGTAACGTTGGGTGTGCTCGGCAAAACATTATTATTATTATTATTATTATTATTATTATTATTATTATTATTATTATTATTATTATTACAGTAATACCTCATATAACATTAGTATCGAATAACACGAAAATCGCATAACATCAAGGAATCTGGGGGGAAGAATTGCATCAGATAACATTAAGATCCTATGGGATGCTTCAGATAACAACCGCGAAAGCCTGTGTGGTTACAATGTATCTCTATGGATCCCATAGAGGATCAGATAACACTAAAAATCATATAACACGAAGACTTGTGGAACCAGGTTTTAGTGTTATATGAGGTTTTACTGTATTATTATTATTATTATTATTTATTGGATTTCTATACCGCCCTGCTTGGTGTGACCAACTCAGGGCGGTGTACAACATAATTAATATAACAGTCGATCAATAGAGTTCACAATAAAGCAGAAACATACAATATAAAAAAAAAATGTAACAATATAATAACAAGATAACATATCATCCAGCATTACAAATATAAATTCAGTGTCATAAATACAAATATCAAATCACAAATACATTGTGGCCGTGAGGCATACGCCCCACAGGGGGGGGCGATTTGATTTTTCAGGGGGGCGATTCGATTATGAGTTATTAACAGTCAATGGCCTTTTTGGCTTCCTCCACATGGATAGGAGTTCACTTTTTGAATAATAAGAATTATACGTCCGGGGGGGGGGGGGAGATAGGATTTTAGAGATGTTTAGGTGGGGCATGGACATAAAAAGGTTTTGAACCACTGCTATGGTAAGTGGTTGATCGGTTAAGTTGAATACAGTAATACCTCATATAACATTAGTATCGAATAACACTAAAATCGCATAACATTAAGCAATCTGGGGGGAAGAATTGCATCGGATAACATTAAGATCCTATGGGATGCATCGGATAACAACCTCTAAAGCCTGTGTGGTTACAATGTATCTCTATGGCTCCCATAGGATTTTAACATGCATCGGATAACACTAAAAATCGGATAACACCAAGACTTGTGGAACCAGGTTTTAGTGTTATCTGAGGTTTTACTGTACTGTACTACCCCAGCCTCTATTGGAGATTACCCCCCAGGAAATGGCAGTCAGGTCTCTGTTAGAAGCCTTTCGTTGTGAAAATGCTTACCCTTTGGTTCATATGTTTTTATTGCTCCTAATATGTAGAAGGATGCCCATTTACAGTGAATTTTCCCACATTTCCCTCCCAGCATCTGTAGGTTTTATTCTGGCCTTTGTCCTGCGTTAGTTGGCTGGGATTTACTGCTTCATAATAAGAAGGGGAAATCTATAGGTACAGCTATGCAAGGCAAAAGAGTCCTGTTCAGACAGTTGCTGGAGATTTTGTTTAATTATCTTGAATAAGCATCTCCTTGCTACCCTGTTTCCCCGAATATAGGACCTCCTCATATAGTAAGGTTACCCCCCCCCCCAATTTTTCCCCACTTCAGAAATATAAGGGCCTCCCTGAAAATAAGGCACTCACCTAAATCTTGCCCTGGCAATCCGCTGTATCAGCAATAAATGTACTGCATCCGGCCCCTGGGCCGGAGTTTGGGCACCCCCGATCTAAGGGTAACATTGAGTGTGATTGGCAAAACGTTATGGCCGTGAGGCATACGCCCCACAGGGGGGCGATTTGATTTTTCAGGGGGCGATTTGATTATGAGTTATTAACAGTCAATGGCCTTTTTGGCTTCTTCCACATGAATAGGAGTTCACTTTTTGAATAATAAGAATTATACATCCAGAGGGGGAGATAGGATTTTAGAGATGTTTAGGTGGGGCAAGGACATAAAAAAGGTTGGGGACCACTGTGTTATGGTAAGTGGTTGATCGGTTAAGTTGAATACTGTACTACCCCAGCCTCTATTGGATACTACGCCCCAGGAAATGGCAGTCAGGTCTCTATTAGAAGCCTTTCGTTGTGAAAATGCTTACCCTTTGTTTCATATGTTTTTATTGCTCCTAATATGTAGAAGGATGCACATTTACAGTAAATTTTCCCACATTTCCCTCCCAGCATCTGTAGGTTTTATTCTGGCCTTTGTCCTGCGTTAGTTGGCTGGGATTTACAGCTTCATAATAAGAAGGGGAAATCTATAGGTACAACTATGCAAGGCAAAAGAGTCCTGTTCAGACAGTTGCTGGAGATTTTGTTTAATTATCTTGAATAAGCATCTCCTTGCTACCCTGTTTCCCCGAATATAGGACCTCCTCATATAGTAAGGCACCCCCCCTATTCCCCCTCCCTCGGAAATATAACCACCACCCCCTGAAAATAAGGCACTCACCTAAATCTTGCCCTGGCAATCCCCTGTATCAGCAATAAATGTGTACAGTATTCTTCTTCGTCATGGAAAAATAAGACATCCCCTGAAAATAAGACCTTGTGCATATTTTGGAGTTTTTAAAAATATAAGACAGTGTCTTATTTTCGGGGAAACACGGTAGATGTTTGTGGTTCTTTTGGCTTGTGCTGGCAGCCAAGCTATATATAGTGAGTGGCCTCCTCCAATTCCACTGCTTGGTCTTTTATTGTGCCTTTGTGTACACCAGGGGTTCCCAACCTTTTTGTGCCGTGAGCCAGTCACGTGGTTCCTCCCACCGTAAAACACATCAGTGGCTGTCGTAAATGCATTTACAGCAGACACAGGTGTGTTTACAGCAGCATTCATGCATGCATGGGCACATTTTACTTCCGCTTCCGAGGGCGGCAAGGGCCAGATGATTTGGTGCTGCAGGCCGGGGCTGGCCCATGGGCCATAGTTTGGCTACCCCTGGTGTACACTGTGGGTCCAGAACAGTCTTTGCTCCCTCTCCCAGTTGACAAATGAAAAGGCACTGCAGGATCATCATAGAGCAGTTACTAAGGGTTGGATCTGGGAAGGATGTAGGAGTTTGATTTGTGTGCGCGCGCGCGTGCTGGTGAGGCTTTCCTCCCAGTCTGAGAATTGGAGAGGATGAGAGATTGATGCACAACTATGTGAAATTTCTGCTTAATGCACACATTGATGCAGTTTCATTTTTGGGGGGAAATATGAAGACATTAATCCTACGGTGGAGAGCAGAAGTGTAGTGGAAAAGCTGCACAGTTCTAGTTTTAATAATAAACATAATAACATTGTACTATTTGACTTAGGGAATTTCTGAATACAGTATCTTTGTTGGATACAATTCTCTACAATGAGCACTTTTGATTGCCAAATGCCTGGATGTAACCTTTGTAAAATGGTTCTGCTGCCTTACTTATGCACTCTACTATTTAAATTCAGCGCATAATCTGTTGACTGGGGCTGCAGTGGCTCATTGGTTAAGAAGCTCGCCTTGTTAGCTGGAAGGCCGGCAAGTTGGCAGTTTGAGACCTGGGTACTGCATGAAGGATTGAGTGGCCATTTCTGTCCTAGTTCTTGGGGACATGAAAGGAGCCTCATTTGGGCATCCTTTGAGCGGAGTTTCTAGCAAAAATCCTTTCAACCCAGAATAATTTCTGACATGAAATTATTATTATAGCCTTACTGTATATGTTTAACCTTTGTGTGAGTGTTATTTCATCCTATGTGCTTTGTTTTAATCAGTTATTTTCTCATTCCTAGAAATTAGAAATTACAATTAAATCTTAATCTATGTATTTGTAGATCTAGGATTCTAAATCTTTGATTATTATCAAATTAAAGCAGAGCATAGCAGGAAAATTGATGAGATGATACATGTGAATCAATTTGATAGCCTGATAAAATATTTTTTCTGATTTCTGAGTAAGCAATTATTGTGTGGCTAACAAAGAAAGTGCAGGTGGTGGTACTCAGATACTATTGCCATTATGATAATTGACACACACTTTATTCTTTTAAACATGTTGACCATTCTGTTTTCTTTAGGTGCAGATAGCTTAAATAAAAATCTTATTTGTAATGTGAAACTACAGTACAGTAATACCTCGCATAACACTAAGACTTGGTTCCACAAGTCTTGGTGTTATCCGGCTTTTAGTGTTATCTGATCCATGTTAAAATCCTATGGGCTGGATCGGATAACGTTAAAGCTCCATAGAGATACATTGTAACCGCACAGGCTTTAGCGGTTGTTATCTGATCCATCCTATAGGACCTTAACGTTATTCCATCCAATTCTCCTCCCCAGATTACTTAACGTTATGCAATTTTAGCGTTATCTGAGGTAAACGTTATCCGAGGTATTACTGTATAGTGAAAACATGTATTGTAACATCTCAATCGAAGTATAAAGGCAGGGAGGGAGGCATGCTCACATTATTGCTTTTCTCTATAAAACACTCAGAAATAGGCCTGTCTTCTTGCTCACATCTGATTTACAAGTAAACTGTACCTTGCTCAGAATATCTCATACAACATAGAGCATACCAAATGATAATGGTCCATGAGACCTAAGGGAAAGTAGGAAATGATCCCTATTCTCATACTGCATCTCAAAGGCATATACAGTAAAACCTCATATAACACTAAAACCTGGTTCCATAAGTCTTGGTGTTATATGATTTTTAGTGTTATCTGATGCATGTTAAAATCCTATGGGATCCATAGAGATGCATTGTAATCACACAGGCTTTAGCGGTTGTTATCTGAAGCATCCCATAGGATCTTAATGTTATCCGATGCAATTCTTCCCCCCAGATTCCTTAATGTTATGCGATTTTCGTGTTATTCGATACTAATGTTATATGAGGTATTACTGTACAGTAGAATCAACGAGTACATTAGCCTTTCCAAGTTTTGCATGAAATCAGATTGAAGTTACAAGGTAAAAGATTAATGTGGTTCATAGCAAGTATTCTTTCTAAACTAACAGACCTTTGAAGTTGCAAATAAGTATCCTTTTTATTGCAATACTGGGAGGTAGGACCTTTTGCCTTGCCAGTAGTCTCCAAATTTTTGGCTGTTTTCTGTTTTCTTAGTGGAAAAGATAAAACAACACATTCAGTCTGCATTTTCTTAGCAAAAGGAATGCAATGAAGCTGGTAGCAGTTTCTCTTTCTTTATTGAGGAGACTGAAATTACAGTAATCTTGAGTCATCAAGCATGGCAGACACATCATGAATCTTTGGCTGTTAACTTTGTGTCTTAGTTCTTTGTGTAGCTACAGAAAGATAGAAAACTAATTTCTTGGAAGAGGATAGGATTTTATGAAACTGGTGGTAACAGACTTCCTAGTGAAGTGTGAAAAAATGAAGACTGTGCCAACTATTTTCTTGATTATAAAAGCAGGTACTGTACTGCTATTCTAGCAACCAGATCTTTTTCTTTTCATTTTCATATGCTGTTGTTAGATTATAAATGATTCAGAAGGTGATGGCAGAAGCTTTTTGTTACTTGAAATTACTTAACAGTAACAAACAGTTACTTCTCTCTAGCTTATGATCATATACCATTTAGCAATTCATATTTGACTTCACAGACAACTCTGTCCTTGTAATGAATCACTGCATACAAAAGGGGCTGGCTTTAAAAGTTTTGAATATTAAAACTTACTTCACTCTGTCAAAGTTATGTATAAAAAATATACAGAAATAAGAACACCTTTTGAGAACAGTCTTATTGTACATAGTTGGACATGTTGGTGAAACTAAAGGGAAAAGAAATGGTAAAAATTTGTATATAGCTATCTGAAGTAAATTTTGATACATGAAAGTTCACATTGAAAAAAATCTGTTAATCTTTAGACTGCGGCAGTGTTTGTTTTTGTTTCCCGATTTCCAGCATGCTGAAACAGAAACCGAATAAACAAAAGTACATTGAAAATACTTCGTGATGTAAACCTTATTACATGAACCTTTTTTTTGTGGTGAATGGATACAGCCCTGCCTTCTTTTAAATTTTTAATTATGTTTGTACAACCAAAATATATACATATGTACTAACAAAGCAAAATAATGCCTCCTGCATGCTGCTCCCTCCACTATCAGACACACGTGTCTTCTAGAAAATATTGTGTTGAGTATGGGGAGTTAGAATAAGTGTCAAATCTGCCAAAAGTAAATTTGATTTTAAGTCAAGTTGGCATCTTTGCATTAGATTTTTTTCCAAAATAGTATTCCTTCTGAATGATCATGGTATCAATGGAGCCCAGTTTAACTATAAGCTGGCTAAATTTAACAGCTGACAGAGATATGAGAGATTTTGAAATGATATACAGTAATGATAAGATAGGTGTTACTTCCAATGGCTCCCAAGGTTCACTTCATTTCAAATGATGTTTTATAAGGTAAGAATTGGACCTTTTTTTTAATTAAATGAGCATGATTAAAGTTTGATGAAAAATATTGACTAGAAACAGTCAAAACAAATTACCCATCTTGTGATGACATAAGATTCCTGTTGCTATTCAGTCTATTTCCAGTGGAGATTAGTTCAGTTACAGTGGTAGTGAGTACAGGAAACTCAGGTTGTAGAGAACAACACAGATACAAATTGTGGCAGTTCCCCATTGACTCAACCAACCACCTTTTTGTCTTTATTTTTGTTTATACCTTTGTTTTGTTTCTTGTGTAATATGTCTGTACATACTAAAATGACTACCACTATGAAAATTACAAGAGTGCAAGGCACTTAATTTAAACAGGTACACTGAGTGGAAGGTGGGAGATCAACAGTTCAATTCCCAAGTACTGCAGGACGGAATGAGCTCCTGTCTTTGTCCCAGCTGCTGCCAACCTAGCAGTTCGAAAGCAAGAAATTGCAAGTAGATCAATAGGGACCACTTCGGTGGGAAAGTAAACAGCGTTCTGTGTGCTCCAGTGTCTAGTCATGCCTGCCACATGACCACGGAAATGTCTGCAGAAGCAGACAGCGCTGGCTCTTCAGCTTTGAAACAGATGAGCACTAAACCCTAGAGTTGGATACAACTGGCTTTCAAGCAAGGGAAACCTTTAATATGACAAAGGATGAGTCAACCTCAAGTCCTTGTCAGGATCAAACTCACAATGTTTTGGCTGAATGCCTTTCAATCTGTGTGGAGTCCAGAAGTATTTGTGTAAATAGATAATAGCAGCTGGAGGTCTATGCATCATACCGAAACAGTCCCAGTTGCAGAAAAGACATGCATTTCATTGTTAACTGTTTAAATGTGTTTGAGTGCCCTGGTGGAGATCTCTCAGGATCTCTCAGGTGGTGCAGTGCCCATGCTACATTTACATGATCAGATATAATGCACCATAGCATATTCAGAATTGCAGCAAGGCTTCCAGGTACTGTTTTCCCCCTGCATTCTCTGTTATTAATAGCAACCACTCATCTTTCAAAATGTATCTTAAGATTCTACCAAAGGGCTTTTTAAAAATGTCTAATCATTCTCTTTTTGCTTTAATTTTGAGTGGGTGAGCAAGGAGATCTGGACTCAATGAATTGAAATGTCGGAAAAGCCAGGCCAGAGCACAAAAGCAAAGGATGGAAAAACAAAGTATGCAACACTTAGTTTATTTAACACTTATAAAGGAAAGACTTTGGAAACTCAGAAGACTACAGGTATGTAAACTACTATGAACGACTGTTTATGAACAAATTATGATAATATAAACTTGTTTGAATAAAGTGTTTCACCTACATCAAGTAGTTTTTTTAAAAATCTATTTTTATTTCCCCCACCAAAGGAAAACATACAAGTTCAAATATGTAGAAAAATACACAAAATCTTAACAAACTCATAAAACTACTATGTGCACCCACTATTAGTGGGACATTATAGTTCAGATTCACAATATACTTTTAACAATAATCTCAAAACTGTTACTAATATAATAATCTTTTTCTTATTCCATTCTATCTGCTTATTTCCAAAGTCCATTAATAATACTATTATATGATACACCTCCAATTTTATAGATAGTATTTAATTGATAAAAAAAATTTTCCCCATATTTTCTTCACATTACATTCCCATCATAAATGAAAATATGTCCCAACCTCTTTTTTATATCTCCAACAATCTTCTATTTATTTTGGATGATGATAATAGCACTGGAATCCTATACCATCTCCATATTGTTTTACAACAATTTTATTTAAGTCTAACTGACATATTCTTCATAATTGTTTGTTTCCATATTCTAACCCATTCCTCTTTAATTTTACCTTCTAAATAAGTTTCCTAAATTAATCTTAAGGTTTGTTGTTCAACCTCATGTCCCATCAATATGGAAATTTGGCATTTAAAAAAAGGTTTTTAGCCCAGGAACATCATCCTTGACCTACATAACATTCCTAGATAAATTTCTAGATAATCTTAAAAAAGCATTAACAAAAGAATTAAAAAGAGCTGGAGTAGTAAGATTGAGGGATTGGTTAAGCAAGGCGTCTAATGGACATCATAGTTAAAAGATATGTGAGGAAGTTAAGGTTTTTTAGATTATGGACCACCATTTTTTATCGTGAAACATTCCAAAGCTAGAATATTTATGTTTAACTTGGTGCTTTTTTTAAAACTATTAATTATTTGCATTGCCTACTTTATACATATTATAGCATTACTTTTGTACATCATGTTGGATTGTTTGTAAACAATTTGAAATCAGGGCATTTAAGAGACCGATTTCTTCAGATGTCCATATCATTAATACCTTCTGAAAAGGGTCTTCACAATTGGCTGGAATATAGAATTGAACCACATCATGTGGTACTGCAACTTTGTAGAGTTCCCTACCAAGGGTCATCTGTTTTTTGTTTGTTTTGGTCCTTTAAAAGTAAGAAAGAAGAAATACTAATGTAGCACTTTTGTTTTAAGTGAAATAAATATGATTTTAATAGTAAAATATTGTATTTTATACAATTTATACTTTAGGATTCTGAAGAAATCAAGAACCAATTACAGCAGCTCCTCTTCAGAATTCTTAGGACTTTTGTTAGATTTAATTTGATCATTTCTATTTCTTTAATTTCTGTTTAAAGAAGGGAAGCTGTGCAGAAACAAATGATGTATACTTGAGAAGGAAATAAGTTATTAAAAAAAATAAGAAATTGAGTTTAATATTTTTCCTTAGTTTCTTTACAGTCTGAGGGGAGGAAAACAGTCTCTTTTGTTGAAATAGCTCTTCCATTGCTGTAGAGCAAGAAGTAATTTTAATGCCAAAGACCAAGAGTATTTTAAAATAAAAATTATGAATATACATTTTAGTGAATGTAACAAACTAAAAAGATATATAATTTTTTTTGTATATAGTTACAGCACGCCATGGATTACAGAGTCTTGGGAAAGTTGCCATTTCACGACGGATGCCCCCTCCTGCTAACCTTCCCAGTCTTAAAGCAGAAAACAAAGGCAATGATCCCAATATAAGCATTGTGCCTAAGGATGGCACAGGATGGGCTTCTAAACAAGAACAACATGAGGAAGAAAAGTAAGTTAAAAGTCATATGATATATCTCCTTTCAGGATAATGATAGAAAGTTTTAGTTTATGTCACAGGAGATAGGATTTAGAAATGCCTTTTTTCAACATCAGCTGGTATGGCAGTTATGACATTACTTAGATGAAGAGAGCCGAGCCAATTTGTTACTGCTCTGACAACCTTCCACTTAGCTTTAGTTTGGCAGAAGGCTGTCTGGAAGGCAACTTCTCTGCATTCCTCTTCAAACTTTGAGACTTTTGGAGGCTCTGCTCTGTGTATCGTTGTCAAAAAATATAGCTGAATTCTTACCTCAGAGAGACTCATTTTTTTACCGTTTTTATAGTCATTCTTGTACCAGGTGAAAATTTAATTTTCTCGAGTGTATATGAACTTATACTGGCCAGTGCTTTGGGGAATTGATTTAGGCTTCTGGGATTTGAAGTCTAAAAACCAAAGGTTAGGAACACACTGCTGTAGGTCATCTGAGCAAAAAAAATCCTACCAGCATGGTAACAGAATTGCTTTGCTTCTTCAAGCATTGCTGGTATACAAGCAAGTGACAGATTTTTCTCATGAAGAAATGGCACTGGTTACACAAGTGACATGCTGCTTCGTTATTACACTGACATGACTTTATGCTCTGTTAAGGCTGCTGCACTATCAACCTATGCTTCTGTCGTAAGCTGCAAAGAAGTATTCGCCAGAGCAGCTTGTTTCATTTTACTTAGTCTTGCACTACCACAACTGAAGATGTTATGCATGCCTTTCTCTTTCTGTGGATATCTTTTACAATGAGTTGAGAATGTGACCTTTCTATGCTGAAACAACAGGCTTTTCAATATATTTCCACATTTTTTTAACTTTCAGACCACCAGAAGAGCCTCAGCCAAAGCCTGCAGTTCCTATTCCCCCAGAAGCACCTCCTGTTACCAAATCATGGGCCAATACCAAGCAAGGTGGGCAGGGTGATGGTAAGTGGAAAAAAAGATAGACTAACCTGATCAGGCTAGCAGGTCTGATGTGCATCCCTGGGTAGCAAACATATTATCATTTTTCTCCTCATGGCACCAGAAGTAATGGTGTTGTAGAAATTGTTCTTGAGTGAAAGTAATTGACTTCCCCTGAAGAAAATCCTCAAGATTGTAGCACTTGTTTTTTGATGAGAAACTTGGCACAGATTGCTTAACAGAAAAGCATGGTAACAGACTATCTGGAGTTTAAATTAATTTAGAGACAACTTATGTAGAAAATCTTGAAAAGACTTCCACTTCGGTCTGAAAGTTTTGTTATGAAATAAGAACATGGCAAAACTAAGGTTAGTAGTTTATTAGTTGACCCTCTGGGAGTAGAAGGATTTTTAAACGTTTTAATGTGGGCTAATCATTTTAAGTAAGCATTCAGAAATTGTTCTGGTTCCTTGCTTCAGTTCCATGAAATAATTTTATAAATGCTGCATTGTAAATATTTGCTTAGTTGAATTTCGTGAAGTGGTAGCTGTGCTAGTCTGTGCAAACATATCAGGGAGTAAACAAAACAAGACAAAAATGTGGCACCTTAAAGACTGGCAGTAACTACCATCAAACCTCTACATACGAACTTAATTCATTCCTCGAGGTTTGGTTGTATCTTGAAATATTCTTATCTTTAATTTCCTATAGGAATGCATTGAATTTCGTATCTTGAAAAAATCCTATTAAAAATTCATATCATGAACCTTTTTTCTGAGATTTTCAGATGTATCTTTAGTTTTTCTTAAGTCAAGCCGTTCTTATCTCGAGGTTTGACTGTACTGTATTTTAATGTTAGCTTTCGTGGATCAAGTCCACTTCATCAGGCAATAATTAATTCATCGTTGAAGGAAGGGCTCTTTCCAGCATCTCTTAAACACGCCATAGTGCGCCCCCTCCTAAAAAAACAATCCCTCAACCCCACGGCAATTACTAACTATCGCCCAGTGTCCAACCTACCCTTCTTGGGTAAGGTCTTGGAAAAGGCAGTGGCGCGGCAGCTACAGGATGTCCTGGATGAAGCGGATTATCTGGACCCTTTTCAGTCAGGATTCAGGCCCGGATATGGTACTGAATCTGCACTAGTCGCATTGGTGGATGATCTCTGGAGAGAGCGGGATGGAGGGGACCCGTCTGTCCTTGCTCTTCTCGATCTTTCAGCGGCCTTTGACACCATCGATCACGACATCCTTCTGGGTAGGCTCCAAGGTTTAGGAATCCAGGGCACTGTGTTGTCCTGGTTTTCCTCATTTCTGAGGGGCAGAACCCAGTCGGTGTGGTTGGAGAAGGAGGAGTCCAGCCCCAGGCCCCTTCAATATGGGGTGCCTCAGGGCTCGGTACTCTCTCCTCTCCTATTTAACATCTATATGAGGCCACTGGGTGAGATCATCCGTTCCCACGGGGTAAGGTATCATCAATATGCAGATGATACCCAGTTGTACATCTCGGCCCGTGGGGACCCAGGCCGTGCAGTGGAAGTCCTCTCCAGGTGTCTGGAGGCTGTTAGGGTCTGGATGGGGGCAAACGAGCTACAGCTGAATCCCGGCAAGACTGAGTGGCTTTGGGTGAGGGGCCCTGTGTTATCACGGGAGTTGCCAGCTTTGGTTCTGGATGGGGCAGTCTTGCCCCAAACGGACCCGGTGCGTAATCTGGGGGTCCTCCTGGACTCACGACTACTGTTCGAAGAACAGGTGGCAGTCGTGGCTAGGAGGGCTTTTGCACAACTTCGTGTAATACGCCAGTTACGCCCGCTCCTAGACCGGGATGCCTTGCTCATGGTCACACATGCTTTGGTCACCTCCAGGCTTGATTACTGTAATGCGCTCTACATGGGGCTGCCCCTGGTGACCATTCGGAGACTCCAGCTGGTCCAAAATGCGGCGGCCCAAGTAGTGGTGGGGTGTGGGCATTATGCTCGCGCTTCGCCGCTGCTTCGGGAGCTGCATTGGTTGCCAGTATGTCTCCGGGTGCAATTCAAGGTGCTGGTTATTACCTTTAAAGCCCTATATGGTAGTGGGCCAGGATACCTAAGAGACCGCGTCACCCTAAGAACATCTGTCCACCCCACCAGGGTGGATCGGAGGGGCTCCCTTGTTGTTCCATCGGCTAGAGAGGCACACCTCTCTAGCACTAGGAGGAGGGCCTTCTCCGTGTCCACCCCAGCCCTCTGGAACCTCCTGCCAATCGAGCTGCGCCTACAGACAGAGCTCCTGCCCTTCCGAAAAGGTTTAAAAACCTGGCTGGCTAAGCAAGTGTGGGGACACAGGAATGGGGGATCTCATACAGGGTGGCTGATCTAGTGACAGCCACCCTTCGGTTCAATTTCTGGCATGATTTTAATGTTTTTATGTATTTTTTTTAAAGTTTTAACATTAAGTTTTAAGATGATTATATTTTGACTTGTAAGCCGCTCAGAGTCGGGCCTCCCCGATTGGAGCGAGGTATTAAATACGAGTATTAAATTAAATTAAATTAAGTCAGACATAAGAGTGAGACTTCATGGCCTTAATTTATACCTTTCAGGTACAGATATACACAATGTTTGATTGGTTAGTATAACAAATAAGTTTACAAATCGTCAACAGGCAGTGTGGATGCAAAAAAGGCCCTATGCCAGTTTAGGCTGCATTAGCAGCAATTTAATCTCCATAACCTGTAAAGTACTAGTTTCCTTCTGGTCAGCACTGGTTAGACCTCATCTTGAGTACTGCTGTGTCTAGTTGTGGGCTCTACACCTTAAGAAGAATGTAGGCAAACTGAGAAGTCTGGCCAGGTTATCCTGCTGTGGTAATAGAGTAAACCCTTCTGCCAGGGACTTATTGCTGATTGTCAGGTGGTGGTTAACCTGATAACCTTGAGGACTAATAGCCTTAAGTGGTGAAGTCTACAGGGAAAGGTGATGGCACCAAAGTGGATTAAATCCCACTTGAATCCATCCTGATGGAGGGCAGCAGCCCCATCAATACTGGCTTGGGGCTGAGGAGGATTTTGTGTGCCAAAAGGGCTCAGGACCAGAAAAAGTGACTTGCAGAACTGGATCAGTGGTACTATGGGTGTCATGCTGCGATGCGGAAGGCAGATAAAAGGCCACTGCCAGTGGTGGGATGTCAAAAATTTTACTACCCCTCCGTGATGTCATCACAGTGTGGGCGGAGCTAACATGATGTTATGGTTGGGGCAAAATAAAAATATAAAAATAATAAAAATTAAAAATAAGCACACACACACACCCCTCAACCCACCCACCCACAACACAACCCCATAAATAAAATAAAATAAATAAAATAAAAATAAATTAAAATATACCCACCTACCCAAACACCCCACCCCAAACACAAATCAACCAGAGCTTTTAAACCAGAGCTTAAAGCTTATTCTGGCTAATCTTTCTCACACTAGGTCAGATGGAAGGAACTACAGAATGAACTCACCACAAGATGGCTTCATTTTGGCACTTTTCAACAGTTAAAGAAGTTAGGTACTAAGTCTTTGCCTAACCAGTTCTCTAGGATAAAATGCCTTAATGTAAATGTAAAACAGCTGTAACTCCTTAAGGGTTCTCCAATTGAAACAGCACTTGGAACAGCACAGGTGTAGCTTATTGATGAGGTAACTCCAAGACTGCTTAAAAACCCCAAGCCAGGCCACCAGGCCTTTTTAGGAACCGTGGTAGTACGTCAATATAGGTAAAGGTATTAAATACACATTAAAATACACACAGACATACCACATCCAAAGGTGAGTCACTTACCCTGGGGAGCAGGCTATAGGGAGCTTCAGGCTAGCAGCTTCTCTTCCTCCTCCCCACTTGGGAGGACAGCAAGGAGGCCATGCATATGCGCCAAGCACTGTAGGCATGCATGCACACCAAGTGCTTGGTGCGCATGCACAGGGGGGGAACCAGTGAAAAGGTAAGCCCTGAAGGTGGTTCTCTCTCCCCCCCCCAAAAAAAAAAAAAAAAACCTTCTACCGGTTCTCCGGGACAATGGGAAAAGTTACTACCGGTTCTGGAGAACTGGTGAGAACCTGTTACATCCCATCACTGGCCACTGCATTATAATCTCAGGACATTCTTCATGACTGATTGCCATGATGATCGCCTATATTCGGAATTGGATACAGCACAAGAAGAAGAAGGCAAACTAGAACAAATTCAGAGGACAACAAGTATCAAGAGCTGGGACAGAGACAGGTGCTCAATCTGTCATTCAGTAGCCAGGTCTTGAACTTCTGACTTGCCATGGGCTCAAATTATAAAAAGCCAAGTTTTGATTGAATAGGAAGAAGAACTTCCTGTTCGAGAAGTACATTAGTGCAACCAATTACCCCAGAAGGTGATGAGCATTCCTTCACTAGAAGTATTCAAGAGAAAATTGGACATCAATCTCAGATATATTGTACATTTATTTATTTATTTATTTACTCACATTTTCTATCCCGCCCCAATCAGCTATACCCGACTCTGGGCGGCTTACAGGGTAAAATGAGATCATAGGTTAGACCTATGGTAATACTAATATTTAACAACTTTAAAAGCTCATAAAAAATAGAAAATAAAACCGGCACAAAGAATAAAAAACGGAATAGAAAGGGAGGCTATCTCTTAGATTAGCCACCCTATGTGGGATCCCACGTTCCTGGGTCCCCACACTTGCCCTGCCAGCCAGGTTTTTAAACCCCTCCGGAAGGGTAGGAGCTCTGTCTGTAGGCGCAGCTCAGTTGGGAGGAGGTTCCAAAGGGCCGGGGCGAACACAGAGAATGCCCTCTTCCTAGTGCTAGTGAGGTGAGCCTCTCTAGCTGATGGAATGACAAGAGAGCCCCTCCGATCCGCCCTGGTGGGATGGACAGCTGTTCTTAGGGTGACGCGGTCTCTTAGGTATCCTGGCCCACTACCATATAGGGCTTTAAAGGTAATGACTTGCACCTTGAATTGCACCTGGAGACATACTGGCAACCAGTGCAGCTCCCGGAGCAGTGGTGAGGCACGAGCATTGTTTTGGATAGAGTAGAAGGCAACTTCCAACTCCATTATTCTATGATTCCCTTGTTATTTAAACCCTCAAACTCTGCTTGTTCATTGCGCCCTTGCAAAAGAGCCCTATCTCAGCGGCACAGTCATGCAACGCTTGCAAAATGATCCAGGCATTTTTGTGTAAGTCAAGGAAAAAGACTCCTCCCTCAAGTAGTGTAGGGCTCTCATGAATTAGATGGACTAGTAGTTTGATGCCATATAAAGCCATTTCTAATCCCTAAAAATGCAGCAGAAGTGCTTTGATGTGGCAACTAATGCAATAATCTTGACTGAAGCAATCAAGTCCGTTATAGCAGATTAATGAGTTTGTTTGAAGTGAGAGAATAATTGTACATTTTCCAGATTAGAAATATATGTGTTCTGAACTGCAATTTTACTGACTTCTTTTTAAACAGCTGTCTCTGGTCCTGGAGTACAAATAAACAGCTATTTTCAACAAGAGTTTCCTAGTCTGCAGGCAGCTGGAGATCAGGAAAAAACAAATAAAGAAAAAGATATAACAGAAGAACCTTATGGTCCTGGTCCCAGTTTACGACCACAAAGTAAGTATATATAAAGGATTTAAATGCTTTTCTGAGGTACTGTGATTATCTGTAAAAAAAACCAACAACAACAACTGCTGGTCCTTTAAAAATATTTAAAGGTAATGTAGAAATTAAGTAGTGATCTGCAACTTTAAAAGATCACATAGTTTTGACAATGTAGTATGAAATTTAATTCATTTTATGTAATTAAAATCTTCATGCTCTTAGCAAAGCAAACATGCATTTTTTTAGATTATAGGGTGCTCTGCTATATTGCAGGGTATAAAATGCCCCATCTTTAGGGGTCTGTTGATATTTTCTGGGGGGAAATGGCATTGGGATTTCTAAAATTTTAATTAATTAAGCTAGCTTATATAAGAAAAGAACTATTCATAGAGATGACATATGAAGGCATTATGTACTACTGTTCAGGTCACAATAGCAGAATGCTTGCTTGTATGGATTTAGCCACAAAACATGCCTCTCTTCTGTTTTTTATACAAAGAAATATTCTTATGCTGTATCTGATTCCGAATATTGGCGATTATCATGGCGATCAGCCATGAAGACTGTCCTGTGGATGTAATGCCGTGGCCTTTCATCTCCCTTCCACATCACAGTGTGACACCCATACAACTGATCCAGCTCCACGAGTCACTTTCTGGTCCTGAGCCCATTTGGGCAAGCAAAGTCCTCCTCAGCCCCAGGCCAGGATTGATGATGCCCAAGAGGGCAAATGAAGGGCAAAGATAATTTGGCCTTGATTTCAGCATTACTTCAAGAATGTCAGGATTTCTCCCATTTCTTCCTCCTCTCCCTGCTTTCATAAGCAAAACCACTTCTGCTTTCTACTGTTAAACTACTTATTCATTTCTTCACCAGTGTATTTTTCCATTAGTTCCTCTTGGCCTTTATAAACATTTCATGTATTTTATGTACCATCTTTTCAAGGAAAGATGTGATAAGTTTTTTCTCTTAAAATTCAATATTAGAGTGGAAAGTACTCCTTCTCATCTCCATGGTTGCATACTTACACTTAGCTATGTCTTTTTCTTATTGTGATATTGCATTTACGCATTCCAACATGCCAATGATGTAGTGTCAAAATGGGTGATTTCATGTCATGATGTCAACAGATCATGCTGCTTGTTCTAGGAGGAGAGAGAAATACGGGATTGTAGTCACAAGTCATTTGTAATACACTCAAACCCCTACATACGAATTTAATTTGTTCCTCTAGGTTGATTGTATCTTGAAAAATTCTTATCTTTAATTTCCCATAGGAATGCATTGGATGCAATTTCCCATAGGAATGCATTTGATCTTATTAAAAATTTGTATCTTGAACCTGATTCCCCCCCCCTGAGATTTCCAGATGTATCTCACGTTTTTCTTAAGTCGAACCATTCTTATCTCGAGGTTTATACTGAATTCTGCCCTTAATTGCTGCATCACTGCATCAATATAACTGATTCACAGATGATTCTGATCTGTGTGAGTGATGCTCCAAGTTGTATTGTCACATGTTTGTGTTGTTTTCTGCCTTTTCAAGTTCTTTGTTGTTTTTTGAAGGTGGGGATCCAGCTGGAAATAAATATACAGAAAAATATTCACAATGTCACAATATTAGACAAAATAATATTAAACAAATCTTTACACTGTGGTGTCTCTTTTTTTTTCCTGGTACAGATGTTGCTAGTTGGAGAGAAGGTGGAGGCAGGAATTTGAACTCTCCAAACTCACCAACTGATCCAGAAGCAAAACCTCCTGCTCAAGAAGATTGCAATACATCTGGGCCAGTAGAACAGAATGATGGCTTGAAGGTACAAGAGAAGAAAGATATAAAGATAGCACAGCCTCCTCAACCTAAGCTGAATGGTCAACAACCACCTGGAATTGTACCTCAATTCAGGGGAATGATACCACCTTATGTAAGTTATCTGCATCAAGCTCTTATGGGCCTTCTTTCTCTTAATGTGTACTTACTTACTTACAATAGATTTATATGAGATTCATATCAATAAAATGGGCGGTGTACACAGTCCAGCAATCTTATCAGCAGGAAATATTTTAAGCAGGGCTACCTTGTGTGCTTACTTGCATAAAAAAAATGGCAGAACAGATTGGTACATTAGATACAGTGGTACCTCAGATAACATTTGCCTCAGATAACGCTCAAATCGGATAATGTTGGGCAATTTGAGGCAAACATTTGCATCGCACAACGTTAAGATAACGTGCAGTGCAAAGGTTTGTCTCAAATTCCCCAACATTGATCTCTGCCCCAAAGCCCGCAGGGCTAGAGAGCAGCCCTGCGGGCTTTGGGGCAGAGATCTACCGAGGCTCAGGCTGCCAGTTTGGTTGGGAGATGGGTCGCGCCCGTTCTCCCAACCAAACGCAACACCACAAAGCTAGCAGCCGCGGCGTGGCTGGGAAGCCGACCGGGGAGTCCCTGGTGTGCTTCCCAGCCATGCCACTGCGTAGCAGTGGCGATCAAACTGTGTTGTTCTCTGCCTGGGAAGGCGCTTCCCAGGCAGGGAACAGCTTAGTGGGATTGAAGCTTAGATCTCCACTGGTAATGTCCCCTTGCTTTTGCGAGGCTTGTCTTGCAAAAGCAAAGGTACATTGCCAGTGGAGATCCCAGCCTCAATCTCACTGGCCTGTTCTCTGACTGTTGAGGATGGAATCTGCGCCAGTAATGTACCTTTGCTTTTGCGAGGCTTGCCTGCTAAAGCAAAGGTACATTACCGGTGGAGATCCCAGTCCCAACAGTCATAGAACAGCCCAGTGGGATTGAAGCTGAGATCTCCACAGGTAATGTACCTTTGTACATTGTTTCTCCCCAAACACCCTGGGACTGCGGGGATGTTTGGGGAGAGATTGGCGCCTGTGGAAAAAAAAAGTGGATTGACCCCCTGTTCCCTTTCCTCTTTGGAAAGGGAATAGGGTTGTTGTTTTTTAACATTGTGTGATCAATGCATCGCACAACGTTAAAAACCAGATAACGCTAGTGCAGGTGTTTTAAGTGCTTTGCTTCTGGAAGGGTGGTTTTATGAGGAACAATATACTTCTTGGTAACATCTTGTGGTAATCAGAGCTGTGTGTGATGTAAGTGGCTTGTGAGTGTTCTGAGCTGTAGAATTGTTTTTCTCTCCAGAATTTCTGAAACTTCAAAGTAAAAACTTCTAAAATTCCTGGGGAACAATTCTTTATTTTGTTTTCTGTCATTGCAAGTTCTCAGAATTCATCAAGAATACCATAGGTCAGTGATGGTGAACCTATGGCACACGTGCTAGAGGTGGCACTAGGAGCCCTCACTGTGGGCTCCCGTGCAGTCACCCCAGCACAGAGTTTGCTGTGCCCAGTAGCTCAATGGGAGTGCTTCCTTCCTCCTCCGGCACAGAGTTCACCCCATCCCTCTGCCGAGCAACCCAATGGGAGCACTTCCTCCCTCTCAACAGCGCAGAGTTTGCCCCTTCTTTCTGCCCAGCAGCCTAATGGGAGCATTTCCTTCCTCCCCTGTTGCTGTGTTGGCACTTTGCAATAAATATGTGAGTTTTGGTTTGCGCACTCGGTCTCTAAAAGGTTCGCCATCACTGCCATAGGTGGAGTTCTGGAAGAGGGAGCACAGAAACATGCCTACAGAGGAGCTTTCCATACCTCCATTTGTCCTCCCATCTGCATGCTGCTTCTTTGAAAAACCATAAAACTTCCATGGTGCTCCATATGAATCTCAAAGCTTTATGGGAGTTGTTAGTCTTGATGCCCATTAGGCTCTGTATGGAGCATGGATTCTCAACTTGCGGCCTGTGGGCCAGATGTGGCCCATGGCACCATTTCATGTCTCCAACCCACCGCCTCCACCACACCAGGAAGTGCCATGTGGTGGAGGAAGGGCAAAATGGCTGTCCGGCCCCCAAAGCTGTCTGAGGGAATGTGACTCGGCCCCTGGCTTTAAAAGGTTGAGAACTGGTACAGTAATACCTCGGATAACGCTAAGACTTGGTTCCACAAGTCTTGGTGTTATCCGATTTTTAGTGTTATCCGATGCATGTTAAAATCCTATGGGATGGATTGGATAACGTTAAAGCTCCATAGAGATACATTGTAACCACACAGGCTTTAGCGGTTGTTATCCGATACATCCCATAGGACCTTAACGTTACTCGATCCAATTCTCCTCCCCAGATTACTTAACGTTATGTGATTTTAGCGTTATCTGAGGTACTCCCTTTTTCATTAATCTGCCTAGATTATTCTACTGATTCTCTGAGTAAAAGCCTCAAAGATAAAAAGAACGTCTGTCCATCCCACTAAGGCGGACCGGAGGGGCTCTCTTGTTATTCCATCAGCTAGGGAGGCTCGCCTCACTAGCATTAGGAAGAGGGCCTTCTCTGTGTTCGCCCCGGCCCTTTGGAACCTTCTCCCAACTGAGCTGTGCCTACAGGCAGAGCTCCTGCCTTTCCGAAGAGGCTTAAAGACCTGGCTGGCGGAGCAAGTGTGTAACAATTGATAAATCGAAATGAGAGATATATGTTCTTATACAAAAATTTAGGAAGAAAGTTCACTAGTCACAATTCACCAGAGTGATTTATCTACTTTTACTTATGCTAGTGGGTCTAAGTACAGTAAAACCTCGGATAATGCTAAGACTTGGTTCCACAAGTCTTGGTGTTATCCGATGCATGTTAAAATCCTATGGGATGCATCGGATAACGTTAAAGCTCCATAGAGATACATTGTAGCCGCACAGGCTTTAGTGGTTGTTCTCCGATGCATCCCATAGATCTTAACATTATTCGATGCAATCCCCCCCCCCCCCCAATTACTTAACGTTATGCGATTTTAGCATTATCCAAGGTAAACGTTATCCGAGGTATTACTGTACAAGGATTCTGGCCATTATGTGAATGCACCTAATTTATTGGGGCAGTGGGGGACAAGGTTGGATCATATCACCAAAGATCATATTCCATGAATAAGTTTGCCAGTTGACTTAATATATAAGAAGTATGAAAGATTTAAAGAAAGGGAATTTTTAGTAAGATACACTCAACTATACAAATTGTTACCTGACTTGCATTTTAATAGATTTTCACTTTTGCATATTTTATAAACTCTTCATCTCCTAAACTTCAGTGTTGGCATTTCACACAAACTGTGTGTCTTTCCTTTAATTTCAGTGACAAATGTTGTATATCTCGCTTCTCTTCCTTAGATGTTCAATCAGTACCCTAAACTGGCGTATCCTCAAGTACCAGGTCCTAGTAGATTTTCTGCACCACCTGAGACTAACAGGTAAGAAAGCCATTGCTAATAATTTATCTTTGAATTATTTGATAAAACAGTGGCAACACAAAATGTCTGTGTTAGCTACATGTTCTAAGTTTTGTAATGATAATTTACTAGTCTATATAGTTACAAATTATGACTGAAATTGTTTCTTCATGTACTCTTTCAGTAGGACTGGAAGTATTAAAGATCCTTTAAAATATTTGTGCTATCACCAAAACCGTTGTCTTTTCTCCCCCTTATGGTTCCTTTCAGCCTTATTTATTGTGTTTAAGTTTGTGTTGGTATTGACATTTTTAAAAAATCTGTTGTACATCGCCCAGAATGGGAGAATATCCCAGATGACCAGGATATAAATGTAATAAATAAATAAAATTGAATTTTAGTAACTAGTGATAGAAAAATATCTCCTTCAAACATGAAACTTGGTGCCCTTCGTCTTGTATCTTTATCAGTTCTCAATCAAGCAAGTCTTCTCTCTATTTCAGGCAGTAACCTGGAAACAAAATGCTGATTTGTTATAATGATTAGTTATACTTTTTTCCCTAGAGGACCAAGGGGAAGAGGACCCTCTTCGCGGGGCTCAGAAGCTGTAGAACGTCCCTCCATCCTAAGTGCTAATGAACTCAAAGAACTGGATAAATTTGATAATTTGGATGCTGAAGCTGATGAGGGCTGGGCTGGTAAGAGTACTAATCTGGGTAAATCTTAGACTGGCTGCATATAGAAAAACAATTTGCTATGGTAACCACCCATTCTTTGTTCCTATAGGAGCCCAAAGTGAAGTTGATTACACTGAACAGTTAAACTTCAGTGATGATGATGAACAAGGAAGTAACCAGAAAGAGCAGGATAGCAGGTGATATGTTGAATCCTCCTTTCTGTTTAACATTAGAATAGCTTCCAGTTTCATTTTTGCCTTGTTTAGCAGCCTGTGGTAGTCCTCTCACCTGCTGATGTTAAACTAAAGACCCCTTTTATCTCATCTGTTCCATTTTTTCCAGTTTTTTTACATGTTAGTCTGTTTTATTCATTTTAGCTGCCTATAATTTCAACTTAAGCAAAACCTTTAAATATAGGATAGATAACATTACACGTTGAATACAATCATTTAAGTGTACTTTCCAGAAAAGTATGTAAACTATGTTTTATTTTTCATGAATTTTTTTAATGTAGTAACGAACCTGCAAAAGATTCAGAGAGGAAGAATGGAGAAGAAAATAAATCACCCCCCACTACTTTACAGTCAGTTGGATCCAAAGGTCCTTATAGCAAAAGCAGTCAATTTGATCAGGTAGGTCTTGGGTTATTACATCCAGTATCTTCTGAAGTATATTATTTCAAATGACATGTTTTCTTTAAGAGGTCTACATTTGCAAAACCGATATGCAAACAAGGTGGCTATTCCTTAGTGCAGGGGTGCCCAAACTTTTCAGGCCATGAGCCAGTCATGTGGTTCAGGGAGTCGGTCACTATAGCCCGGGGGCTGGATCTGGCCCTCAATGCCAATCCATCTGGCCCATGAAGCCCTCGTCGCTCCTGGAAGTGGAAGTAAAATGCACCTGTACGGGCGCAATTTACTTCCACTTCCAGGAGTGATGAGGGCTTTGTGAGCCAGATGAATTGGCATTGGGGGCCAGATCCAGCCCCTGGGCCGTAGTTTGGGCACCCCTGCTTTAGTAGCTTGTAGAATACCTGATAGTTGCATAGGCTCGTAGTCTAAAGCTCCAGATCTATCTTTAAAAAAAAAGAAAAGAAAATGTCAACAGATTTTCCTGTATTTGGCTACTGAAATAATTTCTTCTTTACTCGTGATTTGCATCTCTCTCTCTCTCTCTCTCTCTCTCTCTCTCTCTCTCTCACACACACACACACACACACACACACACACACACACACACCATTAAAATTATGATATTTCATATGAAATTCAGTAATATTCAGTAACATTAGATTAAGGTTAAGGTCACCCTTGCTCAGAAGCCAGTTGTATCCAACTCTAGGGTTCAGTGCTCATCTCTGTTTCATAGCTGAAGAGCCAACGTTGTCTGCTTCTGCAGACATTTCTGTGGCCATGTGGCAAGCATGACTAGACACCGGAACACATGGAACGCTGTTTACCTTCCCACCAAAGTGGTCCCTATTTATCTACTTGCAATTTCTTGCTTTCTAACTGCTAGGTTGGCAGAAAGTTTCTGATAGTGAATATTCTCTCTTATCCCATTATGACAAATTGTGTTTTCAAACATGACTTTTTTAAAACATATATCATCAATTCTGTTATCCTCCCAACTGCCTATGTCCTGGCAAACAAGTCACAATTTTCCTGTTATGAAGTAATTTATTTTTGGGTGCAGTTAATAAATTAATAATGAATTCTAAGTGTTCATCATTTGCAAGATCATTTATACATAATTGTTGTAGTTTCAAAGAATACTTCAGAAAAACAGCACTTTACAACTTATCTCTTTGTACTTGGCTTTCCATTGTAAGATCTTTTGGCATCTAAATTTGTCCATAGTTCTCTTTTTATCATATTGATGACTAAATTGGAAGCTTGACAAAACTTGTTTCTGCTTAGCATCTATACTTAGTTTAACCTTTACTCATTAGGGGAGGGAGGCTTAACCTTGACACTTCAACTCTAAATGGAGATAATTTCATCAGATGTTGTTTCTTTAAAAACAAATATAAAACAGGAATAATGTTACATGAGAATTTGAGTTGTTTGTTTGCTCCTGATCTTTTTCTTTGTGGAATATTCTTAATGCTATACAGTAATATCCCGCATAATGTGCACACCGTACAACATTAAAACCGCACAACCTCAAATCTGAGGAAAACTTTGCACCACATGACGTTACGTTAATGTTGTGCGATACATCGCATTTTCCCCCAGCTTGCTTTGTGTCTGGGCAGTTGAAAAGCCGTGTCAGCTCCGTGCGGCAGGAGAGAACCTGCTGTTTGGCTGAGAACGCCTGCTGTCCTAGGCCTCACCCATGCCCGGGGTTGAAAAGCCTCACTGACTCCATGCGGCAGGAGATGACCCTCCGTTTGGCCGAGGACTCCTGCCGCCCCTCCCCCGGGCTTTACCCATTGTGCCTGCTGGTACAGTAAAAAGTTTTTTTCTCTTAAAGCTTGGTTCCACGATCCTTAAAGTTTTTAACATTGTGTGATGCATCCCATAGGGTTTAACATTGTGCGATATATGTATTGCACAACGTTAAGGATTGTGAAACCAAGCTTTAACGTTAGGCAGGGTATTACTGTATTTGATTCTACTGCTGAGTTATACAGTACAGTAAAACACCAGATAACGATTGGATCAGATAACGCTAAAATCGCATAACGTTAAGTAATCTGGGGAGGCGAATTGGATCGAATAACGTTAAGGTCCTATGGGATGTATCGGATAACAACCGCTAAAGCCTGTGCGGTTACAATGTATCTCTATGGAGCTTTAACATTATCCGATCCATCCCATAGGATTTTAACATGCATCAGATAACACTAAATTTCGGATAACACCAAGACTTGTGGAATCAAGTTTTAGTGTTATCGGTGTTTTATTGTATGTTGTTTTTAATTTATGTATACTGTATCTCCATTACTTTTGGTTGAAAACAAGCAAATTATTGTTATGTATTTAACAAGATGTATTTCCTTGAGTTTGATTTATTTATTTATTTATATTTGTTTATCGCCCTCCTCCCCGAAGGGACCCTGGGTGATTTCCAGCAATTTTAAAAACACTTTAAAAAATTAAAAACTTTTAAAAAGCTTAAAAACTTAATTAAAAGCTAGGTATTATAACTTGGAGTTTGCTGAGGAGGCAACTTTCCTATTTTTTATTTAGTCTCCCAAGAAAGAAATTATCATCCTCAGTTTAAAATTGTTGCTTCAGTTTCATTAAGCTTTTTGCTTTGGTAAGAATAATGTAGGTTGTCTTTTAACCCAACAGGGACGGGGTTTACCACCAGTGCCATCTTCTGTGATTGAGAGGGTTGGTTCAGGACTTCATCCAAAATCTGTTCTGCAGGTATGAGCAAACTGTCTGCTTAACAGAATACCCCTTGGGTCCAGTTCTCAATCCTAACAGTCTTTGTCCTGGTAATTTTTTTATTGTTGTCAAAAATAACATGGTGACTAAAATCCAGTAGTAAGTGGCAGCTAGATTAGGCTCATTGAATCAGTGGAACATATGAAGGAGTTGACTTACCAAATCCCCACTGATTCAATGGGCTTGGTCTAGTTATAACGTATTGTCGGATTTCAGCCATTATAAGTTGGTTAATTCAGTATGCTTTTCACCAACTTTTTGTTATAAAATTAAAACTAAAAGAAGCATTTAAATGTGTTGACAATGCATGTGTGGAGTGGGTGGGTTAGATTTTTTTTTCTTTTAAAATAGTATTTTAATTTTATAACATTCAGAAAAGGAATTAAAGTTTAATTGTTGTACAGTGCTCAAAATAGTAATTCTGTTCTTTTTGACTGATACTACTTATAGGTATTTGGGTGGGGTTTTTCTTTCACAGTGTGTGCTAAGTTATAATGTAATTGAAAAACCTTATCAGTGTAGAAGTAGTTTGCAAATTGCCTTAACCCTAAGCATGTGTTTAATTAAGATAATGTTGTTATGCGCTTTATATTTTGACTTCATTGTTGGTGAAAAGCATACTGAATGAACCAACTTATAATGGCTGAAATCCCACCATTCATGGAAGTTTTTTGGTGAAAATGAGTAAAGTTAAGGATTGTCAGCATTGGTATCAATTCTAACTTAAACTGCTTGTGTTATACCACTGTTGTGTTATACCACCTAAGAATATGGGAGACAATTGTTTGCAGTTGATATATTGGAAATTTCTCTTCCAAGGACACTAAGAGAATCAATCTTCTCTCTGATTTCAAACCTGAAATTTATACATGCAACCCTCTACTCATTAAAATACAAAGCTCTTCCCAGCAATCTGATAATAAGAACCATGGTCATCATATCTGACCCAGTTTTTGTCTTTTGCTTGAAATCCAGATTTTATATCAAACTTCACTTCATGAGGAGTTATATATAACTCAAAACCACTTCCAGTTTGTATCCTGTTAAAGGCAGGGGTGCCCAGACATTTTGGGCCATGGGCCGGTCATATAGTTCAGGGGGCTGGTCACTTTGCCCCGAGGGCCTGATTCGGCCCCCGGGCCAGTTTAGGCACCACTGCATTCAAGGTATTGGCTAACTTTGCTTTTATGAATGTATCACACCTCTGATTTTTGTACCTGCTGTTGGATTGTCGCTTACGAATGTTGTACTTTTTGGTTTTGTTTCAAAATACAGCATTCAGTTCCAGATCGTTTGGGGGGACCAGGAAGACAAGGTCCCTTTCCTCCTAGGCCGGTACCAGATGAGGATGAGATTTGGAAGCAGAGGCGAAGACAACAAGCAGAAGTATCAGCAGCAGTAGAACGAGCTCGCAAACGGCGAGAGGAAGAGGAGCGAAGAATGGAAGAACAAAGAAAAGCAGCATGTGCTGAGAAATTAAAACGGTTAAATGAGAAATTTGGGTGTGTAACAAAACCATCCCGGGAAGACCCATTGAAAGAGAAAGAATGTGTAAAGGAAAAGGAAATTGAAAAGGGGACAGAAAAAGAAAACGAAAAAGAGACAGACAAGGTGATAGTGATTGAGAGAGAGGAGAAAGAAAGCCAAGAAAAGGAGAAGGAATTGGAAATTGAGAAGGAAAGAGACAAGGAAGAAAAGGAAAAAACGGACGAGAAACCTGAAGCTGAATTGCCTGAGCCTCAGAAACCAATCACACCACCTCCGAAAGAAGAGAAGCCATCCGAAAATGAAAGTAGCAGTGAGGAGCCAAAAGGTCTACATCATTTATTCTCTTTGATTTAATCAGGAGTGGACATATGCAACCCCCGAAATATTAGCAGACTGCAAATCTCATAATCCTTCATCACTCCTTTCTAGAAAGGAGTTGGACACTCCTAAGTTGAGTGCCTGTGGTTTAAAGCAAGCATTATGTTGGCAAGAAATTTAAATGCATCAGTACCTAAAACACTTGCTTCTGGTATCTTGACGCTAGGCATTCTGCATGTTGTAAAGAGGCACATTTCAAGATGCAAATTTTCCTTGGTTATGATTGCTTCCTTTAAACAATTCCTAACAGAAAACTTGAAATATAGTTTTACCTCAGAAATTCTCCATAATAATAACTTAGAAGGTCAGAAGTGATGTGGGTTTGTAAGTTTTATTATCCATTTTAAATTGTGTATGTTTAGTGTACACATGCTAACACCAAACCAAAGGCTCCAGTGAAGTTGATGGGGATTTCAATAGCTAAGAGAGTCTTTAGGCTTATAGTCCATAGATGTAGTAGGAGCTTTTTCTTAACTTTTCATTGCAGTTACTTCAGTACCTGAAAAGGCAAGCTGGTATTTGAATGGGACCTTCACCAATTTACAGTGAGAGTCGCTTTCCCCCCCCCCCCCCAAAAAAAAACCCCTCACCCTTTTAAACACAGATTTATTCTGTGCCTGCATATAACGTATATACTCCAGTATAAGTAGTTTTTGGCCCCCAAAATGAGGTCCAAAAGGTGTCTCGACTTATACTCAGATCAGCAACCCCCGAGGATCCCAAAACTGCAATAGTGCAAATTCAAACATAGTTTTTTAAAAAAGCACTAACACTACCGTAAAAACTAAAAAACATACCCACACAAATGTCTAAATTAATTAATTTTATCGTAGTTTCATGTATTTTAATTATTGAAACTCACTAGCAGCTGCTGCATTTTCCACCCCACCCCCGACTTATACTCAGGTTGATCTATTTTCCTAGTTTTAGAGGTCCAAATTAGGTACCTCAATTTATATTCAGGATGACTTATAGCCGAGTATATACAGTATGAGTTTTTTATTAGAGCCATGGGTTACTAATATGTGAAGAATATGCTTGCTTAAGATAGAATTTCTCTCTCGCTCAATAGTGTCATGGATAATGGCACTACAAATTCTCATACTAAATTCTGTTTTTCTGCTTCACATATGTTCCATTACTGTTTCCAAGCAGTATGGCTTATATTTTACAGTCTAATTTGTATTTGCTTAGTTATGCTTCCATTTCCCCTACTTTCTGCAGTTCCAGCATGATGTTTAATAAGCTACTTTCTTTTGATAAATGCAATATGTGATTTAACTCTTAGTTCTTCATTTTTTGCACCCCTCTCGCCTTTTGCTCAGAGTTTCAGGCTGCTCCCACCACACAGGAAAACAATCACAATGAAAGAGAAGGTAGTCACGAAAGTGACCCTGATACTGGTGCTCAGCCTCGTCCTGCAGTGTCATCTGGCTATTCAAAACAGTTTCAGAAATCATTGCCACCCAGGTTTCAGAGGCAACAGGTAAAATGATGTCTTTTGGAGACTAAAGTATATATGCTTATAATTAAATAATACTGTAGGAAATCTTAGGGTATGTAAGCTTATTAAAGATTTAACTTTGGTTTTTATTTACAGGCAGAGGTTAGTGAGATTATTGGACTTAAGTATATTTTACAGGCTCAACTTTCCTAATCCACTGGGCATAGGAGGCGGAGACAGACTTTGTGTTTCTTTTCTTCCTTTCTGACTGATGTACAGTCAAACCTCGCATAACGAGCGTTTCGCTTAGCGAAAAACTCGCATAACGAGCAAGTTTTTCACTAAGTGGTCTGACTCACATAATGAATTTTTCACTATGCGAGTCAGACTTTTCCCTATGGAAAAACTCACATAACGAGCGTTTCTATGGGGGAAACTCGCATAGCAAATTTTTTCGCTATGCAAGTTTTCCCCATAGAAATGCTTGTTGTGCAAGTTTTTCCATAGGGAAAAGTGCGACTCGCTATTTGGTTATGCGAGTCAGACTCGCATAGCAAATTTTTCGCATAGTGAGCAACCTCGCAGAACGAATTAAATTCGTTATGCGAGGTATGACTGTACTGTAATTTGCCAACTATTGAAAAATTGCAAAGTGTGAATGTAATATAGCTGAGATATGGAAATGAGTATGAATCAGACATCTCAACTACCTTCCCAAATATTGGGGAAAGAGTTGCCAACTCCATCCAGATTTTGCCATACCTAGTATTTGTTCTTCCCCTTTTTGTCCTCTGTGTCCCAGTGCAGCCACAGCACTCCCAGTCATTGATTCAACTTTCCTTTCCCAGGAAAGTAGTTTAACAATTGGTTGAGTTTTATGTTCGGACTAGTTTAACCGTTGGAAGCTTGTCCATTAGGGTGAATAAGACAATGCTCACCTCAGCTAACCCAACCAACTTACTTGTACAGCCTTGCATAGCAGAGATGGAAAATTAGACTCTTGCACGTTTCCCTTCCAGCTGAATTCATGAGTGGGTAGGGCACAACGAGGGAGAAAGAAAGTGAGAGAACAAACGAAAAAGAGTATGCAAACTGTAGCTTTGAAAGCAGACACAGAGAGATGCTAGGCATAGAGAACAAATCTCTAATTTGACCAAGAATGTATTTTACTGCTTTGCAGTTCAGTTTTAGAGTGAGTAAGAATCAATAAGGGGAGGGTAAGGTGGTGTTCAAATGAATACCTGTCTTCTAATGTTTATGTGTTGATGCTTGCTCACTATCCTTTATGCATATATGCACCAGCCATCCCAATCAGCCCACTTTTATTACTTTCTACCCACCAACTGGAATGAGCTCTAGTCACTGCTAGCTTTCCTTTTATTTTGTCCTAGGAAGAATTCCCATAATAATTGGAGCTGGTAGGCTGGAGATGAAGAGGATCATCCAGGTCCTGTTCAAATAAATTCTTGGAATTCCCTGACTTGTGTTAAAATTTTGTCATTGTGATCTCTTTGTATTCTTGTAGGAACAAATGAAACAGCAACAGTGGCAGCAGCAACAACAAGGGGTACTGCCGCAGTCTACACCATCACAACCTTCTAGTGGTCCTGTTCCACCGCCATCACATAGACCACTGTATCAACCTATCCAGCCACACCCTCCACATTTGGCTTCCATGGGATTTGATCCACGATGGCTCATGATGCAATCTTATGTAGATCCACGGTTGATGTCAGGAAGGCCTACAATAGATATGCCACCAATGCACCCAGGTAGAACTTGAAACTCTTTTAAATTTGTTTCCTTAGCTCCCAGCTTCTCTGACTGCATATGAGAACAGTTATGTGCAAGTAGACTGTGGCCACATTGCATATCTGACCATGGGAGCTTTATAACACATTTAGGGTTGGGGTTCCAGCAACGATTTCTAATAGATATTCTATTACTTCTACTTCTGTGACCAAATCACATGATCTGCATCTAAATATGTATTCACATTCATGACATTGCATCTCTGCCTAGAACAGGGTTAGGCAACCTACGGCCTATGAGCCGGATCCAGCCCTTGGCACCAAATCAACCGGCCCTTGCCCCAGCCGCAGCTGCCAACAGAATTGGCCACAGACTCATTTACAACTGTTGTAAAAGTGTTTACAACAGCCACGGACTCGGCCATAACTGAGTGCAGCCGATTCCGGCATTGGCTGGGCCACCAATCCGACCCACCAACTGTCTGAGGGAGTGTGACCCAGCCCCCAACTTCAAAAGGTTGGCAACCTCGGCCTAGAATTTTGAACTTTTCTGGTTCCATAGCATCCTCTGAATCCAACGTCCATGTCTGCTTCTTTATGCCTTTTGTTAATCCTATCTTGTACACTAGTACCCCGAATAACGTTATGACTTGGTTCCACAAGTCCCGTCGTTATCCGGTTTTTAACGTTGTGCGATACATTGAACACACAATGTTAAAAAAAGCCCTGTTTCCCTGGAGGCTGCAGGAAGCGAGAACGTCGGGATTTGAATCCTGACATTTTGGCTTGCTGCTGCCTCCAGGGAGGTGGGGGAACTTTGGAAACAGCTTGGAGCGGGTTTCCCCACCTCCCTGGACCCGTCCTTTTTTTTACCAATTTTGGGGTTTCTGACCCCTCCGCCGGGTCCAGGGAGGTGGGCAGACCTGATCCAAGGTGTTTCTGGGCTTCCCCGACGTCCTGAGCCAGTGCAGCAAGCCAGAATGTCAGAGTTCGAATCCCGACATTCTGGCTTGCTGCACTGGCTCAGGACGTCGGGGAAGCCCAGAAACACCTTGGATCGGGTCCCCACACCTCCCTGGACCCAGCGGGGGGGTCAGAAACCCCAAAATTGGTAAAAAAAAAAAAGGACGTTTTTTTTTTTACCAATTTTGGGGTTTCTGACCCCCCCCCCCCCTGGGTCCAGGGAGGTGTGGAGACCCGATCCAAGGTGTTTCTGGGCTTCCCCGACGTCCTGAGCCAGTGCAGCAACCCAGAATGTCGGGATTCGAACTCTGACATTCTGGCTTGCTACACTGGCTCAGGACGTCGGGGAAGCCCAGAAAAAGCTTGGATCGTGTCTGCCCACCTCCCTGGACCCGGCGGGGGGGGGGGAGGGGGTCAGAGCCCCCAAAATTGGTAAAAAAAATGTCCGTTTTTTTTACCAATTTTGGGGTGTCTGACCCCCCCGCTGGGTCCAGGGCGGTGTGGGGACCCGATCCATGCTGTTTCTGGGTTTCCCCGACGTCCTGAGCCAGTGCAGCAAGCCAGAATGTCGGGATTCGAACTCTGACATTCTGGCTTGCTGCACTGGCTCAGGACGTCGGGGAAGCCCAGAAACAGTTTGGATCGTGTCTGCCCACCTCCCTGGACCCGGCGGGGGGATCAGAGACCCCAAAATTGGTAAAAAAAAGTCGTTTTTTTTTACCAATTTTGGGGTTTCTGACCCCCCCCCCTGCCGGGTCCAGGGAGGTGTGGGGACCCGATCCAAGGTGTTTCTGGGCTTCCCCGACGTCCTGAGCCAGTGCAGCAAGCCAGAATGTCGGGATTCGAACTCTGACATTCTGGCTTGCTGCACTGGCTCAGGACGTCGGGGAAGCCCAGAAACACCTTGGATCGTGTCCCCTGCCTGCTCCAGAGAGATCAGAGGACCCGATCTACAGCTGCAGGGTGGCTGGGGAAGCTGACGTTGACTCCCTGTCGGCTTCCCTAGCCACCCGCCCATGCCTCTGCAGCTGTGGGGTGGCTGGGGACGCCGACGGGGGAGCCCCCCATCAGCTTTCCAGCCTCCCCACCCCTGCCTCCGTAGCTGCAGGGTGGCTGGGAAGCCGAACGGAGAACCCCGTTCAGCTTTCCACCCACCCTGCTGCTAAGAACGACTGTATCGTATAACGTTAAAATCGTGTTATTTGAAACAAGATTTTTCCAAAAATCTTGTCACGTTATACGGTTTTAGCGCTATATGATACTCGCGTTATACGGGGTATTACTGTATTACCTTTGAGAAATCATTAAGAAAATGGCCTTTTTCAGAGTAAAAATGGCAGTGGGTATAGTTCAGACATTTTCATCAGTATCTGCTCCAAAGTTGCATGTTAAATTGTGATGTTTGATTTTATAACTGAATTTGAGTATCTCCATTATAGGAATGATACCTCCTAAACCACTGCTGAGAAGAGATCAGATGGAAGGGACAGGAACTGGTTCAGATTCTTTTGATCATGTTACACAATCAACAAGGGAGCATAACATACCTCTGCCTGAACCACGCATGATATGGGGATCAGAGCCCTATCCTTCCACAGAGCCTCAACAGGCTAATAGCGCTCCAAAAATCTTAGAAGAAACTGAAGTTCTAAGGTAAATCGTGGGATTTCAGTTTTGTTTGTTTGTTTTTTATACAATCCTGCTGAAACTTTCAAACAGCTGACAGTTCTCATATTACAAAGTGTGATTAACTCTAGGTTTTTATTACTTATTTTTTTCTCTCCTTAGAAACGATTCTATTTTCTAGGTGCAGTAACTTTTGTTAGGCAGCTGATAAATGGGAACAAAAAGGGATGGCATTCCAAGTTCATTCAGCTGTAGCTGAACTAATAGGTGGCTAATTTGAACAAAGAGATCATCAGTAAAACAGGGACAGAATAAAAATTAGTGGTCAGTCTAGCATTAATTTGTTCTGAAAACATACAGTTGGGAGATTTGCTGTTGTGTTTTTCTCTTCACAATACAGTAAAACACCGGATAACGATTGGATCGGATAATGCTAAAATTGCATAACGTTAAGTAATCTGGGGAGGAGAATTGGATCGAATAACGTTAAGGTCTTATGGGATGGATCGGATAACAACCGCTAAAGCCTGTGCGGTTACAATGTATCTCTATGGAGCTTTTAACATTATCCGATCCATCCCATAGGATTTTAACATGGATCGGATAACACTAAAAATCGGATAACACCAAGACTTGTGGAACCAAGTTTTAGCGTTATCCGGTGTTTTACTGTATATAATTAATGTCACTGTACTTAGATTAGACCTGATAGCTAAAATCATAAAGTCATTGCTCTTCATAAAGTTAGTTGATTATAGGGTGCTAGATTTTGGCCCTAGTTTTCTTCATTTTGCTCTTGTTTTTTTAAGAAGCTCCTAAAGGCACTGGCCACCACAGATAATGATCCAGGCTTTTGGAAGTTGTCAGCCAGTCCTATAGCCAGTATCTCAAATTTTTCTTGACATGATATAATGCACGGAAGCTTTGATGAGGAGGCTTCAGCTGAAAATGTGGCTTGCTCTCTTTTAGGCCAGATGCACTTCTGGATCAAGAACAAATGATTGTCCAGGCAGTTTACCCAGGAGAAAAGAGTCAGTTGGACTCCCACACAAAGACAGACATCTTGGAGGAACCCAGTGAAGACAGCATACAGAAAACTTCAAACAGGTCTATAGAAGATGCACAGCCTTGCGAAACTGACTCACCAGACCCTACAATAAGTTTTGAAGCATCTGCAGAACATGTTTCACCAATCTCCAAGGAGGAACAGATGCCTATAGGAGACAATAAGTCTTCCCTGACGAGAAGCATTTCACATGACTCTAACCACTCTCTGAAATCAGAAGAGCAAGGGGATGAAGTACAACCTGGTGTTTCCAAAATAAACAGTAGACACATCGAACCAAAAGAAGTGGTGGTCGAAAGAATAGATAGCAAACCAAAAAAGGAAGGGTTCTCAAGTAATAGGCTGACAGAAGGACCAAAACCTGAAAAACCCTTCAAACCTAAATCTGAAACTAGGTGGGGTCCAAGACCAGGTTATGGCAGAAGAGAAGAAGGTAGTGATAGGCCAATGCGAAGGTCTGGTCCTATTAAAAAGCCTATTCTTAGAGATATGAAAGAAGAGCGTGAACAAAGAGAGGAGCGTGAGCAGAAGAAGGAACGAGAGGGGGAAAAACTTGGAACTGAGAAAGTTGCCAAGTCTGAGAAGAAGGAACAGCTGAAGGTGCCACCTGCCAAGCTAGAACCGGAAAAGACCATAACAGATGCTAAAAAGACAATGCAAAGTACAACACAGGCTTCAGAGTCCACAGACAGCCCCTTGGAGCCTGTAGTCACACCTGCCGTGCAACAGCCTTCAGTCATCCAGCAGGCAGCAGCAATACCTTCAGTATCCCAGCAGCCAGCTGTAGTCGAGACCCCTCCAGCTACAGTTCCACAGCCTCCTAGTCCACAAACTACAGTTGAACTTCCATCCCTTACCGTCCAGCCGCCGCCAGTTCAACAACCTGTCAGTACAACAAAAGAGGAAAAACAGCCAGAGAAATTAATTAACAAGGAACGAACTGTAGAGAGACCTCATATAGAAACCAGACCTGTAAGAAGAGAACCTGGTTTGCCTCCTAGAACATACTGGAAGGAAGCTAGAGAAAGGGACTGGTTTCCAGACCAAGGCTATAGGGGCCGGGGGCGTGGAGAGTATTATTCAAGGGGGCGTAGCTACAGAGGTTCCTATGGAGGGAGAGGCCGGGGTGGGAGGGGTCATAATAGAGACTATCCTCATTACAGAGACAACAAGCCTAGAGTGGAGCACGTGCCTTCTGGTCCCCTGAGACAGAGAGAGGAGAGTGAAACCCGTAGCGAGAGTTCTGATTTTGAAGTGGTTCCAAAACGGCGGAGGCAAAGAGGTTCAGAAACTGACTCTGACAGTGAAGTGCATGAAAGTGCAAGTGACACTCTTCTCTCGGACAAGGAGAGTTTAAGCAAAGGCAAACTTCCCAAAAGAGAAGAAAAAACAGATGTCAAAAAACCTGTAAAGCCTCTTCTCTCCTTCAAACCTGAAAACAATCTTCGAGGGGAAAACAGAGGTCTGGACAAAACTTATGGAAGGGAGGAGGAGAATAAACCCAGACCGGGTTTTCTTCCTAAAGGAGAACCTTCCAGACGTGGAAGAGGGGGAGTGTTTAGACGTGGAGGTAGAGACCCTATCAACCGACCACCTCGACCATCTGTTGTTAGGCGGCCAGGATACAGAGAAACACAGTGGAACCCAAGACCAACAGAAGCCACCAAAGTTGAAGATGGGGAACCTCAACGAAGACATGAACATTATGGCTCCATACCACCGGATAAGAGGCCACCGGCAAAGTTTGAGAGGAAATTTGATCCTGCTAGGGAAAGGCCCCGAAGACAAAGGCCTGCACGACCTCCTAGACAAGATAAACCACCGCGATTTAGACGTCTAAAAGAGAGAGAGGCCGCATCAAAAATAAGTGAAGTCATGAATGGCTCACCATCTAGTGCTGCAGTGAGCAATGCTGTTACTGAGCAGCCAAGTGCCGCTTTGGATGTTTCCGGAAGTAAGACGCCAGACCTGTCCAATCAGAACTCCTCAGACCAAGCAAATGAAGAATGGGAAACTGCTTCAGAAAGTAGTGATTTTAATGAGAGGCGTGAAAGGGATGAGAAGAAATTGGCAGATGTTCCCACACAGGTAGCTGTTAAAACAGGAGATGGTACACTAACCCCCAAAAGAGAAATAGCGAAGAGAAGCTTTTCCAGTCAGAGACCAGGGATTGATCGGCAAAATCGTCGGGGTAATAGTGGGCCATCAAAATCAGGACGGAACTTCTCTGGCCCAAGAAATGAAAGGAGAAGTGGCCCTCCATCAAGAAGTGGGAAAAGAGGGTAAGTCTGTTTGCTGCTTCAAAGCTGTTGCAGAAGCCTTTAAATTTAATACAGTGTTGTGCCATCCTCTTGGTTTACTGGATTTTTAAAAATGATGTAGTTACTCATATCATATTCGTGAGAGTTGTTGTTCAGTCACGTAGTTGAGTCTGACCCTTTGCGACCCCATGGACCACTGCACACCAGGCTCCCCTATCTTCCGCCACTCTCCACAGACCACTCAGCTGTACGCCCATTACATCAACAATGCCATCCAGCCACCTCATTCTCTGTCGTCCCCTTCTCCTTTTGCCTTCGATCTTTCCTAGCATCAAGGCCTTCTCAAGTGAGTCCTCTCTTCTCATTTGGTGTCCAAAGTACTTCATCTTCAATATTTGTCCTTCCAAGGAGCATTCAGGGTTGATTTCCTTCAGGATCGACATATTTGTTTTCCTTGCTGTCTAGGGTACTCAAAATTCTCCTCCAGCGTTTATTCTTCTGCGCTCCGCTTTCCTTATAATCCAGCTCTCACAACCATACATTACTACTGAAAATACCGTTGCTTTGACTATGTGGAGTTTTGTTGGCAGGGTGATGTTTCTATTATGTTACCTAGGTTTCTCATAGCTTGCCTCCCAATAATTAATCGTCTTTTTATTTCATAGCTGCTGTCACCATCTGCAGTGATCTTGGATCCTAAGACGGTAAAGTCTGTCACTGCTTCCATTTCTTCCCCTTCTATTTGCCAGGGAGTGATAGGGCCATGATCTTGGTTTTTTTGATGTTAAGTCTCAGGCCAGCTTTTGCACTTTCTTCTTTCAACCCTAATCAAGAGATTCTCTAGGTCTTCTTCAATTTCTGCCATTAGTGTAGTATCATCTGCATATCTCATGTTGCTGATGCTTCTCCCAGCAATTTTAATTCCAGCTTTTGATTTATCCAGCCCTGCATTTTGCATTATGTGCTCTACATATAAGTTAAATAAACAGGGTGACAATATTTATTCATTTAAATTTCTATACCTTGTACTCTTTTTCCTATTCTAAACCAATCAGTTGTTGCATATCCTGTCCTAACTGTTTCCTCTTGACTTACGTACAGATTTCTCAGAAGACAAATGAGGTGGTTTGGTATTCCCACAGTTTATTGTGGTCTGCATAGTTAAAAGCCTTGGTATAGTCAATTAAACAGAAATATACTTTTTTCTGGTACTCCTTTGCTTTCTCCATGATCCAGTGAATGTTGGCAATTTGGTTTCTAGTTCTCCAGCCTCTTCAGAACCTAGCCTGCACTTCTGAAAGTTCTCGATCCTCATACTGCTGAAGCCTAGTCTGTATTATCTTGAGCATGACCTTGATAGCGGGTGAGATGAGCACAGTAGTTTGATAATTTGAACATTCTTTAGCATTGCCCTTTGGGATTGGAATGTATACTGACCTCGTGAGAGTTGGGAACATTTTTCTATTTGAGCAGATACCAGGTCTTGTATCTAACTAGCCAGATGCAGTTTTGACACTCGTGTAAAGAGGTTTCATAAAGCTAAGGGGGGGGGGGGGGAAAGGAAGATAGATGATTTCTTCAGCTAAATAGAGGTAACCGGTGATTCTGAGACACAGAAGCATGGGCAGCCATTGTGCCTTTTTGGAGATAAAAGAAGAACATAACTGAATGGGTAGGTACCTCTTCTGTGAGTGATCAAGCATCACCAAAATCTTGCCCTCAATAAAATTGATAGATAAAAATTTTCACTTGTTCAGACTTCTCTCTTGCCTTTAAGATTTTTATACAGAAACATTCAACTATGTGTACCTTTGCGAGCCTTCTTTCATGTTTCAATATTTTGTTTGCATCCATTTTGATATATAGAAGACAGAATTGTTTCAAGGCCAATAGGATCATAGTTTTTGTTCTATTTGGCAAAGAGTTGTATGTTCTCTGTACCTTTCTTACAGTGCTACTGTTTTTTAACTGTGATTCTGTTTTCCTGGCACAGTCCATTTGAGGAGCAGACACCAGTAGTAATCAATGCCGAGCCAGTCAGCAGCACATCGCATCAGGATGAAAGTGGAAGCAGTGCTGCTACTCTAAAAGGTTCCAAGGATGCCAGCAACAAGAAACGTGAAGAGCTGAAAGTTGGGCCGAAGAAACCTAAAGAAAAAATGGATGCAATCTCTCAGTTTGATCTTAACAACTATGCAAGTATGTACTGGAGGGAGTTCTTTTTGAGAACCTGAAATATCTTTTACAGAAGAATGTCCTTAGTTTTTGGGAGTGTGACAGTAGAGGATTTTTCTTTCAGTTTTATCATCCAGATTTTTAAAAATTATTCTATTATTTATATCAGCATTAAATATAGTTCCAATTAAAATCTGTATCTAAATTTTTTTGCAGGTGTTGTCATTATTGATGACCACCCTGAAGTGACTGTAGTTGAAGATTCCCAATCCAACTTAAACAATGATGGTTTTACTGAAGTAGTGTCCAAAAAACAGCAAAAACGCTTGCAGGATGAAGAAAGAAGAAAGAAGGAAGAGCAAACTGTGCAGGTTCAAGACCTTTCATACTATTACTTTTAGGATGTCCTGTTGTGTAGACACTCACAGGATTGAGTTGCTTTCAGTTTAACTGTATCGTTTTGCTTTCAGGTCCTTGTCTAGATACCCACCAGTTTCTATAAAAATATCTAATTTATTCAGTTTTTAATTCCCTGTAGCATTTAAAAGTATGTCTAGTCATGCCTGCCACATTACCACAGAAACGTCTACAGACAGTGCTGGCTCTATAGCTGTACATGTGCTGGCTCTATAGCTGTACATGTGCTGGCCGGCTGGCCAGGGTGCTGCTAAGCAGGACAATGTTGGTTCAGGGTTGGAGGAAAAAGAGCCAAGACTTTCCCAGAGATATGTACAAAGTCCACAGAATCGCCAAGCCGTTAGTCAGGGTCTGCTTACTATTCAAGTTGTACAACCAATTACTCACAAAGCCAAAAAGAATATCCAAATCACAGTCCAAGGTCTGGTCCAGGTTGACTAAGAAAGGTGAAAAACAGTGGGTTTGTTCACACGTTACTTGTTCAAGCCTTCCTCTGTGAACGCCTTAAATCAAACTTGTCAACAGCCCAGCCCATTCACTGTTAATTGGTCTCCACTGTTGTGTCCCATTGGAGCCTGTGAAGGCGGGTGGATCTCCTTCGTTCTTGCAAAGCCACATCGCAGCTGCTTCCTCAGTATGAGCCTGCAACTCCTTCCTGTCTGCAGGCTCATTAAACGTTTCCAATTCAGTTGGGGGCTGCTCAGTTTCAGCCTCCCTCCTGGAATCTGATACCTTTTCTTCTAATTCCAGTTCCTCATTGGAAGAGGAGCTTTTCAGGTATGATGGGGGAGGCCATAACAGTAAATGGATATTTGATCCTTATTTAGGTCTCGATAAATTGTCTTTAAAATTGTATGCCCAAATTTTTATTTTTAGGTATGGCTGAAAAAAGGTTCAAATGAAAAAGGAAGGTGCTCGAATTCCAAACTGCCACCCAGGTTTGCCAAAAAGCAACAGCAAGCGACGGCAACAACAGCTGTGGCTCAGCAAGTTCAGGCTCAACAACAGATTCCATTGCCATGCGTGCCTCAGATTCCAAGTACACAGACTTCAGTTCAGCCACAAACTCAGCCAATCTGTGTGGTGAGCAGCAATGCAGAATATGCAGCAGCAAGCAAAAATCTCCAAAATACCCCTCCTCATAATCCTGTGGGGACTGAATTGTGGGACAATAAAGTGCCAGCGACAGCGGTCCTGAATGACATCTCTAAAAAATGTAAGGGTCCCCCTCTGCCCCCCCCCCCATTTGATTAGGTATGCAGCAAAACAGAGAATGTTTAGCATCATACAGTGCCCATAATGAATGAATCCTTTCCCTGGGCTGTTAAACTCTGGGTAGACATTTTGGAAGCATCACATAAATAATGAGTTTTGATATGAAGTTGGTTTGAGACTCGGTAACTACAGGATTTTTCCATATAGTTCCCAGATTGTCCCCCCAGATGGTGGTTGAGTTTTCTACCTGCCCTTTTTATAGGTGAACATTTTTCAACATAAAATGAGAATTTATTTCTGCTTTGATACAATAGATAGAAGGTGTTCTTCTCTGTTTTCAGTTCCTAGAATTGAAACCTACATCAGGTACCTGTGGGTCCCTGCTCCTCCCCAGAAATGAGCTTTCAAGTGATTTACCAGCACCATCAGCTACTCCAGACTTTCTCTTGTCAATTTTTTAAAAATAAGCTGCTACAGTGCTTCCTGGGTATTGTAGTGTTGCTGCTCATTAAGCTTTATAGAGGGACACCTGTAAAAAAATTACCAAGAAGCACTGCAGCTGCTTCTCCCCCACCCCCAAGAAAGTCCAGAAGAAGCTGGTAAATTGTTGGCACCCATCTGGGTTTCTGGGCTACAGTTTTTAGAAAGGTCTGGGAGTTGAAGTCCACAAAAAGGAAAGTGGTTTTTTTTCTCCTGAGCTAATCCTTGACAACTTTTTGAGAAAATGGCTTCACCTAAGGAGCTATGGTGAGAAGCATGTGTGCTGATTGCACATATGACAACTTCCTGAGTTTTATTTGCATTGACTTCTGCCACACGGTGGAGGGACAGAAGCAATTAAAATGCTGAGCTAGCATACATAATTTTTTTTGGGTGTTTTCTGTAGAAAAATAAATGTTCCACTTTCATCTCAAGCTGCAGTTTTTCTTACATGAGAAAAAGCTATGTCAAGGGTGCCCAAACTTTAAGGCCATGGGCTGGTCATGTGGTTCAGCGGGCCGGTGATGTGGTTCCTTCCACTAGAAGTAGAAGTAAAATGTGCCTTGCGATCTGTTTTGCAACAGGATGGGATGAATTTTAAACTGCTATTTTCTCTGCTTAAATCAGGGGTGCCCAAACTACAGCTTGCAGGCCAGATCCGGCCCCTGACACATTCATCTAGCCTACGCCACCCTTGTCGCTCCCGGAAGCGGAAGCAAAATGTGCCTGCAAAATGCACACGTTATTAGGGGTCTGCAGGACTTGGCAGGGTGGTTTTATCACTAATGTTCTGTGTATAGGCAGATCATAGTTGTTTTGTAGCTATCCCTTTTTGCTATCAAAACCTGTACTGACAGTCGCTTTGTTCTCTAAATTTACAGTGGGACCCATTAGTCCTCCACAGCCCCCTTCAGTTAGTGCATGGAATAAGCCATTAACATCGTTTGGATCAGCTACATCACCAGAGGTATGTACTGGATACAAAGCAAGCAATATTCTGTTTTGTAATTTAACATGAACTGGAGGGAGGCGAAAAATAACAAAATCAGTCCTGGCACCAGGATTGGCATGTTTGAGCGCTGTTTCAGGTCCATAGGCTCAGAAGGTAATGCAGAATGCACATGCAAGTCTGTAAAGTTTTGAGATTCTGCCAGAATAAAATTAATCAGTTAAATAACCTCAGTCCAAAAGGGAAGTTCAAATAAAGATAGCCATATAAAGTACTGTATAGAGAAGAGAATCCCCTATAAAATACCTACCCTGTATTTGTAATGTAGTGTAGGGGGTTGCGGTGGCTCGGTGGTTAAGAAGCTTGCCTTGTTAGCTGGAAGGCTGGCAAGTCAGCAGTTCAAGACCTGTGTACTGCATGATGGGTTTGAGTGCCTGTCTCTGTCTCAACCTTGTAGCTCAAAAGCAAAAAAAAAAAAATTGCAAGTAGATAAATAGGGACCACTTCTGTGGGAAAAGATCTTGGTGACATGAAAGGCACCTCATTTGGGCGTCCAGCAAAAATCTTTTCAACCCAGGATACTTTTTCACATGAAATTATTATTATTATAGTATAGATCTGATGATTATTAGTGTATAATTAATATCCTTGGAATGTCTAAGTGTTTGGTCACATCCAGAATAGGCAGTAAGCAAAAATTGTATGAGGTTTATTATCTCCCACCAGCATTAATTCAGATCTTGTCCAGTTCACTGAATGGCCAATCTCCAAACTTATTTATCATCCTCCTTAATGCCAGACTGGAGGATAAGATAAGCAGTAATTGACCATTAGAATATGCTCTAAAGAATCATGTACAAAATCATGAATATTATTATTTTATCTAATACAGTAATATCCCGGGTAACGTGAGTACCGTATAGCGTGAAAACCGCATAACGTGACAAGATTTTCGGAAAATTCTTGTATTGAATAACGCGATTTTCACGTTATTCGGAACAAGCGTATGCGTGGGGGGGGAGTTGGATTGGGTAGAACATTTACCCAATCCAACCCCCCCCCCAGCGCCCGCCCCCACGATGTTTGGAAAGGGTACGGGGATCCTTATCCTTTCAAAACTTCGAGTTGCGAAAGGATAAAGATCCTTACACTTTCACAACTTCGAGCATGCGCGTGCGTGTCGTTTGGGGTTAGGGCAGGATACAGGAAAGACCCCCGTATTCTGCCCTAACCCCGAACGACACGCACGCGCACGCTCGAAGTTACGAAAGTGTAAGGATCTTTACCCTTTCGCAACTTCGGGCAGCTTGGAGGCATGCACACCGTGGCGGCGGTTGGGCGAGGATGCGGGGGTCTTTCCCGTATCCTCGCCTAACCACCGCTGCGGCGCGCAAGCCTCCAAGCCGCCTGAAGTTCCGAGAGGGTACCCCTTCGGAATCGTGGGCGTGCACGCGCGCCGCGGCAGCGGTTAGGCAAGGATACGGGGGTATTTTCCACATCCTCGCCTAACCGCCGCCGTGGCGCGCAAGCCTCCAAGCCGTCCGAAGTTCTCCGAGAGGGTACCCCTTCGGAACCGCAGGTGTGCACGCGCGCCGTGGCGGCGGTTAGGTGAGGATACTGGGGTCTTTCCCACATCCTCACCTAACCACCACCGCGGCGCGCAAGCCTCCCAAGCTGCCCGAAGTTCCGAGAGGGTATCCCTTCGGAACCGCGGGCATACACGTGCGCTGCGGCGGCGGTTAGGCGAGGATATGGGAAAGACCCTCGCATTCTCGCCTAACCGCCACCGCGGCGCGCAAGCCTCCAAGCCGCCCGAAGTTGCGAAAGGGTAAAGATCCTTACACTTTCCCAACTTCGAGCGTGCGCGCATGTCGTTTGGGGTTAGGGCAGGATACGGGGGTCTTTCCTACCCAGGGTGGGTACCCGGGGAGGGATTTCGGACAAGCCGAGCCTTGCCTTGACGTGGTTTGTCCCTGACGTCAGGGCTTTTTTTTTAGCATTGTTCGATCAATGTATCGAACAACGTGAAAAACCGGACAACATCATGACTTGTGGAACCATGTCATAACGTTGTCCGGGGTTCTATTGTAGTATGAAGCAAGGCTTCCCCCTGGATGGAAAGATGGACATCTGTTTCATGCCTCTTTAATGAACACGCACTGGGAGAAATATTGTTGTTCAGTAGATGTTGGCAATAAATAGAGAATATTAATACACTTTAGATGTTTTTGAGGATAACTAAATTTAATCGAAATCTAATCAATATCACAAAGATAAACACCATTGTAAGTGACCAAGGGGGGGGGGGATTGCGAATACCGGTGTATTTATTAAGCGAGTTTTTGGTTGGTTTTATTTGTTAAGTAAAGCAAACATTCAGATAAAATTCTGCTCTTTAAGCAAGGCGCTCTATATGTAAGGTTTGACTGTACAGTGATTGCTTAAGTTGAAAAGTAACATTCCTGGGATTTTTACTAGGGATCAGCAGCTGGACAGGAAAGTGGACTTGATTTGGGAGTGGAACCTATTCAGTTTGGAGCTCCAGTATCCAGTGGAAGTGACAATGAAGTTGGTACAGTTTCAGAAAAGCCTTCTGAAAAGCTTCTTGAACCAAAAGAGCAAAGGCAAAAGCAGCCCCGGGCAGGACCTATAAAAGTACAGAAGGTAGGTGAAATTTCCCAATGTAGGCAGGCCAGACTGAGGACTGACAACAGGAAATAGAACAAATCTCCATATTTTATTCTGCAATCTTAATATTTAGTGGCTGAATACCTACAAAAATTCCAAGATCTGGCAGCAACATGGTAAAAGCGCTGTGATTGCACATGGATAAATCTGGGAAATGTGCGGGGTAACTTGTTTTACAGAAATTTATTTCTGTATGGAGTCCGAGGCTGAAATCCTATTAATTTAACTGTATATCACACAACCTAAGATGGCTTAATTTGGTTTAATTGGAAGCTTCCTCTGCCCCAGTCACATCCTAGGGCTCCCTGGATTCCCTTTTGACATGGGAAAGCCTTTGAGAAACTCAAGATATGGGCAAGTGAGCCTGTAATAGCCAAAAATCCCCCCCCCCACACACACACACACAGACAAACTGGGATTGGAAGCAGCACTGCTGGTCTGGCAGCTATTTTGGGCTATTAACGGCTCTTGTCTCAAGCCTCCTGAATGCTTCTCTGGGTCAAAAAGGAGTCCTGTGGACTTCCAGAACCTGAAAGAAGGTGGAAGGCTACAAAGTTTTATATCAAATTAAATGATTACTGTTGCAGACAGATGACTTCACAGTGTAAAGTTACAACAATAGGATTTTGGCCAGAACCTACATTTTAATCAATGACTTTTAATGAAAGTGTGTTAAGTTCCTGTATCTTTGCAACAGTATATTGTTATTCCCAGTAACCTGTAGAGAAGGGTAGGCCACTGAAGTTTAAATGTTGAAATATTCTGTATTTCCCCAGGATTACTTGAACACAGATGAAGTTGGTGCAGTTAAAATGGTATGGATAGTTTTAAGATTAAAAAACACTTCATTCCAGAATATCCCTTATTTACTATATTATTTATTACCATACTGATTTGATCTTAACTGATTTTGGAAGCTAAGCAAGGTTGGATGATCAAATAAATAGGATGCCACCAGGTAATATCAGGAATTTCTGTGGTTCCTGCCTCAGATTTTGAAGAAGTGCTACTATTCATTATCAACAGTATTGGCCTGGACAGACTAATGCTCTGCCTCCATATGTGGCAGCTTTCTATATTTCTGTGCGTGTTCCTACAGTTAAAGATAAAGATCTCCCTTGCTCAAAAAGTCAGTCTTATCTGACTCTAGGGAGCAGTGCTTATCTCCAAAGAGCCAGTGCTGCCGGTGTCTGCAGATGTTTCTTTGGCCATGTGGCTCTAGACACTGAAGTGCATGGAACACTGTTACCTTTTCCACCAAAATGATGCCTTGCTTTCAAACTGCTAGATTGGCAGACAGTGGAAGCTCACTCTGTCTCATAGTACTCGGGTCTTGAACTGCTGATCTGCTAACCTTGCAGTCTTCAAACTCAGCATCTTAAACCACTAAGCCATCTTGTAGCCCTGCTCCTACAGTGACACTTAATTAAGTCCTGCTGTGCGCTCTTTAATGGTAAATTAACAATTGGCTTGCATACACAAAGCAACAAATATTTAAACTGTAGACTGTACAGTACATTAACAGTACAGTAATACCTCGGATAACACTAAGACTTGGTTCCACAAGTCTTGGTGTTATCCGATTTTTAGTGTTATCCGATGCATGTTAAAATCCTATGGGATGGATCGGATAACATTAAAGCTCCATAGAGATACATTGTAACCGCACAGGCTTTAGCGGTTATCCGATACATCCCATAGGACCTTAACGTTATTCGATTCAATTCTCCTCCCCAGATTACTTAGCGTTATGCGATTTTAGCGTTATCCGAGGTAAACGTTATCCGAGGTATTACTGTATATTACAGTATATGTTATGGTTTTGTGGAAGTGTTATGCATTTTCTATCCTAAAACTTATTTCTAAATTGGATTTGAATGTTTTTTTTTTTATCTGTAGACAGCCCTCCCTAAACACACACTTATATTGACTGAAAAATTATGGCACAACGACACACAACTGATACTTCTGTGGAATTAGCTTCTGAAAACGTTCATTCTGAAATTTCTGAATACATTGTTTAGCTTCCAGATTTGAATCCTGTTGAAAATAAAGAGTACAAGCCTGGTCCGATTGGGAAAGAGCGGTCATTAAAGAACAAAAAAGTAAAGGAAGCTCAGCAAGGTGACTCTGAGGGACCAGAAACCCCTACTTCTCCTTCAGTCAGAAATTCAGACTCCATGGCTTCTAAAGAAACAAAGACACCTGTTGAGCTTGGGGCTGAAATAGGAACAATGATAACGGTGTCTGCCTCAGAGTTTGGAACAACCCAGAAGGTAAGAAACAAAACAGAATAGCTATTTAGCCTAATCACCAGTAAAACTTCTACATAAGATTTGTTTTCGTTCCACAAGGTTATTAGTACAGTAAAACCTCATATAACACTAAAACCTGGTTCCACAAGTCTTCGTGTTATATGATTTTTCGTGTTATCTGATCCTCTATGGGATCCATAGAGATACATTGTAACCACACAGGCTTTCGCGGTTGTTATCTGAAGCATCCCATAGGATCTTAATGTTATCTGATGCAATTCTTCCCCCCAGATTCCTTGATGTTATGCGATTTTCGTGTTATTCGATACTAATGTTATATGAGGTATTACTGTATGTTGAAAAATTTGTGCCGAAAACACATTGCATTAGCAGAAGAGGCCACTAGATGTTACCGTATTTTTTTGTATGTCAAATTTTTCCTATTAAAAATTTGCATGTTCAGTTTTTTAAAGCTGGGATTTCTATTTGTACGTCAAATTTTTTGTACGTCAAACCGTTTGTATGTTGGGGTTCCACTGTACAGTAGAACTTTGCATAAAGAGTGCTTCGCTTGGAGAGTAACTCGCTTAAAGAGCAGATTTTTTTTTAATGGTCCCTTTGCTTAACAACTAAAACCAACCAAAAACTCGCTTAACAACTAAATCGGGGTTCGCAATCCCCTCACCCCCGAAGTCACAATTGGTCGCTTACAATGGTGTTTTGCTTAAAGAGCAAACTCACTTAAGGAGCAGTTGTGTGGAACACGTTATGCTCTTTAAGCGAGGTACAACTGTATCTGGAATTGTGCTACAATTGAGTATAACGTAAAAACTAGTATCCAGTAGGGTGAGCCCACTGAGAACTGGTTCCTTTAACAAACTCAGGAAGTAAACCCAATACCATGTCAAATAAAATTACATTTACAAGATCAGTGAACAAAATAATTAAGTTTGTAAGAAACATTCAGCATGTTCAAGACATGTTTTCTTTTCTTTTAAATTCTGTTTCTTAACATAAGTCTGTCTGGAGCTAACAAGCCAATAACTTGCTTTATTTAAAGTAATGTGTTAGTGATGAGCATTACAGCTTTAAAATGCTAACTTGAAAAACTTATCTGTGAAATTATATAGGCTTGATTGTTTTAACTTAGGAGTTTAGTTTTTGGAGCCAAGAAATGATAGGTTTTTGCTTTTGTGTATGTTTTCTGAGAATTCTCTTAATCTGTTACCAGTGTCTTCAATTTTGTTTCCTGCAGGAGTCTGTTACAGACTATACAGCCCCGTCTTCACATTCCAATGCAGTGGCAACAAGCAGTGCAAAGATGGAAGAAGCTTTAGTGACAAATGTAAGCCTGAGGCTATAGTTTGTACATTTGATTGTATTTTAAAAATTAATGTTGGTGTTGGTTTCCATTATAGCAAGCCAGCTAAGATACCATACAATAAACTACACTCTGTGGATATAGTTTGGTGTGGAAAAGCTTTTTCTAATTTCTGCTTATGAAGTGGGGTGAGTTATCAGTGCTACATTTTATTTTTAGAAGCCTAATAGATAGAGGCTAATGAATTAATAGAAACTGGAAAAACTATTAAGAATTGTGGAATTGTAACAGTGGCTTACACACACACACACCCTCTCTTCCTATGGAAAGCTACCATAGAAAAATACAGACTGGGCTTTTGTTCTATTGTTTTGTGTCTGTTAGAGCAGAATATATATTAGACCAATTTATGGTCAAAATATAGTGTCCAAACTGTTAAATTCTTATGATGTCTTGAGTGGGCAAGATGGTAAACCAAACAAAAACCCAAACAAAACAGATGGGAAGCAGCTGATGTTTCATGGAATCTGCATTTAATTATTGTCTCCAAAGGAATGTAGACGGTAGTTACCCATATTCAATTTAGGTCTGTCAGATACTGAGATAGTTCTAGATTGCACCCTGGATTATGTGAAAAACTATAGAGATAAACAAAAGTGAAACTATACCAAGAGGAGGAAGGATTGTTTTTCCGCAAGATAAAGTCCTAGTTTGAGTGTGTAAACATTTTCTTTCTACAGTATAATCATCCCATTGTTGAATATGCTTTCAAATCTCAGAAGTTTTTAGATGAAATCTCTACTAACATTCAGGAGTTCTTAGTAACTTACTCTTTTCAGATATTACTCAGATCTATGGTAGTGTTTAATTCTGTGTCAAAATTGGAACTCTGTTTAATAAATAAGCTAGATGGGAAGATCTACAGTGCACATAGAGACCATTTGCTTTTGTTTTTATTTATTTTTAATCTTTTCCTACCCCAATTTGCAGTAGAGAAACCTAATAAATAACAATATTAAAACTAATTGAACAAATTCATCTTTTAAATGTACGAAATAAAATTGTATGTCATACTTAACAGGATAACGGCATCCATATGGAATAATCTCACTTCTTACATAAAGTGAAATGAGTGACCATAAAAGTTACATGTAGTCATACTAACCGAACATGTTTAAATAATACTTTTTGTTCTTTACAGTCTAGTTACATTATGGCCATAACATTGGCTTCTTCTCTTATCCTAAAAGCTCCCTTGAGTAAGCATCCAAGGCACACTTTTTCCAAAACAAAATAACTTACCAGATGCTTAAATTTCACTGTCAGGGAGCCACTTGAGAGCACCCAATAAACATTTTCACTGTTACTCTCCTTACTTTCTTGGACGCATGTGCTATTTCTGTTTTCACTTTCCACAAGTAATTAGCTTATTATGACATGATGATTAGCTTGTTCATACTTACTAGGGGTTCCCTGGAAACGGAAACCTTGGTTTGACATTGTTTAAAGCCTTGGCTTGGATGGATAAATTATCTGACCAAAGTTTCGTAAGAAACTGTATTTTCTCAAGCTGTGGAAAGAAAGGAAATTAGTGCATAGGTGTTATGGACTGTGAGATTGTAGAGGTGCTTCTGTAGTGGTTTACCAGACAAGAGGTCTGTGCTAGCTGCGATTTGAGCACACTGCTTTAGTCCTTAACACTTTACCTGCTGCAACAGCAGCGATGCATGTTCCTTTTTTTCAGCTTAGAAAAAGCACGAGAAACGCAAAAGAGTGCATTACGGTCTCTAGTGATCATGACACTAATGATGGCATAATACATGAATTATAACAACTCTGGAAGGAAGCATGTTTGTTTGGTAACCTGAAGTTCTGGGCAAATCAATACAGAGCCTCTACAAATGGTTCCTTGCGATCTGATATCTTATTAATGTATACGTACAGTAAAACCTCACATAAAGAGTGCCTCGCTTAGAGACTAACTCGCTTAAAAAGCAGAATTTTCTCTGAATGGTCGCCTCGCTTAACAACTCCAACCAAAAACTTGCTTGACAACTAAATCGAGGTTTACAATCTCCCTCCCCTGCCAGAAGTCACAATTGGTCACTTACAAGGGTGTTTCACTTAAAGAGCAAAATCGTTTAAAGAGCAATCCTGTGGAACGCATTATGCTCTTTAAGCGAGGTACCACTGTATACCTAAATAATCTGTGAGCAACTTTGGAAGCAACTTGTGCATTAAAATAAGAATGAAGTAGTGGTTGATTTAAAAATCTTTTCACAAGCTATGGCCTTTTCATAAGTATGTACAGGCTTTGTGGATGTGCCTTTTGCAACTGAAGGTGTGACTATACCAAGTCTGGCAAAAGAAAATGTTCTCTTAATGTGGAAGCCTGTTATTAATGAGGCTTTAGCTTTGTGGCTTTCTTTTCAGACTTAACAGTTTGACATGTGGTCGGAGGAGAGCAGGGTTGGAGCATCTTGCTAAGAGAGCTCATAGATGATTGTTTCCTATGAAATAGGCTTTGTGGTGTATGAATATGCTTTGTTCAGTTTTGTGACGGTGTTTGTAGCTTTCTGTATCATCTGTTCTCTTCAAAATGATTTGAAAGCTTTGAGATGGTTTTAGCCATGTTGGAGAACCTTTTCATCTTTGGCTGCTGTTGACTCTGATGTACTGTATTTTAGGAGTTAGGCTTACTCAGAACTATGTTGTTTGACAATTTCATATACAGTACAGTAATACCTCGGATAACGCTAAGACTTGGCTCCACAAGTCTTGGTATTATCCGATTTTTCATGTTATCCGATGCATGTTAAAATCCTATGGGATGGATTGGATAACGTTAAAGCTCCATAGAGATACATTGTAACCACACAGGCTTTAGCGGTTGTTATCCGATCCATCCCATAAGACCTTAACGTTATTCGATCCAATTCTCCTCCCCAGATTACTTAACATTATGCGATTTTAGCGTTATCCGAGGTAAACGTTATCTGAGGTATTACTGTACCTGCATTTTTAGACCCATTTCATCCCATTCTATGGCAGTATCACTTAAGGATCTTTGTTAGAGCATTGCATGATGAGACGCAAGACAGCATCAATGTTTTGATTTTGTCTTATATTTAAATCTAGCAAAATCTATTTCGGGATTACATTCTCCCCCTTAAGCTCAGAATCCAACTGGAAATTTCAAGTAAAAACATACAGTTCCTGCAGTGGTTTTGTTTTTGAATTCTTGTAACACTGAAAGGAGAATATCCTTTGGTGTTTGAGGACTATCATATCACTATTTAGGTTACTTTTATAGGAGGTTAAAGTTTAAGGGAATAAAATTTCCTAATTTTGTTATTAGACCCAAACCAAATAGATGTATTCCATGACAGTAGATGGGTTATAGCACCTTGCCATCCAAATAATTATTATTATCACCCTTTCCTGTCAAAATACCCCTCCCAGTAAGTTCTGAAAGACTTTCTTGTTCAGCAGCATTACTTGAGCCCTTGTTCTTGATGGAGCGCTAGCTTGTCATAGACCTAGCTAGAATGTGATCTATGTTGCCTGCCTTTCAGGTGGCCATGCCCCACACCCTCCCCCTCCCTAAGAGGGAGACTCTACAACAGAGCTCCAGCCTAACTCCAGTTTCTCCCGCTACCGTCGACTTCACCCTCAAGGTATGTACCACATCCCTCTAAGGGTCATTTTGTTGCATGATTTAATGGAGATCTTTCTGGTGGAGAGACAAGAGTGGCAGTTTTAAAAGCAACTTTTTGCTTTTTAGACCACTAAAACAAGAGTACCTAAGGAGATCTATTAAATTATCTTAACACTCTGCCCCCTACTCCCACCTCCTTATTTGACTAACACCAGTCATCTGACATTTGCCCCCCAATCCTAGGATGCCTGTCAGAATATCAAGGCAGTTTGTTATGTTCTTCATTCCTGATTCCATACAGAAAACCAATGGCTTGGGTAGTCAGTCCGTCTGTCCCCACCAACGGAGTAGATGGTGTTTGTTCGAGTAAGCAGCTATTAGTTGCCTTCTATGTTAGCTGGCTAATGTAGCACATGACAAATAGAAAGTGACAGTGTTGGATATTATTTACTGGTACTCTTAACAGTAGCTTGTAAGATCCTTTTATGTGTGGTAAAAAGGACTGACGGTCAATTAAGTTTTGTATGGAAGGTGTTGATGTGGATTATGATGTTTGTCTCATTGTGTATAGTGAGTTTTTAGTTAGGCGTTTAGGCTGAAGTTATTTGCCCCTTCAACTTCTTACATAAAGGCAGGACATTGTGGTTTTGACAGCAGCAGGGCCAGATAAATAAGAAAGGAAGATTTGAATACAAGTTGTCACACAAGCAGACGATAAAATTCTAGGCAGCCTTTTCACTCTTTGGTGTGGATGCAAACAGTACTGTAAGGAAAAAAATCTTGAGTATCCAAGATAACTTGAAGTACAGTAATACCTCGGATAACGTTTACCTCGGATAACGCTAAAATCGCATAACACTAAAAATCGGATAACACCAAGACTTGTGGAACCAAGTCTTAGTGTTATCCGAGGTATTACTGTACTGTTAATATACTGTACTGTTAATATACTGTACAGTCTACAGTTTAAATATTTGTTGCTTTGTGTATGCAAGCCACACCGTCTTTAAATTAGAAATGGAGGATCTTTCTCACCCATCCAGAGCCATATGCCCTTGGAAAATTAATCAAGAACTGCATGAAAGTAACGGGCTGGGTAGTAGCCTTGCCCACTACCATCAAGATTTCATTGTAGGTATGTGTTGGGGGAGGTTAGTTAAGATCCATCCCAACTCTCTTTTTCACAAGTACAGTAATACCTCAGATAACGTTTACCTCGGATAACGCTAAAATCGCATAACGTTAAGTAATCTGGGGAGGAGAATTGGATCGAATAACGTTAAGGTCCTATGGGATGGATCGGATAACAACCGCTAAAGCCTGTGCGGTTACAATGTATCTCTATGGAGCTTTAACGTTATCCGATCCATCCCATAGGATTTTAACATGCATCGGATAACACTAAAAATAGGATAACACCAAGACTTGTGGAACCAAGTCTTAGTGTTATCCGAGGTATTACTGTACCTGTAAGCAACTCTTAGCAAATTAATTGGTCTATAAAGTGGTGTTATGACAGATTTAAAACTTACTAAATGTCTCTTAGTTTTAGGCCTGTGTGGGGAATATAGAGGAAACATCTAGCAATCTAAATATAGCATAACTGATTTTTTTTTGGGGGGGGGGACGACGGGGCAATTCAAAAATGAGTTACACCAAGTTAATGGCCTTTTAGCCTTCCTCCACATGAATTGGAGTTTCACTTCTTTATAATATGAACTATATGACACGGGATGGAGGCATCAGGATTTTAGAGATGCTTAGGTAGGGAATTGCCGCCGCCCCCGCCCCCGCCCCCCCCAAAAAAGTGGGGAACTACTGTTCTAAAACAAGTTACACATAGTAACATGCCCAAGTACAAGGGGACCACACACGCCCAGAGAAATGTTATTAATTATACTCTGAGAATTCCCTTATAAGTAATTTAGCCATGTTGTGACATAATTTTTTTTAAAAAAATCTTCAGCTGCTTGAAGATGGAGGTATGATTTTAAAAAATTATTCTGAAGGAGTGTAGGAGCTGGTATGAAGTTGAAGGGTGAAATTGAGCTCTTCCCTATAATAGGCTAGGATTCCTGGGTCAAATAGTATAACAAGATCCACATTACAAAATGCTTAACAGTATACTTGTAAAATGCAGGCGTTGCATTAGAATTGAAAAGATTCTTTTCCAGTAGCCATTTAAGCTTCAGTAGAACTTCCACCTAGCATTTCTTGTAGTTGTTAGTCAGATTGCTATCACTGCGATGCCTGTTTCTCTCCAACACTTTCTCATTCTCTTTCACTGTTTAGTGTACCATCACTCTTGTACCTCTGCAGACGTATTCAGCTGCAAATATTTTTATGATAAAATAATGTCCTTTCTTCTTCTTCTTTTTGCCCCTAGATATCTTTACAATATCCTGAATGTTTAGCATGAAGAAGTGGGCATTTGTGCATGTAGTAATTCAATATGCTATAGAAACTTACAGTGTAGAACTAGAGATGGGCATGCGGCGTTCTCTAGCAGTTGTATTATGATCAGCGTCTCGTGTCCTGTTTTTGATTCACATTTCCTACTTATCTCAGTTAATAGGTTTTACATGGTAATGTTCAAGTTTTTATTCCGTGGATTGTTGTTCCTTTTCTGCAGCACTTTTTCTATTTTTTCATATAGAGAATTAATATTGCATTAGATTTATAAAAGAAAAATATATTTTCACTCTAATAAAAATGTGTTTCAGAAATGGGTAAGCTTTTGTCTGGCTACAGTTCCTGTAATTTGCAAACTTGTACCATCTATTACTACTACTGCTACAAAACAACAACAACAACAACAACGACAATAATAATAATGATGATGGCAGCCAGCTATTTCTAGTAGCTGATTCAGAACAGAGTCCTGAAGAGCTAACTACTAGTTTTCCAGTCTACACTTCAGTACTAATAAATGTCATGATCCAGGTTAATGAAACTTATGTTACAAATCTGGTGTCATTAACTTGCTCTGATATTCCAGCATGCCCAAGGATTCAAATTTGTTTAATCTTGTCTGCTGCAAGATAAAAACAACACATGTGGTATAAAAAACCCAAAAAGTTTAATAGTTTCTTTCTCATTTGTGACTCTTACATGTCACCAGGTAGCAATAGCAATTATACTTCTATACCGCCCGATAGCGCTTAGGTGCACTCTTTGGGTGGCTCACAAGTTCACTAGCATTTTGCCCCTCAACATGCTGGGGTCCTCATTTTACCAATCAGTCGAGTTTGTAAATTTATAGGTCCCTGAATTTTAAAGCTAAAATTTGTGCTTGATTTGAAAAATTAATACAGTTTTAATTGTGGATTAAAAAGCTGGTACAGTAAAACCTCGCATAAAGAGCGCCTCGCTTAGAGAGTAACTCACTTAAAGAGCAGAATTTTATCTGAATGGTTGCCTCGCTTAACAACTAAAACCAACCAAAAACTCACTTAACAACTAAATCAGAGTTCACAATCCCCCCTGCCAGAAGTCACAGTTGGTCACTTACAATGGTGTTTCACTTAAAGAGCAATCCTGTGGAACGCATTATGCTCTTTAAGCGAGATACCACTGTATATACTTTTACAGGAGATTCTTAATCAACTGTTTTCTAAGTATGAAAGATGTGAAAATTCCTACTTGATTCTAATCACTGTTGTAACTTTTCCCCATTTGTTAATGAAATGTTAAACTATTTGCATATTGACTATTTTAGATCGGTTCACTTTTGCTGATAGCTCACTGGAGAAATAGGCATACAATCTAGCATGAATTTATATGAAAATATACCTGTAAAACTTAGGTATATTACAGGATCTGTTTCAAAACAAAGCTGTTTCTTTGTTTCTTTTTAAAAGATGGAGTCTGCTCGCAAAGCATGGGAAAATTCACCAAATGTGGGAGAAAAGAATTCACCAGTGACATCGTCGGCATCTCCTGTCGCTGTTGCCAGTAGTGGGAGTGTGAGCAGTAGTGCCAGCAGTGGACCAACTAGTGGTACATACAGTTCTTTCTCAAGCGCATCAATGCCCTCCATTCCAGTGGCTTCAGTTACACCTACAACATCACTGTCAGGTATAAACCTTTAGACTATGCTCTCAATTTTAAATGTTTAGGGATGAAAAGTTAATTTGGCTCTTAGAAATTATTTTTTCCTCAAATCATCTTTGTTCTCTGCTGAGGACTTCACTCTGTTCTAAAAAGTTTATATGTAAATAGAATGCTCTGATATGGTTTACTTGGCATAAGAAATATAAGTATAGTAAATGAACACTCATACTTTTTCCATCCAAATGAGAATGGGATACTTCCGATATCTCAGTGCTTATCTCAGGATGTTAATACTTGTACAGAAAGTTTGGGCTTATTCCAAGAATAGAGTGTGAAAGGATCCCCCCCCCCCCCGCAAACGTTTTGTCTCTTAGTTGTGTGCCAAAAACACAGTGTTTGGACTCTCTTGTTGAATACTGTTGATGTTTCTTTAAAAAGAATACAGTGAGGAAGTGACAGGTTTGAAAATAGACTGGGGAAAGTCTGAAGCAATGTTTTGTAATATAGGGAAAGAGGAAGATAAAGGATAAATATAATATACAGGTTAAGCATTAATTACACTAAGGCCTTTGACTGTGTGGACCACAACAAAATGTGGCAAGTAATTAAAGAGATGGGAATACCAGAGCACCTTATAATACCTCATGAGAAATCTGTACATGAATCAAGAAGCAACAGTTAGGACAGAATACAGAAGGACAGAGTGGCTTGGAATAGGAAAAGGAATAAGACAAGACTACATTTTGTCACCCTGCTTATTCAGCTTATACACAGAACACATAATGCACAATGCAGGGATGGAGGAATCAGAATTTGGGATCAAAATTGCTGGGAGAAACACCAACAATTTGAGATATGTAGATGATACTACCCTAATGGCAGAAAGTGAGGAGGACTTTAAAAAGCTCCTGATTAGGTTGAAAGAAGAAAGTGCAAAAGCTGGCTTGAGACTCAATATAAAGAAAATCAAGATAATGGCAACAGGAATATAGATGGGGAAGAAGAAGAAGCAGTGACAGATTTTACTTTCTTAGGATCAAAGCTCACTGCAGATGGTGATTGCAGCCATGAAATAAAAAAGTGACAGATTCTTGGGAGGCAAGCGATGAGAAACCTGGGGAACATAGTGAAAAGTAGAGACATCACATTGCAAACAAAAATTCATACAGTATAGTCAAAGCTATGGTATTCCCAGTGGCAATGTATGGTTGTGAGAGCTGGACCATAAGGAAAGCTGAGCGCAGAAGAATAGATGCCTTTGAGATGTGGTGATGGAGGAGAGTTTTGAGAGTCCCCTGGACAGCGAGGAGAACAAATAGGTCAATTCACTTGAGAAAGCCTTGATGCTGGGAAGGGTAAAGGGCAAAAGAAGAAGGAGGCTGCCAAAAATGAGACGGGTAGATGGAATTGTAAACACAATGGACACAGAACTGACCGAGTTGAGGAGGATGGTTTGAAATATCTGGGGATAAATATCTCAGATAATATGAATGATTTCAAAAAAATTGTGGTTATTATTGTAGCTTTAGTTGATCCGTGTTCTGGTTTTGATTCATTATGTCCTAAACCCGCAGTTAGGAAAATAGTTTTCTCCAGACATTTTAGACTGTGACACCTATAATCCTGACAATTGATCTTGTGACCAACTGCGGTGGCCCCTGTTTCCTTTCAAGGAGTGAATGATAGTCTCTTGTTGTCTTAGTAAAAGACCTTGAAAACCTATTTCTTAATGTATCTTCATTGAAGTAGTTAGGGACTTTTAAAATGTTTAAAAAGGTTTGTTTGGTAAATATTAATCAAGTTAATGGGCTAACTCAAATCGTGCTCAATTTATGCAATGAGAAAAAAATCCAACCGACAATATGTTGTACATTTGTTACCAGCATGTTAACCCATTAAGGAATAGGTAATCTCTTCCACTATTTTGAGCAAATCTCCTTTGAATGTAAGGTAATAAGTACTGCTGTTACAAGCAGCAAAGCTTGGAAGTAGCAGATTAGCAGGAGAAAAGGGTAAATGAGAGCCCAATAAAAACCAGTTTCTTTAGTAAGGTCCACAACCAGCAGTGGCACAGTGGTTAAGCTGCTGTCCTGCAACTAAAAGGTTGTGATCCTGGCCAGGGCTCAAGGTTGACTCAGCCTTCTATCCTCCTGAGGTCGGTAAGATTGAGTACTCAGCATGTTGGTGGCAAAATGCTAATTAACTTGTGAACGGCTCAGATAGCACTAAGCGCTATGGGGCGATATAGAAGTGTGCTTGCTTTGGTTTAGTGCAACACTAGGTAAAATTGCAAAATTGGGATACTTAAAATGTGTTATTTAAAAGACATATCTATTTGGAGTTAAACAAAATAAAATTAGTCTTTAGAATTAGTGCTACAGCAACTACTATTGGGATATAGCATTAATTTATTTTAATAGATTGTGCCACTGAAGAGCCTGCCAGAGTTGTTCTTCTGATCCTGCTCACTGTAGTACAAAACCTAGCATTGTTGCAGGTAAAAATGGGGCTACTTCTTTGTCGTCTCTGTAAATCCATACTGATGGGTTCTGCATGTATACGGAGACCTGATCTCAGAGTACATTGGCTGATTAGGGGTCTTTCAAATACATTGTGACCTAGAATAGGCCATTTTTTATTCCCCCTTTGTGACTTTCCATGACCTTTGACTGACCTCCCCCCCCTCACATGGTTTGAAGATAGAGCTATGGCCAGCTGGATGTGAAAAACAAATGATAATTTTGGAGTCATGTGACTTCACACCGAACTCCCCCTCCCCTCCCCCGTGACTTTGGTTGATCCCCCCCAAAAAAATGGTCACATGGTATTTGAATGAGCCCTTAGTGCTTTGGGGAATTGACGTATGCTTCTGTGAATTGAAGCCCAAAAACCAAAGATTGGGAAGCACTGATTTAGCGCTTAATTGGAAAAGAAATTTGCACCCGCCCTTCATGCCAATGGCTCACTTCCTCTTCAGTTCTAGTTTCTGCTGCAACAGCAATACATATCTTGAGAGCTAACAAATTTTGTTTGACAGCATGGCAAGTGTAATGGGAATGTTCTCCCCCCTCCCAAGAATAACTTTATAAGATCTGAAATTTAGTTGCTTTTCATTAAATGTATGACTGATTTACTGAAGTGTGCTGGCATGAATCAAAATTGAATAACTGCTTTGCTGTTTATGATCTCAGGAGCGGGGACATACACTACCTCTTCACTGAGTACAAAAACCACCACCACCTCTGACCCACCCAACATCTGTAAAGTGAAACCACAACAATTGCAAACAAGTAATTTGGCATCTACAGGTCACTTCTCCCAGCTAAGCTGTATGCCATCGCTAATCGCTCAGCAACAGCAGAGTCCACAGGTCTATGTTTCTCAGTCGGCAGCAGGTAATAGGGTGTTTCTTAATAGATGTGACTAAAATTACCTTTTTATTATATGCATCCTTGCAATCTATTCTTTTTTTCCAGTCAAAATTGATGTATGGAAATGTATATATAGTGTAGAAACTCTGCTGAAAATGGAGTGTTTTTTCTGCCTTTTAAATACAGTAAAACCTTGGATAACGCTAAGACTTGGTTCCACAAGTCTTGGTGTTATCCGATTTTTAGTGTTATCCGATGCATGTTAAAATCCTATGGGATGGATCGGATAACGTTAAAGCTCCATAGAGATACATTGTAACCGCACAGGCTTTAACGGTTGTTATCCAATGCATCCTGTTGGACCTTACAGTTATTCGATGCAATTCTCCCCCCACCCCCGGATTACTTAACGTTATGTGATTTTAGCATTATCTGATGTAAGCGTTATCCAAGGTATTACTGTACTCTTCTCCTCCCCCACCCCTTTCCACAAGCTTGGCCACTAGGCAGATCATTATGGCTTTTTCCCATTAACTTACAACTCTTTGTTCTTATTTTTCCTTGTGATTCTATATAGCTCAGATTCCAGCTTTCTATATGGATACAAGCCATCTCTTCAACACTCAACATGCACGTCTAGCTCCTCCTTCATTGGCACAACAACAGGGATTTCAACCAGGTCTTTCCCAGGTATGTGGGTTGATTCAGAGAACCAGTGGTCTACCTACCAGATCCAGGCTACAGGGAAGTCTTCTCTAAATGCTCCCCAGCCATGAAACCTTTTCTGCATCCCCTTCACAAATAGGTGTTTAAAGCTAGAGTAGGCAGTAATGTGAGCTTTTCAGACAGGTCATGTTAGGGGTCTTTCAAATACCACGTGACCATTTTAAGGGGGAGGGGGTTGACCAAGAGTCACGGAAAGTCACCGGGGGTGTGTCTGTTTCGACATGAAGTCATGTGACTCCAAAATTATCGAAAAGTTCCTGATACAAGACTTGAGGTGGCAGTGGCGGAAAGCGGTGGTGGTGAAGGGAAAACAGAGAAACTACGTGATTTGGGGGGGGGGGGGGTCAAAGGCCATGGAAAGTTACAGAGGAGGAAGGGAGTAAAAAAGTGGCCTATTTTAGGTCACATGGTATTTGAATGCCCCCCCTTACTCTAGGAAATGGCACATCATTATACATATGTGGAAGAGATGAATGGATAGGGACTGTGAATAGCTGAGCCATCTACATACAGTAATACCTCGGATAATGCTAAGACTTGGTTCCACAAGTCTTGGTGTTATCCAATTTTTAGTGTTATCCGATGCATGCTAAAATCCTATGGGATGGATCGGATAACGTTAAAGCTCCATAGAGATACGTTGTAACCGCACAGGCTTTAGCGGTTGTTATCCGATACAACCCATAGGACCTTAACGTTATTCGATCCAATTCTCCTCCCCAGATTACTTAACGTTATGCGATTTTAGCGTTATCCGAGGTAAACGTTATCTGAGGTATTACTGTACTTGTGAAAAAGAGAGTTGGGATGGATCTTAACTAACCTCCCCCAACACATACCTACAATGAAATCTTGATGATAGTGGCCAAGGCTACGACCCAACCCATTACTTTCATGCAGTTCTTGATTAATTTTCCAAGGGCATACGGCTCTGGATGGGTGAGAAAGATCCTCCATTTCTAATTTAAAGACGGTGTGTTAGTCTTTAAATAGAAATGTAAAACCTAACTCATATTCCAAATAAGGGTTCAATTATTCCCTATTTTGAATGTAAAACATTCAGAAACATCTGAAACAGTAGTTTGTGATCATAGCTAGTAGCTCATAATGGAGCATTTTTATTAGTACAGTATATTGAAAGAGAGAGGTATCTCACACTGTGTCAGATTATGCTTGTTAGCTGGAAGAGAACTTGGGTGTCTGTTCCAGTTGATAGGTTTGTAAACCAAAGGCCCATTGTAAGTACTTCCCCTTCTTTTGATCCTTCTAACATCTAGTGTAAGATTGTACATTTGGGAATTTGGTGAGGGGGTGTCTGCCACTTCTCTAGTACTTTACATGAAAGATGACATCCCAGGCCCATGATACAGTAATGCTGGTCAAAAGATCTCAAGTTGCAAAGTTAGAAAAGAGGTCTCTCTTCTCAAAACTTTGGAAGACTGTCACAGAAGAATAGACCGGATTGATTAAATCATCATGAAGCAGCTTCTTCTTCTGATTTGTTTCTTGTCTATTCAAATTCTTGTCTTTCTTATAGCCTGCTTCAGTCCAGCAGATACCAATCCCTATATATGCACCACTGCAAGGGCAGCACCAAGCCCAGCTGGGTTTAGGAGCAGGGCCTGCTGTCTCTCAGGCGCAGGAATTGTTTAATTCTTCATTGCAGCCTTATAGGTAGGTATCTGGACAGAAAGAATGAAAAATCTATGATGTTGAGTTTCTTCTCTTAAATGTGATTGTGCAGTTACTTGTTCTAGTTGTATTCATTAGTGCAAGACTACTGTAATAAATAAATAAATAACTCCAAGTTTTAAATTGCATTAAATGACCCTTGAGTTGAACAAATTACAAAGTTCACTCAATGTGCATTTATAAAGTTTTGTTAACAATTTCTGCTACCTCTCGGTCAGGTGTTCACAACCCCTGGCCCAAGGGCCTAATTGAGCCCGTGCATAACAATCTAGCCCCCAGTGAAAACCGAGGCACTTCAAGACCCGACCCACCCCCACTGCCAGAAGTTGTGATATGTCACTTACCACCATGGCGGGAATTGTGCAGTTTTTCTGGGTTTCAGATTGCCTCCATCGCTCCCCGTGGCGGCAGGAGGCTTTTTGGAGTAATTTCGCTCCGTTTGGATAATTGTCCAACGCTTCCCCCACTTCATTTCAGCTCTTCGAATGCGCCACCGGGCAGCTTTCAGTGCCAGACGGAGCTTGCATCACTGGCTTGGTTCCTAGTGTGGAACCAGGAAGTTGCCTAGCGGTGCATTTGAAGAGCCGAAACGAAGTGGGGAAGCGTTGGACAATTATCTAAACAGAGCAGCCATGCTCAAAAAGCCTCCTACTGCCATGGGGAGCTGCAGAGGCTATTGAAGAAGCTGGAAAGACAGCTTGATGGCCGCTGCCACTGATGACAAAAACGTACATCCATGGAGCAACTACGCCTCCACGCCTGCCCACCCCTATGTGTGGGGCATGTCTGGCCCATGGCACGAAAACATGAACCCCTACTCTAGCTTGTACTGTTTATGTTGCAACACAGTATAGCTCCCATCACACAAGGCAGCATCTTGTGATTTAACAAAGCTTTATTGAGTGATTAATTCTGGCCAATTTTTTTTCATTAGATCTCAGCAGGCATTTATGCCAAGTGGACTGTCACAGCCATCACCAATGGTTCTTTCTGGCACAACCTTACACAACTTCCCGACAGTGCAGCATCAAGAACTTGCCAAGGCACAGACAAGTCTTGCATTTCAACAGACCTCTAACACCCAGCCTATTCCTATCCTGTATGAGCATCAATTGAGTCAAGCTTCAGGACTGGGAGGCTCCCAGCTAATTGATACACATCTGCTCCAGGTCAGAAAGCCAGACATGGACTGCTTTCATCATGTAAACAGTATTGCCAATTTGTGTGACATCCCATACCCTTTAATTATCTGTACCTTTGTATCAGCTTGTTTTCTTCTACACATAATTTTAGATGACTTGAACCCCCCCCTCCTCCCCCCCGAATTGAGCCCAAGTGAGAATGACTGTCGGCACCTGTTTTCCTCAGGCAGCTGCCAGGACCAGCCACGTGAGGCAGGTGGGGCTGTGAGTGGGCTACCATTTTAATTGCTCACAGTTCTCTTGACATAGCATCACACCGAGAATAGTGCTGGAGTGGAGAGCATTGTTGGCAACTACAATGATGGGCACCTCATACTTGCCCCATCCATATCACAGCACTGCTATTGTTGGCCTGTCTCCCACAAGTACGGCCACCCAGCCATGGAGAAAGCCCATTGGCAGACACTTTGACATGTGATCCCCTTTCCCCTACTTCTTACAATGATGTAGCCGTGCATGGGGGATGGCAGCAAAGTTAGTACAGTGAGATCTGGCAATTGCAAAGCAATTAGGTGTGCATGTGTGGGACAGTCCTGGTGTTGTGGTAAACATTCTTATCAGTTCTGATTTACCTTTTAGACCGAAATCCAATTGTTCCAACTAAAATAAGTCAGTCACATAGGTATGATGAGTCTGTACTTATGTATGTGAGTCTACTCTGGTTGAGATTAACAAATGGATCTACCCCAGTGTTCCCCAACCTTTGGTTTTTGGACTTCCAAATCCCAGAAGCCTAAGTCAATACTGTAAAGCAGGAGTTCTCAACCTTTTTAAGCCGGAGCCCTGGTCGCGCTCCCTCAGACAGCTTCGGGGTCCGGACGGCCATTTTGCCCTTTTTCCACCATATGGCACCTCCTGATGTGGTGGAGTAATGGTGGGCAGCATGAAATGGTGCCATGGGCCACTTCCAGCCCACAGGCCACAGGTTGAGAATCTCTGCTCTAAAGCACTGCTTAGCCAGTGTACTGGCTTAAGCTTCTGATAATTGATATTCCCCTGTGGGGTGTGGGCTCCACGTTGGGAGCCACTGATTTAGACTTTACACTTTTTATGAGAGCCTTTCCTTATATTTAGTTGTGCTTTATTTTTTGCTGTTTTATGTGTGAGCTTGTTGTTTTCAAAATTTGTCTTGTAAATAGTACCATATATACTCAACTATAAGTTGTTACAAATATAAGTCGAGGTACCTAATTTGGACCTCTAAAATTAGGAAAATAGATTGACCTGAGTATAAGTAAGGGGTGGAAAATACAGCAGCTGCTATTGAGTTTCAGTAATTAAAATACAGTTGTACCTCGCTTAAAGAGCATAATGTGTTCCACAGGATTGCTCTTTAAGTCTAAGTGACCCATGGCGGGGGGGGGGGAGATTGTGAACCTCGATTTATTTGTTAAGCGAGTTTTTGGTTGGTTTTATTTGTTAAGCGAAGCGAACATTCAGAGAAAATTCTGCTCTTTAAGCGAGGCGCTCTTTATGCGAGGTTTGACTGTACATGAAAATACAGTAAAATTAATTAATTTAGACATTTGTGTGGGTATGTTTTTGAAATTTTATGGTAGTGTTAGTGTTTTTTTTTAAACTGTTTTAATGTGCACCACTGAAGTTTTGGGACCCTCGGGATCATTGACCCGAGGATAAGTCTAGTGCCCTTCTTGGATCTCATTTTGGGGACTAAAAATCTAACTTGTACTCGAGTATATACAGTATGTGAACATAGTATTCAAAGTACTGTATCTTTTTTTCAGGTATGTTGCTTACCCAGGAAATAAGTATAGAGTAAGGAGAATGATCATGTTCCAAATACAGTCTCTGTATAGTAGTACTATTTTCAAATTAAATTAACCTTCCTTAGAAAGTCATCTAGAAAATGTTGATCTCTCTCTTCTCAGGCCAGAGCTACTCTTACCCAGGCCTCAAATTTGTATTCTGGACAGGTTCAGCAACCCGCTCAGACAAGCTTCTATAACACCGCTCCGTCTCCTAGTGCTCTCCAGCAGGTAAACTATGGCATGGTAAATTGCTTTCAGTTTTACTTTATTAGTGTGTGTGTGTGTGTGGTTGTCTGTAGTAATGCAATGTTAAGATAATAGGTTGTTGAGATAGTATTGTGTTATTTTATCAGAAAGTTGCTATCAAACCCAATGATAGGAAGCCAGATCAATTCTTTCACACAGAAAAATTATTTGTTTTTAATCAAGTAGTGCTATTCTCTGGAAAAATTATCACATATTGCATTCTAAAGATCTGTCTACAGCCCGCTCTCCTCTCCCCCCACCCTCAATTTGAGCCTCAAGGCCAATCACAAGATTTAAAAAAAATAGTGAAGATAAAAATACAAAAAAAAGGCTACTGCACTAAAAACTGACATTTTTCAACTGGACAGTAAAACTCCGACTTACATATGCCTCAAGTTACATAAAATTCGATTTACATAATGATTTTGTGCTAAAACCATGTCCTGAGTTACACGATTTCCTATGGGTTTGCTTCGATTTACATAAAGATTCATTTTTCCTATGGGTTTGCTTCAAGTTACATAAAAATAATTTTTCCTATTGGTTTGCTTCGAGTTACATAAAAACCCGATTTAAGCAAAACCCTACGGAACTGACTTTTTTTTGTAAGTAGGGGTTTTACTGTATTCAAAAACCAATGGCTAGCAAGTAACATTTCCAATGAACCAGCATAACAATTGTTGCCAACATCAGTTATACAGAATTCTGTTCCAGGACCACTTGTATTAGCAGAATTCCAAATAATCCTGGGCTTTGAAAGAGTACCTTGTTTGCTATTCATAGTGCAGTCACAAACATTAATTAAAGCAATGTGGATCTGTAAACCTATAGTGATCCTCATTCGTTGGTCCTCCAAGAATTTATCTAGCATAGAACCCCCTAAATAAATGATGGTTACTTTTATATTGTAAGAATGAATGTCTAAAATGTATACCGTATATACAGTAATACCTCGGATAACGTTAAGACTTGGTTCCACAAGTCTTAACATTATCCGTTTTTTAGCCTTATCCGATGCATGCACCAGATAACGTTAAAATCCTATTCAGGTGGATCAGATAACGTTAACTCCATAGAGATAAGCAACAGAGGCTTTAAGGGAAAGTCAAGGAAACATGCTGGAAACTTAAAGAACTTTAAGAAATAATGGTCTAAAGGGTAAATACATTACAAAAACATGCCAGACCACCCTGACTTTAGGGGCACAAAGTCATACAACATTTTTAAATTTTTGAAAATTTTATAAAGTGCTGTTTTAAAAGATCTGAACAGAAGCTAGGAAAATGTTTTCCTTTAGAATCAGCCCCCCTACCATTGCTGTAATAAAGGAAGTTCCCTCAGGGCTTTGCAAGATATGAAAAGCTTAATTGCTTTGTAGGTGAAAGGTTTCAGTGTCTGCTTGTTTTCCATTGACAATGCATGAGGCTTGCGGAGCTGCAGTCTTGGGTTCAGGCTGTTTAGAATTTAAAGGGGAAACTTCATAAAGGTAATTGGGTCAAATTGTCTCTTTGCAATTATTTTTCTGCAAAGTGTTCTGGGTTACACTGGGGAAAGGGTCCTAAGCCTTTGCTTTGCTAAACTAGTCAGACTGGTTTTTGCAAGCCTTTGTTATTCAAATGTGGCAAGCTTGAGAGCAGGCATCCCCTCCCTTTCTCCCAAGAGAAACTGGTGAGTCACAGCCACACCTCAGGGAATTTGAGGCAAAGGTTATCTGATGGATCGGATAATGTTAACATAATGGTTAACATAATGTTATCTGATCCAAATGTTTGCCTCAAATTCCCCAACGTTATGCGATTTTAGCGTTATCCGATCCAATCGTTATCAGGTGTTTTACTGTACTCAAGTGTAAGCCTAGTTTTTTAGCCCCAAAGAATTGGCCCCCAAAGGGGACTCAGCTTATACTCAGGTCAATGACCACGAGGGTCCCAGAACCATTCCAGTCTGAGATGTGCCAACAATTTAATTTTACCATAAGTTTAGCAAAGCAAAAGCAGACATGGGCTGGGGGGTGGAGACTCTTTCAATATGTCCTGACTCCAATTTAAACCATGCAGAGTTTCCATATGGAGCCATGAGCACAGGAATCAGTTTTAAAAGCTAACAGCAAGGGTGCCCATACTTTTCAGGCCATGGGCCAGTCACATGGTTCATGGGTGCCCAAACTACAGCCTATGGGCCAGATCCAGCCCAGAAGCCTTGCTCCTTGTTGCTCCCAGAAGCGGAAGTAAAACTCACCCAATCTCTGCTTCTGGGATCGACGAGCATGGGGTGGACTGGATGAATTGGCATTGGGAGGCCGGATCTGGCCCACAGGGAGTAGCTTGGGCACCCATGAATCACATGCCTGGCCCATGGTCTGAAAAGTTTAGGCATCCCTGCTGTTAGCAAGGCTTCTGGGCCGGATCTGGCCCATGACACCAATCCATCTGGGAGTGGCAACGGTGGAACTGGCCAGATGAATTGGTGTCAGGGCCAGATCTGGCACACAGGCTGTAGTTTGGGCACCCATGAACCATGTGACTGGCCCGTGGCCTGAAAAGTATGGGCAACCTTGCTGTTAGCTTTTAAAACTGATTCCTGTGCTCATGGCTCCATATGGAAACTCTGCATGGTTTAAATTGGAGTCAGGACATATTGAAAGAGTCACCACCCACCACCCATGTCTGCTTTTGCTTTGCTTTGCTAAACTAGTCAGACTGGTTTTGCAAGCTTTTGTAATGTATTTACCCTTTAGACAAAGGTTCCAGCAGGTTTCCTTGGCTTTCCTTTGAAGCCTCTGTTGCTTATCTCTATGGAGTTAACGTTATCTGAGCCATCTGAATAGGATTTTAAAGTTATCTGGTGCATGAATCAGATAAGGCTAAAAATCGGATAACGTTAAGACTTGTAGAACCAAGTCTGAAGGTACAGTAATACCTCATATAACATTAGTATCGAATAACACGAAAATCACATAACATTAAGGAATCTGGGAGGAAGAATTGCATCGGATAACATTAAGATCCTATGGGATGCTTCAGATAACAACCGCTAAAGCCTGTGTGGTTACAATGTATCTCTATGGCTCCCATAGGATTTTAATATGCATCGGATAACACTAAAAATCATATAACATCAAGACTTGTGGAACCAGGTTTTAATGTTATATGAGGTTTGACTGTATTACTGTACCTTGTTGCTGTTTCTGCTTTGCATTGTCCTGTTGAGGGCTATTCAGTGTTTCCCCATGCAAAGGCATAGTTATAGCTATAGTAAGGGTTTTTTAAATTGTTTTATATTGCTTTTAACTTGTGTACCCCACCCAGAGTCCATTGGATAGGGCCGTATATAAATTTATTAAATTAATTAAATTATAGTAGCACGATATACACATGTTTCTCATCAGATTAAATGTAGCAGGTTTGTTTTTGATGTCTCTAAGTTGCTGAGCTATGGATGTTTAACATTCTCTTCTTTCCTCCAGGTGACAGTACCTATACCAGGATCACAGCTTTCTTTGCCCAACTTTGGATCAGCTGGCCAGCCTTTAATTGCTCTTCCACAGTCCCTTCAACCTCCAATGCAGCACACACCACCACAGCCCCAGGCTCAAAGTCTGAGTCGGCCAGCGCAAGTAGGCCAGCCTTTCAGAGGACTCATTCCAGCTGGAACTCAGCACAGTATTATACCTGGGAAGGTAAATGTTATGGCATGACTTCTGGAATGTTCTGATGTTCCACATGGACAAGAATTAGCTCTCAATTCATGCGAAAACACAGTATATTTCACATTTCATGAACTAGTCATTCTGAATCTCTTCTGGCTGCTTAACTCACATATCAGTTATCTTTATATCAGTGTTCTTTGTGGTTCTCCGTGAATCATACAAATGGGTTTGTTCATTCACAGAGCCATATTCCAGAATGTGCCCCCCCCCCCCCGGCTAAGCTTTTGGTGGTAATCCCCCCCCCTCCAATACGCACATTCTGCAATGTAAAGGCATGCCCCAATCATCAACTGCCAGTTCCTTTTGCTCCACCACATGAGTAAATTCTTACCTACAGCAAAGCTCAACTGTCATTCCTCTTCAACTTACCTTATTGTGTCCTATTTTGTTTGGTCCTATTTGTTCAGTTGTTCCTCTGTGTTAATTTTATCTAAGTTAATTTGTTGTTGTTAATCCTCATTTAGTTTATTTCCACAACCATGAGCTCTGCCTGGTCATATGCCCTCTAAAGCTTTATTTTAAAATGTATTCCCTGTGGAAGAAGTATTGCCCCGACTGATCATCACTCTTAAATGCTGTTTTCGCTTCCGTGAGCTTCATCTTTCTCAACCTGGGTCTGTGCTTTAGGGAATCTAAACTAAGGCTATTTCTTTGAGAGCAATCGCTCAAGGCTGCAAAGCAGGCAGCTCAAAATGGGTCTTTCCACACAGCCTGTTTTGCTGGCTTAGATGCCTTACACATGTCCCACAGTATACTTGGCTCCAGCATTAACCAATTACAGCTCCACATTCAAGAGAAGGTTATGTTTCTGATGGGCAGGATAGACCCAACTCAGTCACTTGAGGTTGGCCTTTACGTTATATCTGAAGCTGGTGCAGCCTCTTGGGCCTCTTTCATCTCTTCTGCCGGAAGAGACAAGCCTGCCCCAAAATTGAAGATGCAGGGTTCTAAATGCTTGTCCACATCAGCTGGGCTTAAACTTCTAAAAGTCTTACATCTAAAGATAGAAAAGGACCATCACAGACGGGCAGTATCATACCCTCCTGCATTTTCCCTGGTACCATTGTCACTATCACAAGCCCTGTCTTTGCAGCACTCTGACTTCTTCTATGTCTAAGCCAGACGTGAAACTGCCAAAATGAAGCCACCTTTTAGTGAGTTCATTCTGCACTTCCTTTTTCTACTCAGCTGGACATTGCTGAAAATGGTCCACTGCTACCAATAGATTTCTTTATACCACCAGCTTTGACACCTTTGCTTCTACTCAAGCTTCCCTGCTGTTATCAACACTCACTATTGACCATCTAGTTATGCCACTGATACTGACTGTTGCACATGCCCCATCTTCATCACTAAATTTTTGACTTTGACAGAACACTTCTTGTACCACTATTACCCCCGATATTGTTTGATGAGATCTTCACTCCCCCATTTTTTTCAGTCAAGTTGTAGTTGAAGGCAGTCCAGACTAAAGGGCAGCAGAAAACCCATTCCTCACTGGTAGATTGAGAGAGACAAAAACTCAACCTTATGGGACACAGATTCTATTCTTCAGCAGCTTTGACAGTATGGATTAGAAGCTACTAAGACCCGGGGCTGCATATCAACTCCTGTAGGAGAAATTAGAATATTTCCATCACCAGTTATCTTCCTACAATTGTTTCAACTTTCCACCTTAATTAAGACATAGTATTGATGGCTATCTTCCAAAATCCAGCTTCCCCCTTGGAACATGCTCAATTTTCATTGGACATTTGACATGCACTTGCTTTCTGTGTCTCACATCATGTTCTCTTTCATAAGTCAAACCACCTCTTTGTTTGTTAGGAAGGTTCCACAAAAAGTGCTCTGCTATCATCAAAGCATTTGGCGCACTGGGTGACAGAATGTATCACCTTGGCTCATCAGTTAGCAGGCCTTCCAACTCCTATACATCTAAAAGCACATTTAATGAAAGCTTTGGCTTTCTCTGCAGCCGTTCTCAAGGGCATTCCTTTCAAAAATGTTTGCAAACCTACCACCTGGTCCCAACCATCTTTCCATCATCAAGCCTTATCAATTGGGTGTGTGAGTCAGAGATATACCTGGTTTAGAAGAACCGTTTTGTCACCTATTCTGTAGTGGCATTCTTGTCTCCAGTTAGTTAGCTTGTAGTTTATCCACAACAACCATCAGACCAGACCTCGTGACCTAATAAGCCCACGATCAGAGCCATCGGCTGGACCATTTTACAGGTAAATTGTTCACCTGTAACTGTTGTTCTTCGAATGGTCATCTACAGATTCAAACATACCCCTCTCCTCAGTATCCTGTTTGTCTCTTCTCTTTGGCAGATGGAACTAATGACTGCCAGTCAGGTCATGCCTTTATATGTGCACGGGTGAGTATGGGCGGGGCTACTGTTCTGGAGTGTGGCTCTGTGCATGCACAAACCCATTTGTGTGATAGATGACCACTCAAAGAACAGCAGTTACAAGTAAGCAACCAGTTGCTCACAGTTAGGCAGTGTAAGCTGATAAATAAATAGATGAGTGAAAGAGACAGTAGTGTGTTGGAAAGGTGCACCTGGAGTACTCAAGCAATAGGCAGTAACATTCTATTCCTTCCGTTTATAGATGCTTGACGCTGTTTAGCCAAAGTGAAACACATCTGAATCCCGCAGGTGTGGCGGGGTGGAACACATAGTGGCATGTTTTCTTTTTTCTTTGAAATGAAGGGAGTTAAAAAGATCTTGACACTTTGACTAGGGTGTACAAATATGTGTTAGGACAGTGACATTCTGTTTTGTTTAAATACAATACTGAGATGTAAAATATGTATAGGGAGTTAAGGGCCTTTCAAATACCACGTGACCTAAAATTGGCCACTTCTTGACCCTCCCCCTGACTTTCCATAACCTTTGACCAACACCCCCCTCCCCCCAAAAATCACGTGGTTTCTCCGTTTTCCCTGATTTGAAGAGAAACGGCAGAAGCATGTCTGACCCCATAGCCTGAGGACGCCTGCTGCCCCGCCCCTGGACTCCCACCTGGTGGGGGGTGTTGTTAAAATTTTGGAGTCACATGACTTCATGCCGAACCCCCTTGTGACTTTCTGTGACTTTTGGTCGACCCCCTCCCCCACTTAAAATGGTCACGTGGCATTTGAAAGACCCCTTAATGAGAGTCCCAGCAAGGGATCTCCTTTTTGTGCATGCTTAAAGGGAAACTCTCCATCCCACCCTTGAGGAGACGTGTGCTCCTAGTTTGGGCGTGAGAGAGGGTATTTCTCTCCCCTTGTTGATGTTTGTACACAAATCTCATTGTAGTATTCACAGAACTATTTGTTCATGTTATGTCTGTGTGTATGCATTTAAATTATGTCACTGAAAAATGAACTGCTTTTCTTATTCTGAGAAAGATGGAGGCCAGACGTGTAAACAAATAGTATATATGCATTATTACTAAATTTTCTCTGAAGGAGAATGAGAGATTATATAATTAACAATGTGTCCTTTTGCACAGATGTCTTACAGTGGAGTTTTCTGGTTGTTGGTGCAGAACACTTAATTGCAATGTTATGCTTAGTTCTGCTATCGATCTTGGGGTAAATGCATCTTATTGAGTACGTAAATATGCAGCTTCGTACAAACATTTCAAAACTGGCCTGCTGTCTGTAGATTACCTTTTATTACCTATTCCCAGTGTAGTAAAGATAGGCTCAAGTTAAATTTGGTGGAGTCCTTGATGAGCAAATCAGCATTTCATTTTACACTTGTGAGTAACTAATTTTGTTTTTCTTTAGATGTCAGACATGGACCTGAAGGCCTTTGGGAGCAGCATTGATAAACCAGGCACACCTCCAATTTCTGGACGAAGCACAACTCCAACATCTAGTCCCTTCCGGTAAACTAGTATTTTCAAAGTAGTTAGCACCCTAAAATGCAAAAGTCCCGTTAAAAAATACAGATACTGAATTAAACAGTGTAAAAACGCCACCTCGAAAATACAGTACACAAGAAGTATAGAAATGTTTGATAAATAAAGTCTAATGTAACCTGAAGATCTGTAATTTAAAATAAGTCGTTTGTGCAGAACATGTTCCAAGAACAGACAAGGCTCTGACAACATGGAACAAAAAGGCTTTGCTATTCATCTTTGACTCTTAATCTGTCCTGGCCTATTTTTAAAAAACTATTTAGGATTATGACATTGGCTTGGAATATGTATGCTTTTTAAAATATCAGTTATACACAATCTGGCCTCATTTTGCTTCAGACTTATATTTCCTTTCCTATGTAAGGCAGTGTGTCAGTAATGTTGAGGCTGGAGGGCTCAGCTGAGTAACTCTGGGTTCAGATGGAAAGGAAGACTATGTTTGGAAACAGGACAATTTATTTTGCAGGAAACATGAAGACAGAATGGCTGCATACTTGCCCAATTCCCCTTTATTCCAGCAGAGGTTGAACAGGTGTGTTTCCACAGAATTGTGCTTCAAATACATGTGAATGACAACAAGCAGTTTGGTGATTAATTGATTTTTATATGCTGCCAATGGGAGTTCAAAACTTCTTGAATTTTATTAAGAGGGTGCTACTTAGACTACAATTTCATTTCATTATGTATTTTCTGGATACCCCATGTGGTGTAGTGGTTAGAGCAGGGGTTCCCAACCTACTGCCTGTGGGCCGGATCCAGCCCATGACACCATTCCATCTGGCCCGTTGCTTCCTCCACCACACCTAGAAGTGGAAGTGGGCATGTTTACATCAGCTGTAAAATGCACCCACGCATGCGCAAGCAAGCCAGTAGCTGTCGTAAATGCTGAAGTGGGTGCATTTACGACAGGCATAAATGTGCCCACTTTTATTTATTTATTTATTATTCGCTTGTTTATTGCCCTCTTTCCCCGAAGCGACTCAGGGCGATTTACATCATGTCATCAATAACAACCAAACAGTTTAAAACCAATTAAAAGATTAAAAGTTAAAAAGAAGATTAAAAGATTAAAACTAGGAGCTACAGCTAAGAGGCAAAGGGGTCAAATCATCCAACTCACTGGGGATATTGTTCCATCCATCCCCCAAACCTGACCTGCCAGCCAGGTTTTCACTTCTTCCCTAAAGGACAGCAGCTCCGTCTGCATGCATAATTCTATTGGAAGGAGGTCCCATAGGGTTGGGGTGGACACAGAGAAGGCCCTCCTTCTAGTGCCAGAGAGCCATGCCTCTTTGGCCGATGGCACAACCAGAGAGCCTCTCCGGTCTGCTCTGGTGGGACGGACAGATGTTCTTGGGGTGACGCGGTCTCTTGAGTATCCTGCCCCACTACCATGTAGGGCTTTAAAGGTAATAACCAGCACCTTGAACTGCACCTGGACACATACTGGCAACCAGTGCAGCTCCCACGGCATAAAAAGGTTGGCTGCCCCTGGGTTAGAGTGATGGATCAGGTCTAAGGAGGTCTGGGTTTAAATCCCCATTAGTTATGGAAGCTCACTGGGGGTGTGGAACTAGTAAAGCCACTCTTAAATACCTTGCTTATCTATAATACCCTATTAGGGTAATTGTAAGTCAGTTTCAGCATGATGGTACATAATGAATATATTTTTCTGTTAAACAATCTCTAGCTTCCTACATCCATTCAGTGTGTACTTCCAATTACACATGTAAAGCAAGTGTTGAAGATTTATGATTACATTCCATGCTTGCACTTAAGGCTTAATAGGTCTCCAAGACAAAAATATGTAGTCTTCTACTAGCCAGTTGTAAGGCATCACTTCTAGCATTTTTGGAATGTCCTGCTTCTGCAGAAAACAAAACCGCAAAGGATTGTGGTAACTGGCTGGTGGCTCCAGAACATCTTCTCAAGATCACAAAGTGGGCTTTCACTGAGTGACTTTCTTTAAACTGCTAGCTCCATCCCCTTAGCTTCAGAAGCAGCCAAAATACAGCTTTGAGGGTGGAAATGTTATGTGCTCATATAAATAGCTGCATTAAGCACAACAGTAGCCCAACTAGAAGTTGGATTTTTAACACTGTACCGAGTACAAATTGAATGGAATGAAAGCCAACCTGGATTATTGTATTTCGGCTAGGTCTCATCTCTCATGGAATAAAGCAGGGGTGGCCAAACTTTTTGGGTCGGTCATGTGGTTCAGAGGGCTGGTCACTATGGCCCAGGGGCCGGATCCAGCCCCGACACCAATTCATCCAGTCCACAAAGCCCTAGTTGCTCCCAGAAGCGGAATTAAAACGCGCCTGTACAGGCGCCTTTTACTTCCGCTTCTGGGAGCAACGAGGGCTTCATGGGCCAGATGAATTGGCATTGGGAGCTAGATTCGGGCCCCGGGGCATAGTTTGGGCACCCCTAGAATAAAGACTTGTGTCAAATGATTTGAATTGATTAGGTTCCATCTAAAAAAATAAGATACTTTTATATTACCACCATGGAATGTCAGGAACACCACTAAATTTGGAGTTAATCTACACTCAATATATTAAAATATCATTATTTTATGTAATATTGCATGGTTGTTCAATGGATGATATCCTCTAGGGCAGTGATGGTCAACCTTGGCACTCCAGGTGTTCTTGGACTTCAATTCCCAGAAGCCCAAGACTCTGAATCCACACAGATGGGGTTTACTGTGCATCCTCACAGTAAACCCATTCCTGTGGATTCACAGAGACTTGGACTTCTGGGAATTGAAGTCCAAGAACACCTGGAGTGCCAAGGTTAGCCATCACGGCTCTAGGGGTTTTCCATTCAGTAACAGTCTGTTTTATGACTAGGATCACATTTTGTGTGGAACCAGGGGATTCTTTTTGTAGGCATTGGTGCACCTTTCTAACATGTTGACATAGTAGTTTTTGTCGTCTTTTTCTGTCATTGCCTCTGTTAAGCTATGCGGAGCTATTATTGTGACGGAGAAACTGAAACTTTTGCACAGGTGGACTTTGTAGTGTAGATTTTTGCCACAGGAAGAGGAACACAGTTCAGAAATCAAAACCCATGTACAAAATCATTTGTATCTGGTGCTCAAGAATATTAAGTCTATTTATTATTGCATTACTGCTGTTCAAACAGAATTTGATGCAATCAAGAAGTCAGTGGAACTGGCTTTTTTTTTTAAAAAAAATGTCTTACAGATTTAAGTACAGTACAGTACAGTAAAACACCGGATAACGATTGGATCGGATAAGGCTAAAATCGCATAACGTTAAGTAATCTGGGGAGGAGAATTGGATCAAATAACGTTAAGGTCCTATGGGATGGATCGGATAACCGCTAAAGCCTGTGCGGTTACAATGTATCTCTATGGAGCTTTAATGTTATCCGATCCATCCCATAGTATTTTAACATGCATCGGATGACACTCAAAATCGGATAACACCAAGACTTGTGGAACCAAGTCTTAGCGTTATCCGGTGTTTTACTGTATTCTGTTTTTCAGGATTTCAGCTAAGTTAAATACCCAGCCCTGAGTTGCTGTTGATTTAGAAACAATGTGGTCGCTATGTACTCTGCTTGTCTATAATGTGAAAACTGTGTAACCTTTTTATTAAGCAAAAACTTAAATTAAGTTGTTAAAAGATTTGTATATTCATCTGAATCTGGAAGAAATTACCAAAACATTCCAAAAGTATGTATAACTAATCTTAATTGTTTCCATTGTATGAAAAGTAATCTTGACATACCGCTCATTCATAGTGGTATACAGTAAATTGTTCCTACCATTGGCGACAGATAGCCTTTAACAAATAATGCCCCGTTATTGTCCAGAATGAGGTTGCGTATGAATATTGTCACACAATGTATTTCCAGTAGCCTATCTCATATATGAACCTGACCTTAAATGTTTTCTCTCTAAGGGCTGCTTCTACAAGTCCGAACAGTCAGTCCAATAAAATGAATACTATTGTCTACCAGAAGCAATTTCAGTCGGCCGCTGTGAGGATGACCCAGCCTTTTCCTCCTCAGTTTGCACCCCAGGTGGGCAGCAGTTGGTTTTCTACCGAAGGGCTAGGATTTCTCATATGTCATTATCCAGGGTTTCAGAGGAAGTACTTCTAAATGGGTGTTTATTAGAAAATGCAATAAATGTGGTGTCCCTAAGTCTAATTCATATACAGTTGTACCTCACTTAAAGAGCATAATGCGTTCCACAGGATTGCTCTTTAAGCGAGTTTGCTCTTTAAGTGAAACACCATTGTAAGTGACCAATTGTGGGGAATTGCAAACCCCGATTTATTTGTTAAGCGAGTTTTTGATTGATTTTATTTGTTAAGCGAACATTCAGAGAAAATTCTGCTCTTTAAGTGAAACGCTCTTTATGCGAGGTTTGACTGTACCAGCTTTCTGATACCTGGAGGAAAGTGTCTTATTTTCAGTTACGTCTGTGCTCCTCACATTGAGGACTTGTGGCAACTCTGATGCAGGCAGATAGCCACCGGGGTCTCCACGCAGCTTCTGAAAGAGCTGAATGTTCCACGTTTGCAAGCAGAGGGAGAACGTCTGTGTGGAAGAGAAGGGTCCCAGTGTGTGTCTCAGGCCTCCCAAAAGACATTTCGGATATGTAGCGCCAAGAATGTCTCCTGGGTGACCGCCAGTGAAAAAGGTGGGAATTGTGCAAGGCTCCGTTTGCACACAAGCCTCCCTTCCTTTCACTGGGGTTGCATAGAACTTCCTGGTGTATACTGTGTTTTTAACTGCTGACCTGAAATGCAGCTGTGGGACCATCCTCCAAGATCATTTCATAATCTTTGAAAACTAGCCCCCATTAGATGGGGCAGGACTTCCACGGTGCCAGTGCTATTATGTGCCTGAAAAGGAGAGATGAAATGGAGGCATTTAACCTTGAATCTTTCAAATCTTATATGAGAGTGCTGTACTATATCTGAAAGTATAAATGCAGCTCCTACATCTTCACATATATCTGAGTAGGTTTCTCTTCCTCCCCATTGCCATTCTATACACACACACACACATACACACACACACACACATGTGCAGTGGCAGTTTTTAAACACAGTACCCAGTTTAGGATCTACCCTGCCACGTCCTCCGAATATTGCCATTCTTCCCTGAGACGCATCCAGTGGTAGTGGAGGCACGCTCCTTCAGAGAAGCCACCCTATGATCAGATTGGCCGCTTGCTAACAGCTAAATGTCTCTTCTTTTTTTGTCGTTGTTGTTTTTCCCCCACTTAGATTCTCTCTCAGCCTAACCTGGTCCCTCCATTGGTAAGAGCCCCACATACTAACACCTTCCCAGCACCTGTTCAGAGGCCGCCAATGGCACTGGCTAGTCAGATGCCACCTCAGATGACCACAGGCCTTTTGAGCCACCCTCGTTTGCCACATGTGGCCAGGGGTCCTTGTGGATCGCTCTCTGGAGTCAGAGGCAATCAGGCCCAGGCTGCGATGAAGGCCGAACAAGACATGAAGGTCAGTATTTTTTAAATGGCCAGGCTGTGTTAACCACAGTTGAATCTTAAAAGGTTTACAAGGCAAGTCACTAGTCTTTCTTTAAGATGCAGATGTTTCTTTCTGCAGTGGCCAAATAAAAACACACATCTTGCAAAAAAAAGTATCTGCAAGTCATAGTTTCATGTTAAAAGGAAGCAGGGACCCAATGAACTACCCAAATTCCAGCGCCTTTGGAGAATTTGCCTGCTTAAAGTAGGCAGGTTCCAATGTGGTATAACATAGAAGCTTCCTCTCCATCCCACTGGGCCTGATAGACTTCAGAGGAAGATGGTTTTCAGGGCATTTGAGAGGAGCTACCCTCTACTTTTGCCAACGGAAGCACATTGTTAGATACTGCCCATTGAATGTAGTCTGCTACTAAGCAAATTGCACTGTGCAATACTCTTCTGTTTGAGTGCAGAAAAACTTATTAGTTACAATAATCTAACCATAGCTGCATTTCACTGCATGACATTGTTTAAAAACACTTGGAGACCCTTCTGGATGAATTAAAATGCTTTATCCTTTACATGTGAGCTGTGATGCAGTCTGAGAATTACATGAAATCAAAAGAAGCCTGAAATCAATAAGTCTAGACCCATGATGGTGAACCTTGGCACTCCAGATGTTCTTGGACTTCAATTCCCAGAAGCTCAAGCACCCTGTGAATCCACACGAATGGGTTTACTACGATTCATCCGGCCTGCGCTGCCCTCGTCGATCCCATATGGGCACGTTTTGCTTCTGCTTCCGGGAGCGACGAGGGCAGCGTGGGGCAGGTGAATTGCAGTAAGCTCATTCGTGTGTATTCACAGGGTGCTTGGGCTTCTGGGAATTGAATTCCAAGAACATCTGGAGTGCCAAGGTTCACCATCACGGGCCTAGACAATCGGCAACATGTCCATTGTACACATTCACAAGTAAAGTCTCTCTCAGATCCCCCTGCCCCCCCCCCCCCGAGTAGTCAGGCTAACACCCAAGAACCTCTGTTAAATGAGTTCTGTTACTTATCCAAGTGATTGTTGAGCTTTGTGTGTTACAAATATAAGTAGAGCCATGTTGGATCATACTCAATAGTTGCTTGTTTCCATAGTGGCCAACCAGGTGCCTTTGGGAAGACCACATGTCGTACATAAGTGAAGTAGTGTCATCCTGCTTCTGTTGTCCCAGATTCCCAATGCTAATAACTGGAACTGATATATAGCCATCATGGCTAGTGTATATTTATTGGTTTAGTGAATGGGCTTAAGTTTGGAGCTCACAGGCACCAGTAAATTTGAACATTTAATTGAATATTAAATCCTCAGAAGAAACCTGTTTTCAGCAGACTGATAAAAACTGGAATCAATACAATTGTTAATTGAACCATTTTTGTAATCTGTGGTCTGGACAGTGTTTAGGCTTAGGAAATATTTCAGCTGTGGCCCTAAGCAGGGCTCCTTATAGAGCAGAAGAATCCTCCTATTTGCATCCCCATTTTAAATTTAAGCAAACTTTCTCCAGCTACTGTGTGTTCAAGTTGAGAATTCTCTTGGAGGGCCCTATACTCGCTTTTGCCTTTCCACCACTGAAGAGACGTCCTCAATGTTTTCTGTTTTTGGTCCCTACTTGAAGAAGGCTTTTAAATAACCTGCAGAGATGTTAACCTTGAATAAGACCATCCTGGACTTTGGTGTTTCAAAAGGATGTCCACATTATTTTGTCCAGCAATTTGGCATGTTTATACTATAGGAGAATCCATACTTTATTATAATATTCTTCAAATTGTTAAATAAATGAAAGTAGTAATTGTTATTGTTATTATTGTTAGTATTTGTTCAACTTCTTTGCCACCCCACTCGCAAAGCGACTCTGGGTGTCTAACAAAGAAACACAGTATCACATTACAAAAGAAAATTGGGAGGGGATCCCCCAATTAAAATTACAAAGTATCAAGTTATCATAATACAAAACGTTTCAAAAACAATACACAGGGAAAAAAACCTCATAAGCTCAACCCCCACCAGCTATGTCCAGTCGATGGAGCATCCGGTGGTGGCAACAGCATTTTTGAGTCCGGGTGGGCCACAGAGCTGCTGCTCCTTCTCTCAGCCAGGCCAGCTGGCTGAGGAATTTATTTATTTATTTAGATTTATTATACCGCCCCAGTCAGGCAAACCTGACTCTAGGCAGCTTACAGAAAAAGAGAAAGATTATACATCATGAGTACAAAACAAACTAAACAATCCCACTATACCCCTACAAATTCAGAAATTGAAACCCTAAGGTTCAAAATTAATTTTTAAAAATGTTTAAACTAAATTTACAAAAAAAAATCAAAAATGTAAAAGGTTAAAAGAGCGAGAGAGAGGGGTGGCTGTCCCATTAGATCAACCACCCAACATGGGACCCCATATTACTGGAGCCCCACACCTGCCCTGCCAGCCAGGTTTTTGGGCTCTTCCAAAAGGGCAGGAGCTCTGTCTGTAGACGTAACTCAGTTGGCAGGAGGTTCCAAAGGGCCGGGGCGGACACGGAGAAGGCCCTCCTCCTTCTGGTGCTAGAGAGATGTGCCTCTCTAGCCAATGGAATGATAAGAAAGCCTCTCCGATCCACCCTGGTGGGATGGACAGATGTTCTTGGGGGTGACACAGTCTCTTAAGTATCCTGGCCCACTACCATGTAGGGCCTTAAAGGTAATTTACCAGCACCTTGAATTGCACCTGGAGACATACTGGCAACCAGTGCAGCAGTGCATTCACAGTTATAACAAATTTCCAGTGGTTGAACAGGAATTTTTTGGCTTCAGTTCTGATAACGTACATTTGAATTGCAGTTTCTACAAATCTACAATTCAAAGATGATTCATGGAATTAAACCGATTACATCCTGATGGGACTTAATAAACGTGTGCATAGGACCAAGGTCTACAACTTTATATGTTGTTTATTGTTGAGCACCCCTTGAACTCATTGGAAAGTGGAGGATGATTATTGCTCAGACAGTGAGAGTGGACTGGATGGCCATTCAGGCTCCACTTAGTGAGTTTTGTATTCCACAGATTTCAGAATACTGAGCATTGCACTAAACTTCTTTGTCTGGTATTCCAGTAATGGGGTGAGTGAATTTGTTACTATAGACTCGGTGCTCCCCAACCTTTGGTTCTTGGACTTCAATTCCCAGAAGCCTAAGACAATTCCAAAAACACTGATCAGCCAATGTACTGACTTAGGCTTCTGGGAATTGGAGTCCAAAAATCAAAGGTTGGGAAGCACTGCTATAGGATTTCATTTTGGAGGCTATTGACTAGGACACTGAAATCCTGAACACATAGAATAAAATGTTTTAATTTCTGATCTGTGTTTTATTTAATTTTTCTTTGTTGTTCCATTAAGGCAAAGCAGAGAGCTGAAGTGCTTCAGTCAACGCAAAGATTCTTTTCCGAGCAACAGCAGAACAAGCCCCCTGGAAGCAAAATACACAAAGTGGGTGACAATGTGAATTCAGGTCCTGAGCCACTGGCCGACACCTCTCCAGGAGCCTGTCAAGACAAAGCCGAGGAGAAGCAAAGTCCTGTACCTGCAACCACACCCAAGCCAGTTCGGACTGGACCCATCAAGCCTCAGGCCATCAAGACGGAAGAATCAAAATCCTAAGTCAAATGGGTGCATTTGGTTAATATCAGGGGAGGGGCGACAGGTGTGTGACATGACAGCAGCGCAGACCTGCAGCCAGCCAGCCTCAGAGGAGCAAAGCCTGCTTCTGCAAGGCTGTGTGTGGGATAAAAAGATTCAGATGAGAACCGCTTGAAGGTCTGGGGATCTTGGGACATGTACTTTCCATGCCACCACATGATTGAAGGTGATTTTTCTGAATGGAGGCTCCTCTCTGCTTTCTAAGGAGGTCAGAGGAGAGCAAATTTCCCCAAGGCACCTAATTAGCTGAAGGCAACCCCCCTCTCCTCTTTGTAGCTGCTGTTTTGTTTTGGAAAGAAAGGCATTTTGCAGAAGACCTCAGTGGACAATACTGGGCTTTCTTTTATGTCACTCCACATCTGGTTGGGATGTTTATAATGAATCAAGAGAATGCAAAGCAATTGGTAAGTCACACAGAGCAGCTTAAGCACGCCCCCCACCCCCAATATATCATTCTATAAATGTTTGTCAGACTTGCATAAAAGGCAGGATGCGGCTGCTGCTATGTTTTGATATGATGCTGAACTCAACTGAGGAGGAAAATGCTTTTGAGCCCCCCCCCCTCCTTCCTGGTTACCGTCACACCAGACATGCAGGCTTTAGGAGACACTCTTTAGGGGCTGTATTTTCATTCACCTGGAGCTATTGCCAAGTAGTACTGGGGGGGACGGGACCTTTTGCCTTCAGATGGTTTTCGACTTATGCCTGTATAGACCAGCAAGCACTCGACATTGTGTCAGAAGAGATGAATCCTCTAAAATGACACATTTTTTTTTCAGAGCTGCATCGCACCTCCTCTTTGCTCACTCTTGTGGTGGGGAATAGAATCAAGTCAAATAATGCCTTCTTGAACTGTATCCTTCTAGTATTATAGCCGTAGGAGAGTACTGTATGATAACTTCTGTGAATGTAAAATATCCCGTACCTGCTTATGATATGTAGTTGTGACTGTGCTATAGCAGAGCTGTTCAATGATGTTACTCTAGACTTTTCAGGCAATAGTTGGAAATTATCAAGATCACCACCACATGCCACAACAGTTGCAGAACTGGCTGGGGGTTTTTCCCCCCTAATAATTTCCTCTCTGTCCTTGTTCCTTCCCCAAACATCTCTGGAACAAAGAGTGAGCTAAAAGTCTAATGTGTATAATTTTGTTCAGATGACAGCAGAAGCTGGGGAAAGTCTTGCTGCTATTGATGCCTAGTGAAATGCTATCGGTTATCTTTTTTTTATATATATAAATATTATAATTTGAATTTTTGGAAAATTAGCTGTGATGTCAGCTTTGGGGAAGAGATATCCACTTGTACTGTGAGTTGGCATTGTACAGAAATTAACAGCCATATTGGTCTAGAAATGTTTAAACTTTTTTTCATTTGTACAGGGGTAACAGTGTATTAAATATGTACGGTCTTATTTACATGAGTTTGATTACAAAAACTAATAAAATATTGTCTACATAAAATGCTTAGAACTGTCATGTTTTTGTTATGTCAGTTGAAAGGCCTAGTGCAGCGATGGGCCTTTCTGTAGCTTTTAAAACCATCTGGTCTTCCAGGGACTCTTTGTATTATCTTGGTTGTGGAGGATGTAGCCTTCAGAAAGCTGTCCCAGGAGTGATACATGAGAAAGTTATGCAGGGTTTTGAAGGAAACAGAAATGAAAAACAGAAATCAAGAAGGGGTGTTTTTCCTGAACAGTTCAGTGGTACAACTCATGTTTTTGCTTTCAGAGGGCCCCAGATTTATCCGTGTCATAAACATCGGTAGTGAGATGGCCATCTCTAACTGGATGCGTCGGACATACTTCATGTGAGCCTCTATTCATCTTGATGGTTGCACCTGTCTTAAGTGAAATAAAAGGCAACCCAGAAGCAATTAATCAAGAGAAATGAATGAAATAGCCTGGGAAAATGAAACGGTCTTCTCATGGATTCTCCCTGACATCAATACCCATACTTCATCATCCATACTTCTTCAAGGCAATCAATTCCACAACCAGGGACTTTTCCACTGCTAGGCAGATGTTGGGGCAAGCTGACTTTCCTAATTTTATTTTATACAGTAGAACCCCGCATAAACGGGAAAACTCCATGGAGCTCTTCACTATGCATTTTTTCTCATTATGTGGTTCCCTATGGGAGATACCCAGCATAACGAAATGATCTTTAAGCAGGGTTCCCATTGAGCGGGTATAAGCTGGTTACCAAAACCCCCGCATAACAGAAAAAAAGTTACGCGGGGTATCGTCAATGCATAATGAACACTTCATTATGCGAATTTTTCACTATGATGCGTTTGTTATGCAAGGTACCACCGTATTCTCATAATATCAAAATCCTAAGTATTTGTTTATTATTTTATTTTATTTCTAGCACCGTCCCCTCACCGGAACGACCCTGGGCGGTGTACAATCAACCATAAAAAACACTATAGAGTATAAAAACATCCCTACAGCAATTAAAATCATAAAAACATTTAAAAGCCATTAAAATAGCCTCCCAACATTCACAATAGGTTAAAACTCAGCCTTTCGTATAAGCCAGCTGGGGGTGGGGGGCTACCCCACCAGCAGCACCCCACACCTGCTGGGCCAGCCAAGTTTATAGTTGATAGCTCTCTGGAGGCATAGTTCGGTCAGCCGGAGGTTTCACAGGGCCGGAGCAGATACCGAAAAGGCCCTCCTAGTGCTTGAGAGGCAATGGAACCATTCAGGCGCCCCTCCAGTCTTCTCTGGTGGGACGGACAGATGTTCTCGGGGTGACACGGTCTCTTAAGTAACTTGGTCCACTACCATGTAGACCTTTAGAGGTAATCACCAGCACCTTGAATTGCACCCAGAGGCACACTGGCAGCCAATCCAGCTCCCGCAATGGGTGAGGCATGGGCATAGTGCACACAACCCATCAACATGTGGGCAGCTGCATTTTGAACCAGTTGCAGCCTCCGAATGGTCATCAAGGAGAGCCCCATGTAGAGCATGTTACAATAATCGAGTCTGTAGGTGACCAGAGCATGTGTGACCATAAGCAAGGAGTCCTGGTCCAGGCGCGGGCATAATTGGCGAATCACTTGAAGTTGTGCAAAAGCCCTCCTGGCCTCAGCTGCCACCTGCTCTTCAAGCAAGAGTTGTGAGTCCAGGAGGATCCCCCAAATCATGCGCCGGGTCTCTCTGAGGCAAAAGAGCCCCATCCAGTACCAAAGGTGGTAACTCCCAGGATAACACAGGGCCCCTTACTTACAGCCGCTTAGTCTTGCCAGGATTCAGTTGTAGCCCGAGGTCCCCCATCCAGACCCTCACGGCCTCCAGACTGATTCCGTCTCTGAGGCTGACAGATTTATTTTAAGAAGAACAGTACACCTTGAGATTCCATAGGAAGGACGCAAGCATCTCTACCTTTCTAATGTTTGACAAAAGCAGCAACACACAGGTTAGAAAATTATAGTGATAGCTGGAAAGGACCATAGAGTTCATGCTCGAATGCATGTACGCAGAGTTGTTTTAATGTTATATTTCTGTCCCTGACTCTTCAGCAATAGTTTCTCGAGGCCATGATTGGGGGGAAAGCAGGGGCGTAGCTACCGCCGTATCTGCCATATCAATTATACGGGGGCCCCGGGCCACGGGGGCCCCCAACATGCATAAGCAAAACAAATCTTTACCCTTCCTAAGGGCCCCCAAACAAATTTTTATACAGGGCCCCGGCAAGGCACGCTACACTTCTGGGGGAAAGGGAAGAGCCCATTGGAAGATGGCTTTTGAAGTTTCCATTTCTAGTTGATTACTCTTTTTTTAAAAAAGTTATGGTATTAAAGCAGGTTGTGGTTACAGCAAAAAAAAATTGGAGGAAACTGCAGTCTACACAGTTTGCTATGTGGGGTGTGCAGGAAGAATTGTTGTCGTCTTCCCACATGCCACAGCAGGTAAAGGTTTCCCTTGCTCAAAAGCCAGGTGTATCTGACTGTATGGTTCAGTGCTCGTTTCTGTTTCAAAGCCAAGCCAGTGCTGTCTGCTCCTGCAGACATTTCCAAGGTCATGTGGCAGGCATGACTAGACACAGGAGCACAACACAACTCTGTTTACCTTCCCACCGAAGTGGTCCCTATTTACTTGCAATTTCTTGCTTTCGAACTGCTAGGTTGACAGGAGCTGGGACAGAGACAAGAGCTCGTTCCATCCTGCAATATTCGGGAATGCAGCAGCTGCTGAGTTTTAAATGGGAGCCTTTTGTGGTCTTTTTGCATGGTGATCTATAACGGGTTCCCAAACTTTTTCAGCTGCAGTCCGGACCCTGCCCCCTCGGACAGCTGAGTGAGCCGAACTGGTGGTTCCCCCTGCCATAAATGCTGCTGTAAAACACATCCACAGCTGTCGTAAACACATTTACGATGACCATGGACTCATTTACAGCTGTAGTAAATGTTTATACCACGGCCATGGACTAATTTACGGCTAATAAACGCATTTACGATGGCTGTAAATGAGTCCATGGCTCATTCCGGCGGGGGCAGCTGGAGCAAGGTCAGGGGCTGGATTATTTGATTCTGTGGGCTGGATGTGGCCCATGGTCTGTAGGATGAGAACCCCTGGTCTATAAGCTGAGAAAACATGGTGGTCCATAAAGAGCAAACTAGGGTAGTGTTTGTCGATACACCAAACATTTATTTACAGTATTTATTTTATTTTATTTTACAGACTTAACAATAACTGTCACAGTTACTATATATGCTGGCGTATAAGACTACTTTTTCCCCGTGAAAAACATGCCTCCAAGTGGGCGTCTTATACGCCAGATGCACTTCAGTTGGGATAGACATAGCTGCCCATAGTGGCCTCCTGATGCCTGCCTGGTGCCCATAGTGGCCTCCCAATGCCCACCCACCTCATTCTACATACCATCCAGTATCGCGCAGTATCCAGCGTGGCTGCAGCGAGCATCAGCAGCGAGACAGGGGTGCCAGTCTTTTCGGCGTGACCGGCCCATTCTGCTCGACGGGAAGCAGTGGTGCTCCGCCCCGCCCCTGTCTACGCAGAGCGCGCACTTGCGCACTAGTGCTGGCCACAGGGAGATGTTGAAATCAAATCTGATGTTCTTTTACGTTTTATTTGGTGTGTGGAAGGTGTGCGGAAGAGGGGGTAGTCTTATACAGCGAGTATATAACAAACTCTATATTTTGAGTGGAAATGTTGGGGGGTTGTCTTATACGCCCAGTCGTCTTATTCGCCGGCATATATGGTAGTCATAAAATGCTATCTGGAGTAAATTAATGTATGGTAAATCAACAGTGTAAAGTACTAGACAGAGGCAAGAAATAGACCCAGGACAAACATTGAAAGAGACCACTTTTGCATACTCCTCCCCTTTATTTTAAAAGAAGGCAAGTTCGGCAGCAGAAATTCTCCAGGCTGTAATTAACAATCCATCTCTGCAGTGATGTTGCTGAGGAACATGGAGCTGTCACACCAAAAAAGTAATATGAAGCAAGCCAAGCTTATGTGGTGCAAGAAGAGAGATGCATGGCATGATGGTAGAGAAGATGGCCATTAATTTATGATGTTTTCAATGTCTTCTAATATCTGGAAAAGACGAAGTAACTATCTGGAACAGAAGGCATGGGAGTCCGGTCAATTTGGGCCAGTTGTTCCACACAAGGAGAGCCTGGTTTGTTAGGATACACAGCAACGAGAACTGGTGGTACATTGTTTGAGAATCTGTGACCATGTTCACCTTGCAGATAACTCAAGGAAACTGGGGATGAGTAAATGGCATAATGCTTTGGCACAGAAGGTACACAACATCCATGATGGCATGCGGGATTCAAGTCCCTTGTATCGAGGGAATAAACTGCGCAGTTCCTACCTGTATGCTGATGCTCATCAAAATCAGTTGCCTCTTGCACTGGGTCTCTGGAGAGTGGAGCCCACTTGCTGAAAACAGGTTGCCCACTACTCTCATCTGCCTGAACTGTGGTCCACTGTGGGTGAGGAGAATGAATACATCTTCCAAAACGTGTGGTGCTTGGGATTCTTTGGGAATAGGCTGGAATGGAATGCTTACAGAAGTGTGGATGTGGCCTCCAGTCATGGGTAAAAAAGGCCTGGCTCTCTCCAGGACATGGTGTGTGGCTCTGGCTAAGTTGGCATGATGACTTGTGGTGAAATCTTGGAGAATGACAGGCACACCTGCAGGGCTGCCCCACTGGATCAGGAGGAGAGACGTTACAGATACCATGAGTGAGAGAAGGAGAAGTATAGGATAGGGGAGAATGGAAATGAGGTGTGCAGAAACATCTCACATCCAGTTTTGGTGGGCCTGTACAGCAAGTCATAGTCCATTGAGGCTTAGCCTGTCAAGGAGAAATGGGAATCATTCAAATGGCTACATTTCAGGCTTACTGACTTTGCTAACATTCAAGAGATAACTTGCATTTGGCCAGTGTCATGGCTACTTGCTCAGTTTCCCTTTCAGATTACCGTATATACTCAAGTATAAACTGAGTTTTTTAGCCCCAAAAATGAGCCCCCAAAAGGGGGCTTGGCTTATACCTAGGTCAGTGACCACGAAGGTTCCAGAACTGTGCCACATTCATATGCACCAACAATTTAATTAATGTTACCATATTTTGATGTGTGTTGATTGTTGGAATTCACTAGCAGCTGCTGCATTTCCTACCCTCAGCTTATACTCAGATCAATCTATTTTCCTGGGTTCTCAGGTTAAAATTAGATACCTCGGCTTATATTCGGGTCGGTTTATACTCAAGTATATACGGTAGATACAAATAAGACATGAGATACATTTGTGCACAATAATTTAGCAGTTATGAGGTTACTTCACCTCAGAATAACTTTGCAAGTATTCTTTCTCTTTTACAAGATGGAGTAAACAGCTAAGATTTGGCTTTTCCAACCTGCAATTGGAACACTTTCTGCCATACTCAAGTTTATACATTTCCACCATTGTGTGGTGGGAGGTCCCCACTGTTTTGCAGCACCTGCTAGTCTTGTGGAACCTGAGGGAGTATAATTTAGGCATCGTGTATCCACCACACCCAACCCATAGATTTTTCCTCACAGGAAGGGCAGCAACCTTTGCATAATAAAATACTGTTTACAACAAACTTGAAATTTCTCAGCAAAAAATAACTATCTGTAAGATACATGGAGGTTGGCAGTTTCTACGGCTTGTTAGACCTGTTGTAATAATAGTTTCATATCAGAAATTATTCTGGGTTGAAATTATTTATTTTTTTCAGAAGAAACTCCGCTCCGGGGATGCCCAAACGTGGCTCCTTTTATGTCCCCAAGAACTGGGACAGAGACGGGCACTCAATCCATCATGACCACCCCAGGAACATCACAGAACTCTCCCTGCCTGTTGGAGAGAGGGAATGAGAGCCAGCTGTGTGGACCAGCTAGCCCCACCATAAAGACCTTGCTGTCTCTCTTGACTGTACTGTATTTTTTACACTGTATTTTATTGTATTGTTTTATTGTTTTTTCTTTTTATGTAAAATTTATTGATTGTATTATCTGTGCTGCATCTGTTGTTATATTTTTATATTATGCTGTATTTATATTTGAGATTGTGATACTGTATATGTTGTTTATGTTATGTGAGCCCCTCTGAGTCGCCTCAGTGAGGTGAGTAGAGGGGCATATAAGTCTAATTTAATAATAATAATAATAATAATAATAATAATAATAATAATAATAATAATAATAATAATAATAATAATAATAATAATAATAATAATAATAATAATAATAATAATAATAATGTAATACCCAGGTTTTGAACTGCTGACTTGCCAGCCTTCCAGCTAATAAGGCGAGCTTCTTAACCACTGAGCCACCACAAGGGAGCTCTAACCTAAAATTTCTAGAGTGCCAAAAGTTCATTACTTCTTCAATAGAACTTAAACTGTTGGTAGGAAACTATCTAAAAGAGTAGAGGGAATGGTGGATAGATAAATGGGCCCAAGTGTGGATCCTTATCTGCTTGTCTCTTCTAACTCTCCATGTAGTTTGGTATGCTAAACTTATTTCTTTCCACCTTCTTTTGGTACCTTCTTCTAGAAACAGCCTGTCCTGGCTTCCTTCATAATGGCTGCCAGCAGATTTTGCAATCATAAACAACTGTAGAGACTTCTATAGATTGACTTTGACATCCTTTTCCTCTTACGTTACTCCTAAATGAAATTTCTAACATAAGAAACAGCAAGTCATTTTGCCTTATAACCAATTTCCAGGGTAATTACAGTACTCCTCCTCAACAGTTGCCAGCTCAGCATTAGGGAAATGTGCTCTAACAATTAACAGATAATTCTAATGGATCTGCAGTCTCTCCTATTTGTTTCCCTGTATTGGGTATCTAAAAACCTGTTCTGCCTTTTCTGGTGTATGACTGTGACTGCTCACATTGTTTGATTGTTTGGTGGCTATTCTGCACCACTGTACAATGTAAGGTTCCTGTTAGCCAGTGGTGGGCAGGAAAAAAATTTGCTAACACACTGTGGGCGGAGCCTATGTCATGAGCGGAGCCTACATCATGGGCGATCTAGTCATGCCTGTCATATGGCTATGTATACATCTGCAAACACAGGCAACACTGGCTCTCTGGCTGTAAATGGAGATGAGCACTGCACCCTAGAGTCAGCTATGACGGGCTTTTGAGCAGAACCACTTGCAGGGACAAAACCTGATGGGGCAGGGCAGGGAGTTGGGCGTGGTCACCCAATTTCGCTCCCCCCCCCCGCCCGAAGGCCACCCAATTTCACTCCCCCCCCCCCCCGCCCAGAGGCCACCCAATTTTGCTACCACCCTCCTGGGGGGTGCGAACCTGTTGCTGCCCACCACTGCCGTTAGCCCCTGGAAGCTAACCCAAGTGTTTTGTGCCAATGATACTTTTAAGCTGAACATACAATACTGGAGAGAACGTTCTAGCATTTGAAGTTTTAGTTGAACTAGATGACCATACAACTAAGAGCACAACTCTTGCCCAATTGCAGTGGGTTTTTGTGAAACCTGGGTCCTACACACTTCCTTCTTATTGGCTCTGTCCGTTCATCCCCCATCCCATCCCTTCAGGTAACCACTAGCTTTTCAGCCTGGCCTCTTCTTCTAAGCCAGTTTCCCAGCACACCTGTCAAATATTTAAATCCTTGCCTCCCTTTTGAAGCTAGGCATTGTTGTGAAAAACATTCTCCACACAACTTGCGTCTCGTTAAAGAATCACATTAACAAACTGGAAGAAAGAGACTCACTGTTAAAGCTCTGTCCCAAGAGGACCATGAAACGGTCTGGTTGCTTCTTTACATTCCAAGCCGTGGCTAGGATGAGTCCACCCTGATGGTCTTAACCATCCACACACCAGAAAATTTTCTCAGGCTACACTGTGGCATCACTACACTCAGGTTGTTCAACTCCATTAATCTTAGCTGAGGTGCCTCAGAGCATGATCTATCTTGGTGCCCATTCTGGTCAAGCCATGTGCATTTGTCATCAGTCGTTCATTCTGATTGGCTAGCCAGGAGTCTTTGATGAAGTCACACTTGTGTACTAAAGCTCGACAGTTTGAGGGAAGAGTTGCCATGTTACTTCCAACACAGATAGAGCCTAGTAGTACTACTCTCTCACTTCTGGTCAAGCTAATTTTGCTGTGCACACGAAAGGTAAGGTTACCCACATCCTGGGATGTAGGAGCTAAGAGGTGACATCTGGTAAATTCTGGAGTAAAAGTTAGTATCACTTGGCAAGTAAGGTGTGGTCCATCCAGTGGTGGGTTGTCAACAATTTTACTACCCCACCGTGACGTCATCACAGTGTGGGCGGAGCTGACGTCATGACATTGTGGGTGGGACCAAAGAAAAATTAAATAATAATAAAAAAATAAAATAAAAATAAGCACACACAGACCCCTCAACCCACACACACACAACACAAACCCGTAAATAAATAAATAAAATAAATAAAATAAAAATTACATTAATATACACCCACCCACCCCAAACACAAACCCGTCACTTACCTGTTAATATAAGTGCCTGGGCAGCACCATGTTGCAAGATGGATATGGTCATCATACCAGTTCTCTAGGATAATATGCCTTAATGTAAATGTAAAACAGCTGTACCTCCTTAAGGGTTCTCCCATTGGAACAGCAATTGGAACAGCACAGGTGTAGCTTATTGATGAGGTAACTCCAAGACTTTGCTTAAAAACCCCAAGCCAGGCTGTCAGGCCTGCCGGCCGCCAGGCCTTTTTAGGAACTGTGGTAGTACTTCAATATAGGTAAAGGTATTGAATACACATTAAAATACACACAGACACACCACATCCAAAGGTGAGTCACTTACCCTGGGGAGCAGGCTATAGGGAGCTTCAGGCTAGCAGCTTATCTTCCTCCTCCCCGCTTGGGAGGACAGCAAGGAGGCCGTGCATACGTGCCAAACACTGTAGGCGTGCATGCACACCAAGTGCTTGGTGCGCATGCGCAGTGGGGGAACCAGTGAAAAGGTAAGCCCTGAAGGTGGGTGTCCCCCCCCCCCCAAGCTGCTACCGCTTCTCTAGGACACTGGGAGAAGTTACTACCGGTTCTGGCGAACTGGTGCAAACCTGTTGCATCCCATCACTGGGTCCATCCATTGTTACTGGGGCAACATTGACACAGGTTTTTGCAGTTCCACAGAGGAAGTTCGGCCTGGCTTAGGTGTGATTGATTACATAACTACTTACAAGGAGAGAAAGGGGTTGACAGTTACCTCACTGCCCAGACTCCACAAAATCTTTCAGCCCCTTCAATGCCACACCACATGCTATTGGCATGTGGGCATCGAGCAGGGCATCCCCTGACACCTCGCTCATCCAATCCTCTGCCAGTCTTTTCCAATGGGTGAGCCTCCCAAGCTACTGCCCAGCATTGCTCCCACTGTTCCTGTTCCCCACAGCATGAGGGCTTTGCTGGTGATCTTGGCATGTGTCTGCCATTCAGCCTCCTCTAAGGGCACCCACAGCCACAGTAGTTCACCTGTCCAGAGACTGTCCTTGAAGATTATGGTCCAGCTCAATGCCAAGTGTAAGTCCTCCTTCACAGTCTATTGGTGCTCCATCATCCTCCCTTCTCCTTCTCCTCCTTCCTGTTTTATCCTATCCCTCCTTCCTACTTCTCCCCTTCAACCAATCCCAGCAGTCCAATTCCTTCTTGAATCTCCATTATCTCTTTCCTCCCTGCCTCCCCAACCACTGGTCTAACTCCTCACTCCTGTTCCAACTTTTCCTCTATCATCACAAAAAACCCACCCGACCCTTCCAAATCCTCACGGCCCCAGTACAGAGAGAGCTAGAAGTCTCAAAATCCAGATCCCCCCATCTGTGGTGAGTGATGAGGCACCTCCTGTTCTGGGGTCACCTCCTCATAATAGTAGAGCTTGAGGGAGATGGTGTGATGAAGGAAACGTTAAAATGTCATTTACAGATAATGACCAAACCCTGAGATGCAACACCAATTCCTATCTTAATTATAGGAAGCACTTTTAGTCAGTGGTGGGTTGTCAAAATCTTCGCTAACCCACCGTGATGTCATTGACGTCGTGGGCTTAGCCGATGTCATGGGTGGAGCAAAACAAATTAATTAATTAAAAATGTGCATGCGTCAAACCTCAGTTCTTTTTTTTTAGTGCACGTGTCAAACCTCTAATTGACGCATGCGCACTAAAAAATAGAACTGCACATCCGTCAAATGGAGGTTTGATGCATGCGCAGTTCCAGGCAGCCATTTTGTCAACCCGTCAGTGACAGCAAATGAAGACCTGTTGGTAGGTAACAGATGAACAGTAAACTCTTATTCCCCAGCCCTGCTGACATTCTGACAGTAGCTGTGCTGTTGTCCTGCATTTTTATGAACTAAAAGTAGTGATGGGATGTTACCGGTTCGGACTGGTTCACCTGAACCAGTAGCACCCCATCAGGAGGGGTCGCCAGGGGGGCGGCGGCAAAACCCCAGGCGACCAACAGGTCTTCATTTGCTGTCACTGACTCCAAAAGAAGAGAGAACAGATGGGACAATGGAAAATATCCAACATGGAGGAAGACCTGGCTTTGAGGGCCACACAGTTCAAGAACAAGCAGTTGCTTTCAAATGTGGAGGATTAATTCCAGGCAAGCAGGACTTTGAGAAAACATTCTGGTTCCATGTTCCTTGAAACAATTGCATAGGTCAAGGTGGACAACTTGTGGTCTTCACCTAAGAGATGGAGTGGCAGCAACAGGGGGAGGGGGGACTGAAAAGCAATGGTGGCTGAGAGTAAATCAGAAAGAGTTATCTCTGCCTACCACCAACAGACACTAACCCCTCCATCTGACATGTAAACCTCTATGAGATAGAAATTCCCTATTAACCTATGACATACTGGTTCCGAAATCACCCCTCCCTTCACCCCCTCTTCCTCTGTTGTTTTGGGGACAAGGATCTATCCTATTAGTCTGTCTGTCATGTTGGACTTTACTGTCTTTGATGAATATATAAGATATATTGTATCTACAGCATTCCCATCATCTATCAATGACGTTACCCAACTGAAAACTGAGATGAGATCAGTCTGTCAGGATTTGTTCTTGAAAAATCCATGTTGGCTTCTAGTTATTACTGCATTGTTTTCAAGGTACTTGCAGAGTAACCACTTCATAATGTGCTCTAGAATTTCCCCCTAGGCTTTGGGTCTGGCTGCCTTGTCTGTAGTTCTCAAGCTCTTCCGTTATTTTCCTTTTGGAAGTCAGAGACAGAGAACATTAGCCCTCCTCCTTTTTGTCTACTACAACTATCATGGCACAATTATGTACTGAGTTAACTATTCTCAGGTACAGATAACTAGCTACTCATTAGCCATAACTCATCCCTCTGATTGCCAGCTAAGAAACTAGTCTTAAATTCTCTGATCAGAGTCTGAGAGCCTAGAAGAACTTGTTCAAAAGAAGAAGAGTATGTTGCAATGGATGTCAGGATTTTCTCTGTGTTTCAGTTCTAGCATTCCAAGTATTGTATGCAAAAACAACCTATCATTTGGAAGCAAACTGAAATGGAAAAGAAGCATATAAGTATGAAAAATAAATTAAAATTAAGACAATCCACGGGAAGTTATTCTATGCAAAACCCATTGAAAAGGAACAGAAACTGTGCAAGAAAAAAAGAGCTTTAGAGTCATGTTCTTAAACAATGCCCATTTATTGTAGTGATGCTAGCTCAAGAGACATTTGTGCTCCTCTTAAAGTTTTTCATCCACAGCATGAAAGCTGGCCATGTAGATTTCCTGCCCCAAGCAACACCATGCCTGAGAGCAGTCTTCCTGGTCCATGACATCTTCCCTCTCAAAGCAAGTCACATCTTTGAAAGCTTGATATCATAGGCAACCATGTGGAAGTTGTCCCAAGCCAATAGTTTCTTCTCTATGGGGTTGTAATCCACCATGCTGTTATATCTGTAGCGGTTCTCAAAACGGATGTTCAGTGGTGCACTGATTCCTGTGTTGGTGCGATAGATGAAATTCACAGTAGCTTCAGGGGATGAGTAGCTGCTAATGGTATACAATGAGCCACAGATCATAAACGAGTTAGCCACAGACTGCTTGCGTATGTTTGTCTGCCACGTCTGTTCAGTCTCCAAATTTCCAGGATCTAACCGAGAAAGCACAATGGCTCCTTTAGCGTCTTCAGTGCTGTAGATCGCCCAGAGCCCCATCTCGTCCACCGCTAGGTCAATGTCTGTATATCCACCCCATGAGTAGGGAAACTGCCCATGGTAGCCAGCATTGGGCAGTTCCTTCTGAACTGTAATGGATTCAGTCTTTAAGTCATACTTCAATAACATTCTGGACTTGCACTTCTGAAAATAGAGCGCACCCCTATAAACCACAGCGCCTGTGCTCTCCATGGACTGGGGCAGCACATGCACTTTAGAAGGGTAGCCTTTCATAAATTGGTCTGCATGGTCATATTCAAAAACCTGGCGGACGTCCGTGCCAACGGTGTCAACTCTCCAAGTTGTATTGAGGGTGTATGGAGGCACCGGTTGTGGATCCCGCATCCACACACCATATTTGCCAGCGATGGTCTCTGCCTTGGAGAAAGTCACCGGATCACCAACCCAGAGGAGTGTTCCACAGCCTGTTTCAGGAAATAAGCAAGCTAGTTAAAGTGTCCAGTGGCAGAGAATGAATTTGTGAATTACTGGCATGCCTTGCAGTCAAAACTAGATGCCATTGCCTAGGTTCAGATTGTTCCTCTGAACTGAAAAGCATGGAAAAGCAAGCAGGTTAGTTGTCTTAATTCTTGAAATAAGATTAATGGGGGACATATATTAACATACAAAGCTGCTATAGTCAGGGCATGTTTTAAATTAAGGTATATATTTCCTGCTTTTCAGCTCCTGAGGCCTTCCAAGATAATGAGTCTATCCAGGTAGGCATATTCAGCTCCCAATGGTCAACATCAGTCTTCTAATTGATGTTTTACCCTGAAGCCTCAGACTCTGCCAGGAATACCTAAATGGTGGGCTATGAATTATCAGAGCAAATAATGGAAATAACATCCTGTGCGGTGGCTAGAATTAAATCTAGAAACTTCTGAATACAAAGTGAAGTTTTGATCGTCTCATTACCACTGTAATTATTCTGAGCTGTAGGGCAGGCTAAAGAGAGATTAACTCAGTCCTTCTTCACAACCTCCATCTGAAAATCTGTCATCTGGTGGTCTAGTCAGTGATGGGCTGTTACCGGTTCGGACCAGTTTGCCCGAACGAGTAGCACCCATACGGAAGGGAGCGCCGGGGTGGTGGTAAACCCCTGGGCACCGGGTTCGGTCGCCTCTCTGCCCCCCCCTCCAGAAGTGCATTTCTGGGCATCCAAAATGGCTGCCCGGAACTGCGCATGCGTCAAACCTCCATTTGACGCATGCACACTATAAAATGGAGCCAGTGTCTGGAGAAGCGGCAGTGGCGGCAGTGGCCTTTCCTTGCTGCGCTGCACCGCCAGGCTACCGCACTGCGGCGATGGTTTGCCGCTACGCTGCGGTGGCGGCATGGTTCCTGCCTGCCTAGTGCCTGCCTGCTTGCCTGCCTAGTGCCTGCTCCCCGACCCCAAGCCAGGTAAGTGATGGGTTTGTGTTTTGGGTGGGTGGGTTGATTTGTGTTTGGGATGGGGGTGGGGGTTGATTATTTTAATGTTAATGTGTATTTTTATTTAATTTTTATTTAATTTTTAATTTTTTTATTTGGCTCCGTCCACAACGTCATGACGTTGGCTCCACCCATGACATCAAAAATTTTGCTACCCACCCTGTCATAATGTTGGCTCCGCCCATGACATCAGCTCCGCCCAGGGTGGGGTAGCAAAAATTTTGACAGCCCACCACTGGGTCTAGTGGTAAATCTGGATGTCCAGGCTTTCAGCATAAACAGAACCCCTAGTCAACCTCCACATCCCAAAAAAATCCAGCCAGCAGAGTCAATATAGACAAATGAGGAGCAGGTATTTTTAAAAAACTAATAGCTCTTAAATTTCCTCATTCAAGTCTGACCATCCTCAAATGCTTTGCAATGATACAGAGATAGTTTACACTTACACAGTACAATGTTGATTTAAAAATGGTATTTTCCCCCCAGCCAGCTATGGTGATATTGAGCTGAACTCAGGAGAAAGAGGGAAATGAGGGATGAAACGGGAGGGGAGAAACCAGATGACATTGTCACTGCCATTGCTAGTGAGATGTTCCCAGGCCTTCAAACCTCCAAATCCTGGCTTTACTACTTAGAATAACATTTCATAAAGCACATGGGATAGACTTTAGCCCTTGAAAGTTTTAGCTCTGATACATTGGTTAGTGTTTAAAATGTCATAGAACTTTTTATGGTTATTATGTGAAAGTTGTGTCTCAAACTCCAAATCTTTTAAAGTTCAGAATACAGTTATAACTGTCTGTGCAAATGTACTGTTAAATCTATTCTTCCTGATATATTTTATTATTGCCACCCTCTTATGAGCTTCCATGGATAAGTGGAGATTTGAACCCGTGTCTTCCAAGCACCAAGATGACACGCTATCTACTGCAACACGCTGGTTTTCAATGGTGTTAGTTTAGGGGCATAATTTTATGTATAACTTCCTGGCCAAAAAAATCTGTTTTGGATTTCTGTCTCACCTATCTGGGATATTTCCCCACTCTGGGCACACTGTATTCTTACAGGTCAGATGTTCCTTGTGCATTCATGACTGTTACACTTCAATTTATCTTCCTGATGAGGACGGATATCGTTTAACAATCATAGTCAGATTTTTTCCCCATACAAACCAACAGTCTAAACTAGGTGTTCCTGAACTTCAATTCTCAGAAGCCGTAATCATCAGAAGTGCTGGCTTGGGCTTCTGGGAATTGGAAGTTCAAGAACACCTGGAGCACCAGTTTGGCCACACTGGGATGTATTTCAGATTCTGTGGATTTAAGAAAGTAAATAAGAAAAGTTCTGCAAATACTAGGCAGGAAATAAGAGCATGACAAAGCTCTGAGAGAAGCAGGAACTGTCAATGGTTTTGTACCTGGTTCCTCAACATCTGTCTCAGGTCGTCTGGGCACTGGGGTTTCCTGGAAGAGATGGGCTGCAGGAACTTCCGTCAGTTCTGATCTGACCTCTTGGTAGCCCAAATTTTCTGTGTTCCACTTAGGTCCTGCTGGAGGAGAAGGGAAGTTAAAGAAGGAGGCCAGAAATATGGTGCACAAGAAAATTGAAATGGTAAGCATTTTGAGGACTAATATAGCTTAATTCTCTCTTAACACTCCTCCTTTTTTTCTTGTTAAAAAAAGGTAATTCCAGGCCTATTGAAATTGTATTTGCTTACAACTATTTTGACAGCTTTCCTTGAGGGTTCAAAGTACAGCTATACATAGTTAAAGGTTGCCCTTGCTTGAAAGCCAGTCATATCTGACTCTAGGGTTCAGTGTTCATCTCTGTTCCAAAGCCGAAGAGCCAGCGCTGTCTGCCTCTGCAGATGTTTCCATGGCCATGTGGCAGGCATGACTAGACACAGGAGAGCCCAGAGCGCTGTTTACCTTCCCACCAAAGTGGCCCCTATTGATCTACTTGCAATTTCTTGCTTTCGAACTGCTAGGTTGGCAGGAGCTGGGACAAAGACAGGAGCTCATTCTGTCCTGCAGGACTCGGGGATCGAACTGCTGACCTTCTGCCTCCCAGTCAGCGTCTCAGCTACTTGAGCCACTGCAGTCCTATACATAGAATAGTTATAATCTCTGGAATCCTTACAACAGTTCTCCAATGTAGCTAGTATAACAGTCTGTAGATAAAGATGAGGGGAACTGAAGGTATACGGTCAAGTTAAAGCAATGGCAAGAACTAAACAGGAGACTCTCATAGCATGTTTAGACATACATTTTTCTGGGAGGTCTTCATGGAGTTGCTGAACACCTTTGATTTTTCTTATGACAAGGACTATCATTCAATGATACTAGAATTTAAATAACTACCCTGAGAATCAGTCATATCCGACTTGAGCGTTCAGTGCTCATCTCTGTCTATAGCCAAAGAACCAGTGCTATCTGTGTCTGCAGCCATTTCCATGGACATGTGGCAAGCAATGACTAGCGACCGGAGTGCACACAACGCTATTTGGCTTCCTGCCAAAGCAGTTACCTGTTTATCTACTTGCAATTTCTTGCTTTTGAACTGCTAGGTTGGCAGGAAGCTGGGACAGAGACAGAAGCTCACTCTGCCAGGCGTCACTCAGGTCTTGAACTGCTGGCCTGCCAACCTTCCAGTCGTCATGTTCAGCGCCTTAACCACTAAGCCACCATGTCCCCTCAAAAAGAGAATTGCATCCAAGAAATAAGCTACACCCAAGCAACCCACTGACTAGCAGGTCCCTAAGAGAGACATTTTCTGCCTAACCAACCTCTGAAGTGTACCTTCTTGAGAACTTGGACTAGAGTGCTGACCAGGTGCCTCTCCAGCCTGAGGACAGTGGCTTGCTCTCAGAAGAGCCAGCTGCTGCATGCTGTTTTCCAGCCTCCTTTCCAGTTCGTTTGTCTCCTGTTCCAGCCACTTCTTGTCGTCTTCTAAGGTCGCCTTGTCTTGAAGGAGGTTGCTGATGGTGGACTCCAGCCTGCGGACCTGAGTATTTTTTTGGGCTTGTTCCCTCTTCAGGCTTTCCACCTCTCTTTGAAGCAAGCCCACCATGGGGACAGCGTGACTCCTTCTAGACTGGCTTCCATGACGCTGATTGACCAAGCTTTCTAAGAGGTTAAGCCTTGCTATAGCAGACTCCAGCTCTAGACGCTGGGCTTTGCTTTCTTGCTGGAGAGCTGACACTGCTTCACCACGGTCAGCACAGCTGGCTTCATTCGTACTGGGAACACTGAAAGAATAAATGCATGTCCCATTGTGGTCGTTGGTTTTGCGGAAAATCACAGCGCTTCCTAATGTCCCCCACGTCAGCCACACAGAAAAGAGCCAAGCCAACCACATCTCTGTGGCTTCACGATTGCTCCTTTAAGCTCATGTAGCATCAGAGGGACGCACTGGGCTACTGGCATTTGCTGACTTTGAAACAAAGCTCCTGGAGACCTCGGCTTTATACAGTTGAGTGGGAGGAACAGGAGGGGTGGTTTTGCCAGAAACAGCAGAGGCACAAAATAACAGGAATCTCTTAAAGGGGAAGTCCATTCATGGGACCTTTCTATGCTCGGAGAGGCACAAGGTCAGCTCATGTGTTCCTGATCAAATTTGATAGAGATATGCACCAAATCTTGATGTCTGGGGAAGATTTTTATGCTGCTTCACGGAAGTAGCCTGCAAGATCACATCACCTCTCCAAAGGTAGACCTTTCCACTTTCTGAGTGGGAGAAAGAAAAATTGTATGCTTCTCTCAAACACCCTCCCGAGGGACAACAGGAGTGTGCCCGAAATATTGTACTTCTGGTGGCAGTAAGAGAACAGCTTCAGCCATAGGATGCTGGTCAATGTAGACTTGGAATCTCAGCTCCTGCTACTTTCAGGGTCCAATCCTACCTATGTCTCAGGGAGCATTCATGACATGGTGGTCAAACTGCAGTCAAAACTCTGCTCATTATTTGAGTTTGATCCCATAGGCTCAAGGTTGAGCACTAAGCATGTTGAGGGCAAAATGTTGCTTACGTTGTGAATCACCCAGAGAGGGTGATATAAAAGTGCAACTGCTATTCCTTGCTACTGCTATGTCTTATGCATGCTATTGACTGATACCATATCTTTGGGGCTTGCATTGGCTTCTCCATCATAAGGGGGAGGGGCTTTTTTAGCTCTCCAGGGGTTTTTTGGCCATGATTCCCCTTTCTAGGCGGGGCTGATTGGCCAAAACACATCTAAGGCCAAGCATTCCATGTCCTGGTCTTCTGAGTAGAAACTATTCAAGACATTATGTACAGATTTTAAGCTTCTTCCTCCTAAGCCACATGGAATGCCAAGTATTTCCTTAGAAATATCCATCTCTGGATACAGGGCAGGGGGAGTGTTACTCTGTCCCACTAACCTATGGTGATGGTCTTACCTGTTCTTGTAAACCCTTCTAGGCTGCCAAACCAGCTATTGTTGCACGCTATGTATACAATATTAGCATTAGCCTAATATTTTCCATATGTAACACTTTGTTTTTAGAGCATGTGTCTACAAGGATTGGGGACTGTGGTGGCTTAGTGGCTAAGATGCTAAACCTGAAGACTGAAGATGAGCAGGTCAGCAGTTCAAGATCCAAGTGCTGTATGATGGACAGTGGTGGGCTGCTGCCGGTTCGGACCGGTTCACCTGGAGGGGATTGCTGTGTGTGTGGGGGTAGTAACCCCCACCCCCCTGGTTCAATCGCCTCTCCGGCCACCCTCCAGATTTCTTTTCCAGGCAGCCCAAAATGGCTGCTCGGAAGTGTGCATGCGTCAAAACACTATTTGACGCATGCACGCTGAAAAATAGAAGTGCGCATGCGTCAAATGGTATTTTGATGCATGCACACTTCCAAGCAGCCATTTTGGGCTGCAAAGGAGGGCGCAGCAGCTGGCTTTTGAGGCCCTCAGCGGCCTCTTTGGTGGAGCGGCAGCCTTTCCTCAGTGTACCGCCGTGCCAGGCCGTGCCAGGCTGCATTGCCATGCCAGACTGCGCTGCCGTGCCATGCCAGGCCCCACCGGGCTAGGCCATGCCACCAGTCTGCTGCACCGCCATGCCGCTTTGCCACTGCGCTGCTTTGCCGTGCCTGTTGCTGCTATTGCTGCCTGCCTGCCTGCCTGCCGCTCCCCAGGGTAAGTGACTAGGGTTTGTGTTTGGGGTGGGTGGATGGGTTGAGGTGTGTGTATGTTTTATTTAGTGTGTTTTTACGTGTATTTAATGTCTATTTTTATTTGTATTTTTGTTTTTTATTTCTATTTAATGTCTATTTTAATTTGTATTTTTATGTTTTTTTATTTCTATTTTTATGTGTACTGTATTTTTTATTTTATTTACTTTGGCCCAGCCCACATCATGTAGTCATGATGTCAGCTCTGCCTATGATTTCATGACCTTGGCTCCGCCTACAACATCAGCTCCACCCACAGTGTGGAAATAAAATTTTTGACAGCCCACTACTAATGATGGAGTGAGTTCCATCTCTGTTCCAGCTCCTGCCAAACCTTGCAGTTCAAAAGCAAGAAATTGCAAGTAAATAAATAAGTAACACTTCGGTAAAAAGGTAAACGTTCCCATGCACTCCGGTGTCTAGGCATGCCTGCCACATGTCCACAGAAATGCCTGCAGATGTAGACAGCGCTGGCTCTTTGGCTATAAATGGAGATTGGCACTGAACCATGGAATCGGATATGACTGGCCTTCGAGCAAGGGCAACTTTTACCTTTACCACAAGGATTCCAAGATCCTGTCTTGCTCATGCCACATCAGAAAGCAATGTATGCCATCATGCTACTTCCAAAATGTGGGGACCCTAGTAGGATTTTTAAGGTATAGGAGATGTTCAGGAAGTGGTTTTCTGTTGCTAATTCCCTCTCCAACTGAACATCCAAGACCTCCTCCCCATGTCCCCTTCTCAGTCTGCAATTGATTTTTTAAATTAACTTTAAGGAATGTAGGGCTCCCAACATCTAAAGCTGCCAGGATTCCTTGGGCTTCGCCCCAAGTGCAGGAGAGAAGAGTTCATGAGCAAAGTGGTAACAGCTGCCAATGCAGGGATAGTGTATGGTTAGAAAGGTGAGTCTAAACATATCATTTTGTGAGATAAACACTCTCTTATAAGTAAGAGGTCCAAGTCTGGATATACTGTCAAGAGATTGGGAACATGTAGTCAACTATGCTTCCCCCCCTAGGAAGGTTGCTAGATGGGAATTGTGAAAAGGCCTCCACTATGAGGCAAGGGAAGGGTAAGAGCTTGGAGTGAGAGGTTTGGAGATATTACAACTGCATTGGCATCCCAACAGCCGGAGGTGAGGAAGAAGGCACAGGCCAAAAATGAGATGGCTAGAATAGATGGTATTGTAGACGCAATGGGCAGAGAGCTGAGCGGGTTGAGGAAGATGGTGGTGGATAGGGGTGCCTGGTGGGCAATGGTCCATCGGGTCGCAAAAGGTCGGAATTGACTGTGCGACTGAACAACAAAAAGTGGCAGGTAAGAGTCTAAGCACACTACTGTCCCCCCGAAGTCTAATTTCAAATGTAATCGTTCAACACAAAGGTTATTCTTTCATCTTTCAAACGCACTTTGGGTCACCTGAATAGGTTGTGTGGTTTGGTTTCTGGGCCACCAAAAACCGACAAACCCCCAGCGAAGATTGCATTTTTTCGAGGCAACATTTGGAAGCAATAACATCATCACTTTGTATTTTTGGCCAATGGTTCTTTACATTTCTTAAGGTCGCCAAGATGAGCTTTCAGTCGATGTAACCATTATTTTCGTGGCTGCTTTAGTTTTGTGGTGGCAGCTTGTCGAAAGTACATAATTTTCATTACATCACAAAAGCTGCCAGACCACCCAACCGAAACATAAGACATTCATTGAATTCACGTCAAAAAGGAAGGAGCTGCATTCTAGGACACATTGCAAGGTGTCAGGAGAAAGTTATAGCCAGTTAGTTTAACTGGTACCAGCTGAAGTTAGGGAGGGGGCTCAAGTAACTTGTTATATGCTAGGAGAGATTACTTGAGCCTGAAACCTTATGTTAGCGCTGAGTAATGATTGGTGGAAAGATCTGGAAAGGAGGCAAAAAAGAATTTAAAAATGGGGCCAAAAAATCCCAGTATGGTCCACTCTTGGATATGAACTATTCTAGTCACTTGGATTGCTCAAGACCAGTGGCTAAATCTCTGCTATGCTGGTGAACTCTGTTTATGCTCTGAAGCTGAGCTAACCTAAGTAAAATAGGCCAGTTAGCTGCACCTATATTTATTTATTACATTTATACCCGCCCATCTGGAATATTTTCCCTCTGGGTGGCTTGCAAGATATTAAAATACACTTTACAATAGAAAATTAGACATACTGTATACTCGAGTATAATAAATCAGTGAGTTTTCAGTTAATAGTCAAATTGCAATTGATCTTTTCTAAAGATTAGCTTTGGGCAAATTGAGTGGCTAGAAATGTAAATACAGGACAAATGGTTCTATGATGGAGTGGTGGGTTTTTCATTAGTTTATAACATAGCTTTATTTATTTCTTTTATATACATAAGTCATTCCTAACTTTTAAAAAAGTCAATCAACTCTGTATATTGGAAATATATGTACAAGAAGTCTGAGAAGGTCCCAGTATGTTGGTCATTACGCAGCTTAAAAGAGAGGAAGATACCAGCAATGTTGGACTCCTGGATTTTTCAAAATTGTTGTTCAAGGCTTTGGCAATTACTCAGTCCAGATGTAGTTTTCACAGCTGAGAATAGGAAGGCTGAAAGTGAATCTCCATTTTTGCTATGCTGAATATGCAGTAATGATTTAAGAGTTCTATAGAAGCCAGCAGAGTGCTAGATGTTGTACCAAAAGCACAGTCAGTAAACTCAGCTAAATAAGAACACTTATTTAGGCTATTGACATGTTGGCTGTTAAATACTTTACAAAAAAAAATCCTACCCAGGCCAAAACCTGTCTTGTTTTCTTCTATTTGATTTGAGCGATTATAGAACATCGTTAATTTTTCACTGGAAGAAGACAAGCTGGCCTCCTGTTTGAAGAATATCATTGTTCACCCACTTCTCAAGAAGCCAAATCTAGCTACAGAGATTTTAATGACCTGTAGCAAATATCCCCTTTTTGGGCAAGGTCATCGAGATTTAAAGTGTGTTTTGTTGTGTTATTTGATAGTTGTATGTACACTGCCCAGAGTGGGAAATTTCCCAAATGGGCGGCAGAAAAATAAATAAATAAATAAATCTTGCATTCTCTTCATTCAAATGTGTTTTTTTCCCATACATTTTTACAGTTACAGTCAAAAATAGGTTTTTACTGGAATGCTTTTATGTTAGATTCATAAGCAGTAATACTGTGAACATGGAGCTTCTGACCGCTTGACAAATACAGAAAGTCTGCTTGCAAAAATGATGTGTTTTTTTAAACATGAGAAAGTATTTGCAGTTATTCAATTGAATAGTTAGAATTTTTTTAAAACAATGATATATACATTCCTCCCCTGTTTGTCTTGCACTGATCTGTCAGCAACAGTAGGAAACAGTTTAAATTATAAATAACATCATTACCAGTTAGCAAACAATATATACATATAAATTCTTTCAAAAAGGAAAAGGAAATAAATACTGGCAAGGATCTGGCTCCAAAGTTGACATTCTCTGAGAATGCAATAAAGAGATTTTGGATTTGATTTTGGTACCAGAATTAATTCCATATAATTCCAAGTACCTGGCAAATTTTATATATATATAAAATTTGCCAGGTACTTGGAATATCCTTCTTACAACCCAGCAATTGTTTCCGGGGTGAGGGTGGGGGAAAGTACTTCAAAGCTATGTACACATTTTGTTCCGCTGAAATCACACAGATGCTTGCATTGCTGTCTTCTTGGAAGTCATCTTCATTAGCATGTCAAGTGTATTTGAGGATGATGGGAACTGCATAAGACAGAAAAGTTCACTTTTAAATGAACATACATACAGGTGCCATCTAATTAACTAGTCTGTTTCAGAAGCATTTCTCCTCCCGTGTGCTAGCAAAAAGACAAATCCAAAACACCCTCTTACACATTGGACAAAATCCAGTTGAGTTTTTGCACCAGCATAATGTAATTGATATAAATCATGTTGAACTGCTGTGAGTTAGAAAGTTAGCAGAGGCACTTGCACACCGACTTAGTACACAGAGAAGGGCTACATTAAGTTTTTACATTGCAGCAACTCACCCAATGAGATTTACAATGACTGCTAATGGGTTCCAGGCCATTATGTTTCTGTACTAGCATTCAGTATTTAGCAACTAAAATTGAGGAGGATGGTGGAGGACAGAGGTGCCTGGAGGACAATGGTACATAGGGTCGCAAAGGGTCGGAATCGACTGTGCGACTGAACAACAAAACTGTAAGGATAACACACCCACATTATCCCACTATCGTAGGACTCGTTCCACCTTCCAGTGACCTGTACCCATTCAGGAAGTCCACATAAACCTTTGTGCTGCTTGAAAGTGGTCCTGCTCCAGGCTAGAGAAATCTATGATAGGTTTCAATCACTGACTGTTTATGCTTACAAACCAGCCAGATCAGGTAGAACATGCAGTGCAAATTAACCTAGTGGTAGTGTTTACCAAAAATGAAATAAAGGAACTAGATTTCTTCCACCAGCTTAAGCTCTATGAATAAGTACACACCTTCTGGTTCCAATCAGGTTTATTTAGATGGAAAAAAACAGAAAAGTTCAGAATCAGGTACAAAATAGAAAAAAATGAACAGTTTTACTTACCCCTTTCCCAGAATAAAACAAGAAAAGCATATCTAGCTATATTTCTCTGGGCTAGCCTGCTAACACATTTGACTACAAATTGCTATTGTTACCTTGCAAGCATGCTATTTCTTGTTCAGCATCTTGGCAATCAAAGTCATCACAATGGCAATCATGGCGTTGCTCTCCCACATTCCAATATAACAAAACCCATCTTTTTTCACTCATTCCTCCTCTTTCTGGATTTTAACCAATTAAAGCACAGCATACAATGGCCATCATCCATGGCATTGACAAAGTAGAAAGAGGCCCAGCAAGAGCCTCACACACAATTGTGCATATATTTTGTGGTTTGGATATACTATATTATGGTTGTAATCCCAGCGCTGTCTAAGAAATGTTTCATCAAACTATTCCACTGGGATTCCTTAATGGAAATAACTGCAGGATTGTGGTGTAAACAGCTTTTCACCTTGCCATTCTGTACACAGGGGCCCAATCTTTAGGCTGCTATCTTATGCTAGAAGCCAATTCGGGACCACCCCACTCCACTTGCCAGCTCCTCTATGCCTCCTTAAATATTATTTATTTCAAGACAGGAACAGAACTTCTTTGGTAAATCTCTTGAAATGCCCACCTGCCCATCCACTAAAGCAAGGGGTCCTCAAACATGGCTCTCCAGGTGTTTTTGGACTTCAATTCGCAGACGCCCAAGTCAGCACACCTGCTGATCAGGGCTTCTGGGAACTGAAGTCCAAGAACATCTGGAGAGCCACGTTTGAGGACCCCTTGCACTAAAACAAGCGTCTGTCTCTTCAAATAAATATTAAAGAAGAAATCAGCAATTCTGGAAGGGTTTTTTAAAATGGCAATCCCCCTTTTCAACCAATAGTAAGTGGGGAGAGATGGAATGAAAATTGGCCAAGGGAGTAGATATGACTGTTATGATCCACACTCCTACTAGACACGCTTGCTTGGGAATAACAACAACAGGAATACAGTGGGGAAGGCTTCTGAATAAAAAGGAGGAAACTGCACTCTTACTCACCTTGCCCTGCATCATGTCTGACGCTAACATCTTAACCAGTGGAAACATTTTGAATTGTACAGTGGTACCTCGCTTAAAGAGCATAATGCGTTCCATGGGATTGCTCTTTAAGTGAGTTTGCTCTTTAAGCGAAACACCATTGTAAGTGACCAATTGTGACTTCTGGTGGGCAAGCAGGGGATTGTGAGCCCTGATTTAGTTGTTAAGCGAGTTTTTGGTTGGTTTTAGTTAAGTGAGGTGACCATTCAGAGAAAATTCTGCTCTTTACACAAGTTAGTCTCTAAGCGAGGTGCGCTTTATGCAAGGTTTTACTGTATATATCCCCTACTCTTAGAATCCTAGAACTGTAGAACTGGAAGGGAGCCCAAGGGGATTAAGTTCAGCCTCTCCTAGTGCTGGAAACACACAACTAAAGGGCCCCTGGCAGATGGCCAAGCCATCTCTGCTTAAGACTCTCCAGTGAAGTAGAATCTACCACCTTCTGAGGCATTAGATTCTGTTGCTGAATGGCTCCCACTGTTTAGAAGTTCCTCCTAACGTTCAATTGAAATATTAAAGCCCCTCAGCTTACACAGATCTCTCAAATCTCTCTCCCTTCCCATTAATTACCGTATATACACGAGTACAAGTCACGTTTTTTAGCCCACAAAATGAGGTCTAAAAAGGTGACTCGACTTATACACGGGTCAACAACCACGAGCGTCCAAAACCGTGCTGGATTCAGTGCAGTTCGGCTTCAGGAGGGGAAAGAAAAACATATGTTCAGTGGGCCATTACCACAGGTGGCCACAAGAGGGCGCAAATGGCAATTTCTCATTTAAATGCATTGGAAATCAATTTCTTGTACACTAGTACCCCGGATAACGTTATGACTTGGTTCCACAAGTCATGACGTTATCCGTTTTTTAGCGTTGTCCGATACATACATCGAACAACGCTAAAAAAAAAAGCCCTGACGTCAGGGACAAACCACGCCGAGGCAAGGCTCGGCTTGTTTGAAATCCCCCCAGCCCCCGGGGGGGGGATTTCGGACAAGCCGAGCCCTGGGTAGGCATGCGATCGTGCGTCGTTCGGGGTTAGAGCAAGATACGGGGAAGACCTCCATATCCTGCCCTAACCCCGACTGACGCGTGCGCACCCGCATGCTGCCCGATGTTTCGAAAGGGTAAGGATCTTACCCTTACCCTTTCGGAACATCGGGCGCACGTCGCACATCGGTGGGGGTTAGGGCAGGATATGGGGGAGACCTCCATATCCTGCCCTAACCCTGACTGACGCGCACGTGCCCGCACAACGCCTGATGTTTTGAAAGGGTAAGGATCTTACCCTTACCCTTTTGGAACATTGGGCGCACGTCGCACATCGGTGGGGGTTAGGGCAGGATACGGGGGAGACCTCCATATCCTGCCCTAACCCCAAACGACGCGCGCGTGCCCACACGCCACCCGATGTTTCGAAAGGGTAAGGGGATCTTCTCCTTACCCTTTCAAAACATCGGGCGGCGGGCGGGCACTGGGGGGGGGGTTTGGATTGGGTAGATGTTCTACCCAATCCAAAACCCCCCAACAACCGTGAAGAGCAGAGGAGGTGAAGGAGCTGGAGAGGAGGCGAAGGAGAAGATCCCCGTATCCTGCCCTAGCCCCCACCGATGCGCGCCGCCCGCCCGTTTGGACCTTCAAAACATAATCAGATGATCAAAATCATCATCCTTGTGACTTCAAGCATTTCACCATAAGTCATTTCACACCCCACCCCCTCCAAAGCAGAGTTCCTCAAGAAGCTGCATTCTGCTACCAAGACCCATGCTTCAGCAGAATCAGCACAGGGGGACTTCAATTTCCAGAAACTTAAGTCAGTACATTGGCTGATCAGTGCTTTGGGGAAATGACTTAGGCTTCTGGGAATTGAAGTCCAAACACCAGCATTTGGGAAACACTGCTTTAGATGCTAGGCCTGGATTTCTTCACATTCACATACACAAAGATTATGCTTTATTTCTAGAAGTATCCTACATTGGATTCCTGCTTTGGATTCACAGGACCCTTCAAACTTAGTTATTTAATTATTTTAAGTACAGTAATACCTCGCTTAAAGAGCAAAATGCGTTCCACAAGATTGCTCTTTAAGCGAAACAAATTTTCCCATAGGAATCCATTGAAAACCAAAATTTTGTTCTGGACCTCAGCCCCCCCCCCTCCCTCCAAAAAAAAAATTTTTTTGTTCAAAATTATTTATAAAGTGCAGTTAAACAGCATAAATAGTGTGCAGGAACATGTTAAATCAAACAATAACATTCCAAACATCAAACTTCAACTTTTAAAACATCACACACCAAGAACAAAGTAAAAAAAAAGGATTCTTTTACAGGGTACCCGTTCAAAACTCATTAATAAAGTGCTCTTTAAAAACAACTGAACAAAAAACATACTTCAACAGGGAAACATGGAAAACTGCAATTGTCCAGCATTTAAAAAACTGGGCCAATACAACAATGTTTTAGGTAAAGGTTTCCCTTGCTTGAAAGCCAGTCGTATCCGACTCTGGAGGTCAGTGCTCATCTCTGTTTCAAAGCCGAAGAGCCAGCGTTGTCTGCTTCTGCAGACGTTTCCGTGGTCATGTGGCAGGCATGACTAGACACTGGAGCACACGGAACGCTGTTACCTTCCCACCGAAGTGGTCTCTATTTACCTACTTGCAATTTCTTGCTTTCAAACTGCTAGGTTGGCAAGAGCTGGGACAAAGACGGGAGCTCATTCCATCCTGCAGTACTCGGGAATTGAACTGCTGACCTTCCTCCTCCCAGTCAGTGTCTTAGCCACTTGAGCCACTGCAGTCCAACATTTTAAAAACTGTGCAAACACAAAACTTTTTTTAACTGGAGGAGGAAAAGTGGGAGGACGACAAAAATGCTCCTCCTTCCACACTCGCAGCACGCTGGTATTGTTGCTCAAAAACCTCCAAAGTGCAATGCAGCATGGGAGAAATTCTAGTCCAGCCTTTAGGCACTTCCCCCACCCCTCCAGAGGGGAGGACTCTCAGGTAGAGAAGGGAGGGGGAAGCAAGGAGTTCTCGGAGTTCTCTTGATCCTTTCTCCCACAGTGAAAGCGAGAGAATTCTGTGACCTTCTTGCTTCCCTGCCCCTCTCACTTTGCACTCCCTCCGTTTCGGCAAGTGGACGGATGAGACAGCCTCTCGCAAAGCACTCCTCCGCAATTGGCAAAAGTCTGTTTTCGTTAAGTGAGTTTTTCCTCGCTCAACGAAGCAGACATTTTCTCAAAAAACCTCCTCGTTAAGAGTTACTCGTTATACGAGGTATTACTGTATCATCAGTCTAACTCTAACTAATCCTGGATTACTCTATAGCAGTGATGGCGAACCTTGACACTCCAGGTGTTCTTGAACATCAATTCCCAGAAGCCCTGATCAGCAGGAGTGCTGACTTGGGCTTCTGGTAACTGAAGTCCAAGAACACCTGTTCTATAGGGTATCAAGATGGAAAAATAAGTCTTTCTACTTCAAGCTTTGAATTCAATTCTCATTCAAAGTTCATAAAACCATTATATTCCAAGATAGACAGGAGAGGCCTTGAATGACATACCAAGTGCTCACAAGTTGGAATGCACAAATTACACACCAGTCATTCTGATCCTTGTCTAGTCATTCTAGCTGGATTATACCTAATTGTTTTTAAAAAGAACAGAATACTTAGCCCTAAGTTAGTGCTTATCCAAAATTCTCTTGCGTTAAAGAAAGGTTAATTACTTAGAGCAACTAAACAACAAAAAAACGACTTAGTATACATGAAATTATACTTTTTAGTTTATTTCTTCCTGAAATACAAATCATACTTGCTATGAATTTTGGGGAGGGGAGGATGTTGTTGCCCTGATAATAAGGGTGGGGGTAGTTAAAAAAGTGAGGAATCACCTGAGAGTTACAATTTGACTTACACTAAGCAACAAGATTTTGGTTATCGCTGGAGAATAGGTTGGTTTTTTTTATTATTAAGGGTCAAAATTAATTACAAGGAGCCAAAAGCAGAAAGACTTGAAGGAACTTGTGAGTTTCTTTTCAGGACAGCAGTTAAATTTATCAAGTACATAGACGAGTGATAGCGAACCTATGGCACGCATGCTAGAGGTGGCATTTGGAGCCCTCTCTGTGGGCACCTGTGCAGCCACCCCAGCACAGATTTTACCCCGCCCCCTGCTCAGCAGGCCAATGCGAACGCTTCCTCCCTCCCCAAGCACAGAGTTCACCCTCCCCCTCTGCCCAGTAGCCCAACAGGAGCACTTCCTCCCTTCCCCCAGCACAGAGTTCGCTCTGCCCAGCAGCCCAATGGGAGCACTTCCTCCCTCCCCTGTTGCTGTGTTGGCACTTTGCGATAAATAAGTGTCTTTTGGGTTGCAGTTTGGGCACTCGGTCTCTAAAAGGTTCGCCATCACTGACATAGACTATATCATACCACTTTACAGGAAGATTTCCAATTTAGAACAATAAGATGTCGTACTCACTGCAAGAGTTACTCACCAATAATCATTAGTAGAACAACCAGCACTACCAGACTTACAATGACCTTCATCTGCAAATGGGAGATACAAGATATGGCAAGTTATTAGTTCTACATAAATATGTTCAGATTAATCCAAATTCATCTGGAAGAGTGAAACAGAGAGCTTGCCTCTTTCACACCTTAATTCTCGAACAGCACGCTGTTCTGACATATGTCACTGAACTGTGGGTTCCAGTACATAACCATGGGCCTAGTTCTGTACGGTGGTACCTCGCTTAAAGAGCATAATGTGTTCCATGGGATTGCTCTTTAAGTGAATTTGCTCTTTAGACAAAACACCACTGTAAGTGACCAATTATGACTTCTTGTGGGGAGGATTGCAAACCCTGATGTAGTTGTTAAGTTTTTGGTTGGTTTTAGTTGTTAAGTGAGGCGACCAGTCCGAGAAAAAAGTTAGTCTCTAAGCAAGGCACTCTTTATGCAAGGTTTTAATGTACTGGTGTTTTATTTTAGATCTGTGGTTCCCAACATGGGGCACCCACCCCCCAGGGGGGCAATATGATTTTAAAGGGTGTAATTCAAGCTTGTTTAGATCGAGCTAATGGCATTTTAGGCTTTCTTCGCATGAATAGTTCACTTTTTGAATAATAAGAATTATATGTCACAGGGGTAGGGGGGATCAGGATATGAGAGATGCTTAGGTGGGGCATGGCCAAAAAAGGGGTTGGGAAGCACTGTTCTAGATAAAAAGAAAGTGATCTGGGACTGTAAGAGTTGAAAAGATATAAACAATGTACCTTAGTTTCAGCATAGTTGCTGTTTCAAGCAAGAGGAGACATGTACATTAAACCTTAAGCAGTTGTTTCATAGCTCAGTGTGCTGGAGCATCAGCACCTTGTATGCTTCCCAGGGAACATATTGTATTGTTTGGCCTTGGGCAAGCTGGATGATCGCCAAAGCATCACCAGAAGGAGAGACTTGGTAAACAACTTTGGAATTATCTACATCAGGGATTCTCAACCTTTGGCCCACGACACCATTTCATGTGTCGTTTCCCCCCTTCCCCCGCCTTCACCACGAAGGGCAAAATGGCCGTCCGGCCCCTGAAGCTGTCTGAGGGAGCATAACCCGTCCCTGGCTTAAAATGGTTGAGAACTCCTGATCTACATCTAGATAAGACCTAAGAGTGCCTTAAGTCAGAATCAACTTGATGATTATCAAAATTATTATTACATTAAATCCTAACCCAAACCACAGCATTACTGGTCATCCTCAAAACACTGCAATTTATTGAAATTCTCACAGGCTTCAAAAACATCTCACAGCTCACTCTGTACAAAGATGTCTTCTCTTGGTAGATCAGGCTTAAAATTCTTATGACTGACTGATGTTCCTTTAAATCAGGGGTGACCAACCTTTTTACGCCATGGGCCTGGCCAAGCCCCCGGACAGCTGACTGGGCCAGACCAAGCCCCCCGGAAGCAGGCACATTTACGGCTGTCATAAATGTGCCCACTTCTGCGTTTATGACAGCCACGGGTGGGTTTACACATGCGCAGGCATGTTTTATGGCTGACGTAAATGTATCCACTTCTGGGTGTGACGGACATGGTGGTGGGCCACGTAAAATGGTGCCGTGGGCTGGGTATGGCCCACAGGCCGTAGGTTGAGAACCCCTGTTCTAAATTGTTCTTGTTCATCTCATTTTCAAAACAGAATAAAGATAAATAACATTCCAGTCCATTCTTAATTGTAGAATTTGAAAAGAAGCATTTCTGTATACAGTAATACCTCGGATAACGCTAAGACTTGGTTCCACAAGTCTTGGTGTTATCCGATTTTTAGTGTTATCCGATGCATGTTAAAATCCTATGGGATGGATCGGATAACGTTAACGCTCCATAGAGTTACAGTAATACCTCAGATAACGCTAAAACTTGGTTCCACAAGTCTTGGTGTTATCCAATTTTTAGTGTTATCCGATCCATGTTAAAATCCTGTAGGATGGATCGGATAACGTTAAAGCTCCAGAGATACATTGTAACCGCACAGGCTTTAGCGGTCGTTATCCGATCCATCTCATAGGACCTTAACGTTATTCGATCCAATTCTCCTCCCCAGATTACTTAACGTTATGCGATTTTAGCGTTATCCAAGGTAAACGTTATCCGAGGTATTACTGTACTTCTCAATACCGTATTCTCAATACAACTAGGCATATTAAGAACAACACAACCAGCTTTCGTGCATTCACACATCTTGGAAATAAAATGAATCTCACCTTGCAACCTCGCCACCACATTTGTCGTCTGAGCTGTTTAGATCGGTTGTTGAAAGCTGTTGCATTGTCTGATAAGCTCTCTGTGACAGATAAAAAAAGAGAGGACACAAAGAGTGTGTGGCAATACACGTGAGATGATGAAGAAATATTGTCTGTCTTTCTTTTTTGAAGAACTAATAAAGAAGATTTGGAAATATTTATTGGAAGGAAACCGTTTCTCATGCATGCATTCCTACATACCAGTTTCAAACTGTAGGAACAAGTTTCAAATATAAGATCAAGTTATGCGCTTTGAATAACAAGAGTCAACATTCATAACCGATACCCATGACTCTACCAGCTTTATGTATGGCTCTCACATTACACGCAGTAGGGTGTTTAACCCTATTATATGAACTCAAGTGTGGACCAGGTAAAACCTCCCTAGTGGCTTTTTGTTTTCTACCAACAAGGAGCCTTTTTGCTCAGACAGGATGGGGGCAGTTTTGAGTTCACTGTGGAAGCCTTAAGTCGTTTAAGATGGAGAACCTGAGGTTTCTAATTTTCCAATCACCAGATGACTCTGTGGATCATCCTGGATGAAACCTAACACCACTGCATTATTTTGAGCGAAGGTACTCTCTCCCGTTATATCTTGGAACATCAGAGAAATCACTAGAACTCAAGATTAGCCTTTTCTTTGGTGTCACAAGGCTGACAAACGCAAGAGAGAAGCACCACAAACCATTCTTACCTGATTTATCCTGTAAGTCATCTAGCCGCTCTCCCCTTTCTATCACTTTGGTGATGTTCTCCTGCATAACATCAATAACTTCATCAACTTGGTTCTGGACACTGAATGAAACAAAACACAATTGTGATTCACATGATCCAAAGCATTTCCAATGGACAGCAACAAAAGCTAGTGCCTATGGCAGTGATGGCGAACCTTTTAGAGACCGAGTTGCCCAAACTGCAACTCAAAACCCATTTATTTATCGCAAAGTGCCAACACAGCAACAGGGGAGAGAGGGAGCTCTCCCATTGGCCTGCTGGGCAGAGCAAATTTTGCTGGGGAGGGAGTAGGTGCTCCCATTGGTCTGCTGGGCAGAGGGGCAGAGCACACTGTGCTGGGGTAACTGAATGGGTGCCCACAGAGAGGGCTCCAAGTGCCACCTCTGGCACGCGTGCCTGGGGTTCATCACCATTGGCTTAAGGGGTCCAAAATTAAAGCTGAATAGGCATGTTAAAACACTGTTAAAATATCCTGTGAAGAAAACAATTTCATTTAGTATTTTCCTAAGAAACCGGTTTAAATTACGTGCCCATGGCTACACAATGGATCATGGCTTTGGATAGAACTTGAAGTGAAGCCTATGGCCTCATGCATCTACTCTTATATCTACTCACTGGAAAACTTCCTGATATGTATGTGTAAAATATGCATCAGAAAGTATGTCAGATATTTTTGCTCATTATTTCATACAGTTGTAACTCGCTTAAAGAGCATAATGCGTTCCACAGGATTGCTCTTTAAGCGAGTTTGCTCTTTAAGCGAAACACCATTGTAAATTACCAACTGTGGGGGGGATTTCGAACCCCAATTTATTTGTTAAGTGAGTTTTAGGTTGGTTTTATTTGTTAAGCGAAGCAAACATTCAGAGAAAATTCTGCTCTTTAAGCGAGGCTCTCTTTATGCGAGGTTTGACTGTACAGTATTTGACTTTGAGTATATTAAGAACAGAATTTCTTGGGAACTCTGCTTTTTCAAAAAAATTCAAATGGATCCCCAACACTGTGTTTTATTGAAATGTTTTAAGGAACGGAAGACCAAAGGAAATATAATTAAGAGATTCTCTTCTTATGCTCATGTATCAATATGGTAATAAGGAAATAAAACAAGCTTCATACAAAAACTGAAACTAGATAGTAGAAAATACTATTTACGTCTGCCAACTAAACCGTATCAAAGAAGCATCTCTATGATTATGAAACAAACTGGAGAAAAGTCCACAAAATTTAGTAAGGCACAAAAATTGTATAGCAGACAAATTACTATCGTAATTGTCATTCAAGCAGCTCAGATTTCCCAGCTGAAACACTTTGCCAACTGGAGTTCCTTGGCATTCTTAGGGTCACTAAAAATTAATTATGCAATTAAATACTCCCTATAGTGGAAACCCTGCTGTCCTAACTGTAACTCACCTTCTTTGAATTTTACAAATAATAATTTCTTCACAATGGAAAGGCAACAAAACAAAAAGACAAAAACATGGCACCTTAAAGACTACTGTACTTTAACGTTAGCTTTCATGGATCAAGTCCACTGCATTAGACATAAGAAGGAGACTTCATGGCATTAATTTATACATACAGTTGTACCTTGCTTAAAGAGCATAATGCATTCCACAGGATTGCTCTTTAAGCGAAACACCATTGTAAGTGACCAATTGTGACTTCTGATGGGTGGGATTGTGAACCCCAATTTATTTGTTAAGTGAGTTTTTGGTTGGTTTTATTTGTTAAGTGAAGCGAACTTTCAGAGAAAATTCTGCTCTTTAAGCGAGTTACTCTTTAAGTGAGGCGCTCTTTATGCGAGGTTTGACTGTATTAGGTACAGAAGCACACAATGGTTGGTTAGTATAACACAGGGCTGGCCAACCTTTTTGCACCGCAGGCCTGATCACGCCCCCAGAACAGCTGAGCGGGCTGCACCATACACCCCTGAAGTGGAAGCGGGCACATTTATGGCTGATGTAAATGGGCCCACTTCCGCGTTTACATCAGCCCTGGTCACATTTGCACATGCTTATTTTATGGCTGATGGAAACATCCCTGCTTCTACTTCCAGGTGCAGAGGAGACAGCGACAGGCCGGTTGGAATGGCACTGTGGGCCGAGGTCGGCCCATGGACCATAGGTTGGGAACCCCTGGTATAATAGATATGTTTACTAACCAGTATTGCTTTTTACAACCAGTAATAACAGAAGATCCCTGTGTCTCAATGTGTTGTGATCAGGTCCTCATCAGACTCTGAGAATGACCTGGATCTATGCCTAGAACAGTTCTGCCTGCACCTGAACCTGAGAATGTCCTGAGCCGGGAATCTCAACCTGCTTCTGGCCAAAGTCTGTTGCCCCCGGCAGATGACCTGTCAGATCAAAGGTCTGACTCTGACAGTGATCAGCCCTCAGTCAGGGCAAAGTGCAGAAGGCAGCTACACTTGAGACGCAGGTAAGCTAGAACTAAGTACCAGAGAAGGCTCCCAGCTGATAGTGATTATCTGGGAAGCTTATAAGCAAGCTTGCTGCAATCTCCCAGCATCAGTACAATTCTTCAGTGCATAGACTGACACCCTGCTTGACTTTGGATAGCCTGCCTAGACCTTGACCTGCCTCCCGTGACCCTGACTTCTCTGCCAATCCTGATAACACCCCTGGTCATCCTTTGGACTAGACACTTGCTTGAACTACTGGTAACCAGACCTAGGCTTGCTCTTTGGACTTTGCTAGCTCTCCTTGAATAGACTCTCTGTGTAGCGCCACTGTGCGGTGACCATGCCCGCTGGGGTGGGCCAGCACACTGGCACAGACAAAATTAGATTTCCAACGCTTGTCATTATCTTTTGGAGTACTATCTGGAATGATCTATGTGAGTGCTGTGAATTTTACCATGACCAAATTCTATCTAAGTTCCCTTTTCCGGCCAGAAAAACTTCCTGCTCCTTGCACACACCATTCAGCTAGGGAGAGCAAAAGAAGGCAACTGAGCTTCTATCTCCCTGGCAGTAATGATACTTTTACCCACTCCTGGCCACAGCACACAACATATGCTGAAATGTAGAACTTATTATTTGAAAATATATTTCATACAAGACATTTAAAACTTCAGATTCAAATGTCAAAACAAATATGGCTGTTACTTTAGTGAAAAACATGTACTGTACATGGATTTGGAGTATAATAGCAAATAGTATTCAATGGGCCTGATAAATAAATCCAGTTGTGCATTGGCTTCTCCACTTCAATAGAAGCAGAGTACAAAAATAGCTCCCACTCCATAGAGACATCTGTGACAAGTCACTGAAGTTCTGGGCTCAGAAGGCAATTCAAATTACCTCTTACATCAACTGGACCAACAAACCCTATTCTGGGATATGAAGTATATCTGTGATGACCACCATTTGAACAATGAAAGCAAACCTGGAATACGCCATCTGTTTCATGGACAACAGAATTTTAATTCTGTCTATTGTTTATGTTGTATGGTATATTTTGTTGTATCTTGCATTGAAATACTCAGATCTATACTGTTTATAAATATTTGTGACCTAATTAAAGACTTCTGTCTGAATGCAGAAGGGAGCTGACTTATTTGCTCTGTTTCAACGTCCGGAACAGTTCTAAACAGACTCAAGAGATTGCTCCCAACAAAAACATTCAGGTTGTTTTGACTTCTTCTTTATTGTTTTGCTACAGCTAGATTGCCAGCCAAGTTTTAATTGCTTCCAGTTTCTTACACGGCTTTGAACCTATTAATTTTCTGAGAAGGGCAGATCTGTAGGGTGCCTTGATCTTATGCACAGTACAGTGTTGGGAGAGGGAAATATTTAGCCCTCTAAGAAACACACTATTTAACACTAACACGTAAGAAGAAATCATACTGGTCTAGAGTTCAGCAACAAGTCTTTACTGGTGTACATTATATTGGTTACAGGTGTAATATTGGGTGCTGTCAAGTCAATTCTGATTTACGGGGATCATTTCCAGGTTTTTAAGGCAGAAAGTACACATAAGTGGGTTACCATTCCCTTCTTCTAGGGAATAGACTGTACAGCTTGCTCAATTCTCAAAGGCTGACTCTTCTCCCAACAGCCATATACCTAAACTATGAGGGCCAATCTTGGTGCTCCAGGTGTTCCTGCACTTCAATTCCCAGAAGCCCTGGTCAGCACCAAGGTTGGCAACTCCTGCACTAGTGTATCTAGCCAGCTGGTTATTGGTATACAATAAAGCTTCTCTTGTTGAAAAAATTATATCAGCTCTCTCATTCCTTGGAAACTCTAGATCAGGGATTCTCAATCTGCAGCCTGTGGGCCAGATGTAGCCTATGGAACCATTTCATGTGGCCTCACCACCACCTCTACCACACCAGGAAGTGTCATGTGGTGAAGGAAGGGGGGAATGGCCATCTGGCCCCAGAAGCTGTCTGAGAGAGTGTGACCTGGCCCCTGGCTTTAAAAGGTTGAGAATTCCTGCTCTATATTAAATGAAACTAATACAAAACTTTAATTAAGAGTGCAGCATTTTTATACAAATTCCATATTCAAAATTAAAAAGATCAGTTTCAAATGCTGCAAAGTACTTACTGCCTGATCTTCTCATTACTGGGTCCAAACCTTGGACCTGATGGTCCTCTCCTGGAACAAAACAACATAAGGTATAGAACAGATAACCAGATAAAACTTTGGGACAGTTGCTGCTCATCAAATGGAAGAGTGACAAGTAATATTGTTGATTAAGAGATGGACCTCTGGAGTATTATGAAACACATAGATGGCTGAGAAAGCCAGGAATAAGTGCACATTTTCTGAGGCTGCAGAATAGGGGCTATCCTCAACCTTACATGGATATGTTCAAAGCAGCCGCTGCAGCCAAGAACTCTCATTAATCTTAAAGCTCTCCTCTTAATTTGTGAAATAAAACTTTGACACTGAATTATGCTAAATGGCCAAGAGCAATACTAAAAAGAAATCCACAAACAGTAGGGAACCTTCAAAAATTTCCTTTGAACATTTTAGCAAAATTAACCCACTCCAGAAAACTGGATTTTTAGTCATCATCTCTCCCCGAGTCTAGGAGATACTTACAAGAAAAAGTCTTCCTCTTCATCAGAGTCTTCCTCCAAGAGGTTTCTCTGCAAACACAAAAGACTGAGATATTTCTCAGCAACAAAAAAAATGTTCCTTCCTTTCTCTTCAAAGCCACAAGAGGAAAGCCATAGCTCTCTGAGATGCATTTGCTAGCTGCACATCAGTTTTGCTTTAACATCCCTGGAACTGAGAGCTTTTCTTAGACCATGAAGAAGCCAAGTACATAACCACAGTCAGGTATCATTCTCTATCCTACCTCTAACAAATCTTCATTTATGCTTATGTATACTGTACAACCATTTTAGACATTTGCCTTGGTATGCTACACTTCAGCCTATGGCCGTGATGGTGAACCTTGGCACTCCAGATGTCCCAGAAGTGCCAGTGAATCCACACGAATGGGTTTACTGTGATTCATCTGGCCCACACCACCCTTGTCACTCCTGAAAGCATTTTATATCCCTACGGGCGCGTTTTACTTCCACTTCCAGGAGCGATGAGGGTGGCACAGGCCGGATGAATCGCAGTAAACCCATTCATGTGGATTCATGGGGGCTTCTGGAAATTGAAGTCCAAGAACATCTGGAGTGCCAAGGTTCACCATCATGGGCCTATGGTAAGTAGGGATGGGCAATGTTTGCTAGTTTACCTAACAATGGTATAAAAAATTAGTTTTTTAAAAAATTGTAAAACATAATCATGAGCTCATTTGCCTTCTACTTCACAAGGCTGCCCTATTTGAGTATTTAAACTAAAATGCCTTGGAAAAATGTTTTCATTTTAACAATCCAGACCACCCTACTATCAACCCTGTAGTCGAAATCTACAGTTTAACGATAGAAAAGACTTCTGTGGTTTGTACATTGACTTTCAGGAGATGTACTCCTGGCATTTCAGTTCTGAAAAAATAATCACTGCTATATGAAATTACTCATAGACAACATCTGACTTGGATAAAGGACCAATCAAACATGAGTTAAACAGGCACCTATTCTTTGCCTGCAAATAGTATACAAAGTTGCTGCTTAAAAATTTGGCCTGCTGCTTTCTTACTGTGATACACCTGTCAAGGGCACTAGGAAAGTAGGTGCAATACCTGCCCCGTCCTCTACCACTAGCCATACCATTATTATTTTCCATACCATTATTATTTTCCATTGTTTCCAGATTATTGCTTGTGATTTCAGGAAAACACATGCTTAACCTGAGGGCGCATAGCAGAAATGTCTGCTTCCCAGAGTAAACACTACAGCACAGTAAAGGAAAGCCTGGCTCTATTCATCCTCCAGAGGAGCAATAGCTATAGCGCTTCTTTTGACTTTATCCCCAGCAACTGAAAAATGGTAACTGAAGACTAGCATGCTCTGGCCCCATGCACTGGCCTGAGAAACAGCTTGCTTGTAGCTGTGGGCGACTTGTTAGGTTTCGTGTTATCATGATTTGCTGTAAACTATTCTGAAGATTACAAACATGCTTAATTAAGAAAATATACTTAAGTACTGGCTCAAATCCTGTTATGTGGACCACGTCACAATTTGCAGTAAGTTAAGAAAATCTCCATGGACGCTATCTGTTGCGTATTGAAGCACACAACTCAATACTCAACAAACAGAATTTACAGACATTTCTTAACTCACAGCAATTTGCTTCCAAAAGGAAAAGCCATTTGTGATAACAGGATGATGGCTACTGTAGATAATCAGGCATACATTCTGTTTCACCTCCATGATCTCCAAGTCTTTTCTGTAACAGAAAAGATTAGACTACCTGACATCACAGTTGTTACAAGGATACTGGGAGATAATAATCATTAACCACTTTTTAATATTAAAAAAAATTACCAGGACTACCAATGCTCAAAATATACTGAGATGAATCTGAGATTCTATATCAAAGTTTCACAGATATGCTGCAGTCTGTGTATCTTACCTGGAAGCTGTCAAGAAAAAGTTAAACAGAAATCTATCATATGTACTTTAAGCCAGGGTAGGGAACATGTAGCATTCTGTACATTCGATTGCATTCCCATCTGCCTCCACATTTGTTGTGACAGCTAGGGACAAAGAGGAATGGCATTCCAACAACAACCAGGTCTGTTTCCAAGCTGTTTTAAACAGACAGGTCTATTTCCTTTTATCATCCTCCTCCTCTGGGACACTGAAAACAATCTACATCATGCAGCTTCCTGGGGATTCAGGTCCTAAATAGGTCAATACCTGCTCTGCTTGAACAACAAGACAGCAACTTATGACTCAGTCTTAGAGTAATTACTCATTAGTTAGAGAACTACGGTAACTACACTGGTGTAAGGCTGATGATGTCACCATCAGAAGAGATTTTTCAGAAATTCAACATTTCCTACTTCTGTCCTGATGCCTTCTTGGCTCCCACACAATACTTCATTGTCAGGAAGCTATGGAGGTTGTATGATGGTAGCAAGAAGTCTCTATTAAAAATCACAATCACTAGAATAATCATCTCAGAAGTGGCAATTTTCAGTATTTAAAGACTTCTGCCCATCCCACAGCTTCTCACTGAGGCAGGGGATTACACAGGAGCCATAAGAGTCTCAGGACAAACTAAGCAAATATTTAATTTTTGAAAAATCAGAGCTGTGGACAACATCAGCAGCCTTACATAAGTGTAAGTTATGCAGTAGCATTTCAGTCTCTAAATGGATTATACTAGAGCAAGGGTTCTCAATCTACGACCCATAGGCCAGATCTGGCCCATGGCACCAAATCATCCGGCCCATGACCTTGCTCCTGCCTCCTCAATCCTTGTCCCCTCCGCTTAGTGTGTCCCTAATGGTGCTCCATAGAAGGGCAGATGTTGTGCCACCACCACCTTAATCCTTGTCCCTTCTGCTTGACTTACATCTGCCCTGCTATGGAGTGCCATTAGGGACATGCCAAGCCAAGTGGAGGGGACAATGATTGAGGCAGCAGCGGCGGTTGGAGCAAGGTCATGGGCTGGATTATTTGGTGTCATGCAGCTCCTCCTGACTGGTAAGCAGGGAGGCAGCATGGGGTAGAGTGGTGGATAACTCGGGGTGGTCCCACCACCACCAGCACTGCTGAGTCCTCACCACTTCCCCCCCTCTGCCAGAGGACCACCCCCTATCCGGCCTGCCAGCAGTCTGAGGGGTGTGTGATCTGGCCCCAGGCTTTAAAAGGATGAGGGCCCCTGTACTAGAGGAGTTGTGGAGTCTTCACTCTGCAGATTTTCCCCATTGGTGTTCACACAATTAAAACATTTAAAGAAAGTAGTAAGTGTTAAAGACTCACCCTCTCACTTTTTACTGATCCTGTAACATCATCATCATTGAGATGGCGTTTGAATTTTGGAGGCATTATTTCATAGATGTGTTGCTTTTCTTTATCCAATATGAGAAAAGAAAAACCCACTGCCTAAAAGACGGGGGGGGGGGGGAGATAAGACAGCAATCATCTGTAGTTTATTTTACCATCACACTGTAAAGATACTAGTCAAAATTATAGCAAAATAGAATTTTTCATTTAACTGATAAATGGAAATCTGAATAAGATTTCAGATTCCTCTTAAATTAGCAATAATTATTTTATAATTGATGCTGAATTATTTTATATTTAAGCACACTGAATCAGCATAAATCAATGTAAGTTAATTTTTATTTTAAAACTAACCTTTAAATTGCATTTCTCTTCTAGACAAATTATGAGTATCAATTAATTTTGTTATGCTTTTTAAACTTTTGGCATTCCAAATGTTACTGTAATCAGCTATAGTCATTTGACTAGAAGAGGAAGAAGAAAGCTTTTAAATACTCTCTCTTATCTCACAAGTAAGATAACTACTTGTAACATCCTGAAAGGGTGGTTATAAAGGTCACTGGCTGTTTAAAAAATCTGAAATAAACAATTTTAGTACAACCTTTCAGTGAATGTACAAGAGAGATTAGATTCTGCATCACTTGGATCCCACAACACTGTTATTGTAACATACTGACCAGTTAACCCAGGGATGCCCAAGCTTTTCAGCCGTGGGCCAGTCACGTGGTTCAGGAGGCTGGTCACTATGGCCCAGGGGCTAGCTCCGGCTCCTGACACCAATTCATCCAGCCTACAAAGCCCTCGTTGCTCCCGGAAGCAAAACACGCCCAGTGGTGGGAAGCAAAAAGTTTTGCTACCACACCATGGGTAGACCCTGTGTCATGGGTGGAGCCTACGTCATGGGCGATCTAGTCATGCCTGCCATATGGCCATGTATACATCTGTAAACACAGGCAGCACTGGCTCTTTGGCTGTAAATGGAGTCGAATATGACTGGCTTTTGAGCAAGGGAGACCACTTACAGGGACAAAAACTGACAGGGCAGAACAGGGAGGTGGGCATGGTCACCTGATTTCGCTACCTCCCCTGCCAGAAGGCCACCCAATATTGCTGCCATCCCCCTGCCCAGAGGCCACCCAATTTTGCTCCCCCCTCCCGGGTGTGTGTGTGTGTGCGAACCTGTTGCTGCCCACCACTGATTACGCCACTGTACAGGCACCTTTTACTTCCGCTTCCTGGAGCAACAAGGGCTTTGCAGCCTGGATGAATTGGCATTGGGGCCCAGATCCTGGCCCTGGGCCGTAGTTTGGGCACCCCACAGTTAACCACTTAAAACGTCTCCTGACTGTGAAAACTGCACGCAGCAGGAAAACAGCATTCTCTGTGAAGACTCAAGTCCCAAAAACATACCCTGGAATGTACTTATAAGCACCACTTTTAGAGCCTTTCTGAAAACATGCCCTGGCTGCATTACTCATAACTAATTTCAAGAGATTACTGAAAGTGCATCAGCACATGCAAACACTGGCCTATATTGGCCAGGCACAAGGACCTGAGGCTAAATTCAATGGCCAATTTTAAGCTTAAGTCACAGACTCCACATTCTTCCACCCTCCATCTCAACAAAAGGAATGCAGTCTTCCCAGGTTTAATAGTTTCAGAATGCTTGTAGGTAGCCCTTGGCATCCTTGTATGCTGATGAGCATATATGATAGGCTAGTTATAACAGAGGGTACATGAAGTCCTTATTTTCAGCAAAGGTAGCTTAAATCCACACAGCACAGTGATCATATTTCAAGTTCTATATCAAAAGCTATCAAGATCAGTACTCTTAACATGCAGCTACGTTTTGCAAAACACTCTTCTTTTTTACACTTCCCCATTCTCAGGATTACACTGAGAGTGGGGAATTTCTTGGAAAACACAATTTCGAAGTGGTAGCCGTGTTAGTCTGTGCAAGCATAGCAGAGAGTAAACAAAAAAGCAAAAGCCAAAATGCTAACTCCTGTATTTAAATGTGAGCTTTCATGGATCAAGTCCGTTTTCATCAGACTTTTGTTTTGGAAAAACAAAATCTACTACCACAGCAGCAGTGTTCTCTATATAGCTGTGGTATAGGATGTTTATTGGAGAGCCATAACTAGCAGTCATGAAAAGAAGACAAGAGGTACAATGTGGCGCAGAGGACTCTTGAACACTGGGGACACATCACCACACAAACTGCAAATGCCATTCCTGAAAACTGAAGGGCTGCTGGGTATGTGGGCTTCCTGTCTCATCACATACCGATCTGCAGTGATGTCCACAACCCCAAAACCAGTGGAAGCTGAGAACAAAGCCCCACCTGAAACTTACCAGGTACAAAACTGTCTGCCAATATGGAGAGTTACGAGCACCATGGACATATCTGGCTTTGTAAAGAAGAATCTCATCTCCCTACTGGACACTTCAATCCGACTCCACACTGACTATAATGGGTCTTCCAAGCGTCCACTCTCACTTCACATTGTGAGACACAATGGCCCTTCCTGCTTGTCTCTCAGCCCCTCTGATCATTCCCAGAAAGGTGTTCAGAGGGCCAATTCCATCATTATGTGCTGAACAATCAGATACCATAATTTCACAAATAGAACTAAATAGAACTAGTTATAGAACTAACAATTTTTCACAAATAGGAATAAAACATGGCTTTTCTAATTCACATTGGGTACAAAGTGATTCCAGGCACAGAAACACCATTCCTGAAATATTTTCTGTTTAAAATATGAATTAATTTGCAAGTGTTACATGCAGGACACCTACGTCCCGCATATAACAAAGGAATGGCCCATGCACCAACCCACCCCTCCCCCAAAGACTCCTTACCCTACAGCGCCCCCTCCTAGCCTCGCCACAGACTGCTCCATCTGCCTCCCTTTTAACCCACCTCCTCCACACAAGCCAATGGGGAGACCGCCCAACAACCCCAGCTCTCCCAGCTCTGTTGCAGGTGAGCCCACACAGCTCTCTCCTCTCCTCCCCCTCACAGTAAAGGTCAAGGTCATCCTTGCTTGAAAGCCAGTTGTAGTTGACTCTAGGGTTTGGTGCTCATCTCCTTTCACAGTCAAAGAGCCAGCACTGTTTGCATCTGCAGATGTTTCCATGGTCATGTGGCAGGCATGCCTAGACACCAGAGTGCATGGAACGCTGTTTACCTTCTCACTGGAATGGTACTTATTTATGTACTGTACTTGCAATTTCGTGCTTTCAGACTGCTAGGTTGGCAGGAGTTGGAACAGAAATGGAAGCTCACTCCATCATGCAGCACTCGGGTCTTGAACTGCCGACCTTCAAGTTGTCAAATTCAATGTCTTAACCACTAAGCCACCACAGTCCCAGCAAAATGACAGCAAAGTGCTAATTATCTTGTGAACTGACCAGAGATTGCTCTAAGTCAGGGGTGTCCAAACTTTTTGCGCCATAGGCCAGTCACATAGTTGAGCAGGCTGTTCACGTGGTTCCTCCTGCCATAAAATGTGTCTGCAACTGTTGTAAACGCTTTTACGACAGCTGCGGGTGCATTTACAGCAGTGTTATATGTATGCACATTTTACTTCCACTTCCGGTAGTGGTATGGGCCGGATGATTTGGCAGTGCGGGCTGTAGTTTGGCCACCTCTGCTCTAAGCTCTACAGCAATTAGAAGTATAATTACTACTGATTTCTCATAACTGAGGTATTTAACGAGTGGGCTTTTTTTCAGTTCCACCCCCAGGTGGAAGAGTTTCAGGTTAAGGCTTTTAGCCCAAGTCTCCCTTGCTTGAAAGCCAGTCGTATCAGACTCTAGGGTTCGGTGCTCCTCTGTTTACACTACAGCCCAAAAGCCAGCGCTGTTTGCATTTATGTATTTGTTATTATTGTATTTTTATATTGTATTGCATCACTGAGACTGTCATGTATATGTAACCAGAATTGTATTTTTGTAGCCTTGTTTTGCAGTGTGGTTTTGTTTTATTGCACTGCTGTATTGTATTGTTATATTTATTGTATTATACTGTATGACCTTTGATTATGCTATATGTTATATTACTTTTGATTGTGTTATATGTATGGTTTCTGTAAACCGTCCTGAGTCGGTTGTACCGAGTAGGGCGGTATATAAATTGAATGAATGAATGAATGAATGAATGAATAATCCGCAGACATTTCCCTGGTCATGTGGTAGGCATGACTAGACACCAGAATGCACGGAACAAGCTTACTTTTGGGAAAAATAAATTGACAATTCCTGGACAATGTATATAGCACAAGGGTGAAATTCTATATGAATTCCATGATTGTTTTTTGCATTTCTTTGACTGTAATGTATTTATATTTTTATTATTATTTTTTGAAGGTTTTGTTGACCACATTGATTGTATTATTCTTGTTATATTGTGTATGTATATTATGTTTTCTATTGCAACATTGTTAGCCGCTCTGGGTTGCTTCGGCAAGAAGAGCGGCATATAAATTTGAATTTAATAATAAATAATAATAATAATATTAATGATTATCAAACTGAAAGGGTTAAAAAAAAAGAAATATAAAAGATTAGTTAAATTGTATTTAACCCTGTCTTGAAATATTTGTATGAATATGTTATGTTTTTTTGTTTGTTCTTATCTTGATTTAACAAATATAATATTAGATGACTGTAATAAGAAGCAAATATTGCATTAACAATGTAGCATTGTAGAATTGTTTTTTTTCTCCTTGTTTTTGATGTTTTTATGTATGTTTGAAAATTATAAAATAATAATAATTTTAAAAAAAGAATGCACGGAACACTGTTACCTTTCCCACCAAAGCGGTCATATCTAACTGTAGGGTTCGGTGCACATCTCCTTTTATACTCAAAGAGCCAGCGCTGTCTGCATCTGCAGATGTTTCTGTGGTCATGTGGCAGGCATGCCCTAGACACCGTAGTGCACGGCACGCTGTTTACCGTTCCCACCAAAGTGGTGCCTATTTATCTACTTGCCATTTCTTGCTTTCAAACTACTAGGTTGGGCAGGAGCTGGGACAGACGACGGGAGCTCACTCCGCCGGTACAGCACTCGGGTCTCGAACTGCTGGCCTCCCGACCTTCCAGTCGTCAAAGTTCAGCGTCGTAACCACTCAGCCACCGCAGTCCTCCCTCCCAATCACAGAGTATTATTTAAAACCCAATTAACCCACATGGGAAAGTCCCACAAGAAAGACCCCTTGGGGGTTTCTGCGCCGTCCCTTCTGCGCTTCCTCTGCTCCTGGGTGGCCCTTTCTCTCCCGCTCTTCCACCCATACAGCCGACGCCATGGCACTCCCCTCTCCCCCCGAAAACGACCCCCTGCCCGCCTCCCCCCCATTACGGGACTCGCAGGAGCCCTCCCAGAATGCCCTCGGCCCTTCCTCACCTGCTTCCCCTTCAGGGCCGGCACGGAAATGGCCGGCACCGCCAGGGGGAGGGGCTGTCGTCAGCTGTTGCTCCATCGATTGCTCGGCGCTCCCTGGCGGAGGCGAGGTCCTGCGCCCTGGTGACGACAGCAACCCTGGCATGAAGCCTTTTCCGCCCGTCTTTCCCTTCTTCTGACTGAGGCCCTTCTTTCGCAGAAAAGGGCGGGAAGACGTGGCTAGGTTTGGCTCCTGGCCAGTGGTGGGATGTCAAAAATTCTACTACCCCCACCGTGATGTCATCACAGTGTGGGTGGAGCTAACATCATGATGTCATAACATCATGGGCAGAGCCAAAGGGAAAAAAAAACATACTGTTAAATAAATAAAAAATAAAATAAAAATAAGCACACACACACCCTTCAACCTACCCACAACACAAGGACAGCAAGGAGGAAAGCAAGGAGGTCGTGCATACGCGCCAAGCACTGTAGGCATGCATGCACACCAAGTGCTTGGCGCACATGTGCAGTGGGAGAACCAGTGAAAAGGTAAGCCCTGAAGGTGGTTCCTCCCAAAAGCTGCTACCGGTTCTCCAGGACACTGGGGAAAGTTACTACCGGTTCTGGAGAACTGGTGATAACCTGTTACATCCCATTACTGCTCCTGGCCCTTTCCTTCCTTGAGAAGCAGCCCTGGTCAGGGATTGGAAGGGTCTGGGCCCCGTGATGGCGAACCTTGGCACTCCCATGTTCTTGGACTTCAATTCCCAGAAGCCCAAGCTAATAGAATTTGCCAACAGCTGCAGTTCTCAACACACTTGATGCCCATGTTTTATAGACAAACCAAACTCTCTTGTCAACAAAATCTATTGTTCAGTTTATCCTCAAATTCTGGTGACTTGGTTTTTCCCATCTCCTTTGAGTTCATTTGTGGTAAGCTTTTGGGCCTAACTTGGTGAGTAAGGGTTAAGAGATTCTTCCCCAGGATAGGTGGATTCGGAGAGGTGACAGCTGCTGGACAGCCTATAGTGAGGAATGATTGATTAGCCAATTAACAGCCCTACTAAACATCAAACACCTTGGTTTCAAAGGATAGATAAAGGCAAAAAGATCTGCCAGGTTTAAACCATGTTTTTACATGAGCTCATGGTTAGTCATGTTTTGGCACTATGACAGTTGGCAATTATATACCTTAGTTAATCGCAGTCTTCTCGCAATTAGCATGAATGACATAGATTGATTCTTAGGGAGACACGTCATGCCAGTCCTCGAATGCAGGAATAAATTAAGAGCCCTATGAGGGTTCTGAGCTTTTTGGGCTTTTTGCTTCTACCCTACACAAAGTCTCATGGCTATTTAATTACAACATTCATTCACTTATGCACAACTAATAACATTAAAATTCCTAATCCACTTCTTTAGCAGAATCCTTTCAGAAAGGGATAAAAACAAAACAAATTCTTGTTTCTCTAGTTTAAATAGTGTTTTCCTCCTATATCTAACTCAGCTATGACATGACAACACATTGCCTCCATTTTGGAAGAAATTGTCTCTGCAGGAATAAGTAAATATATGTATCATCTTGATAGCCTTCTGTTTGGTACTTGAGCAGATCTCTTCACTGTATTACTTTAATGTTGTTGGTAAGGAGAAGGGAGACTTCCAAGGCAGAGAAAGATTGCAAGAGAGAAGATAGCACTGACAGGAAAGGGTCTAGGATGGTTGCCAGACCCAACTAAAGGCTCAGGGAATTGCTTTGCTTTCTAGATCTCCAGGAAGAGGTGGCCTTCCTTAAAGCCTGGGCACTAATTCCCATCCACTACCAACTGGTACCAAAACTCACTAAACTTGCTGCCAAGGTGTTGTATACGGTTATGCACACAATTAGTGACATCGTGTGATTTGAAGTAAGAGAGTACCAATGTCATCATTTCAAAACCATTTTTTGTACAAACTTTGTCTTATGCAAGAAGAAAACTTCATGGGTTGGTAGTGAGTTTTCCAAATCCTGAGCAGCAGAGGACAATGAAAAACGACTCTCATTGTGTTTGCAGGATGTGAACATTGATAACTTTCCCTGCTGGTCACAACTACAGCTTACCTAGAAACCAAAAAACAATTGATCTTTTATCATGGTTCTGGACTGCCATATTATCTAGGTAGAAGAGTTTTAGCCAGAGTCAGAACCCTTTGCTTGGACTTCCCTTGTGACTACTTTCACAGTGAGGTGTTCAGGAGTTCTGACTCCCCTTCCAAACCATTCTATGGCACTCTCTGATAGCATGAAGACCCACCATGTCCCAGAATTTGCTCCTGAAATCTCAAGGAATGGGTTTATTAATAACCTCTTAGTTCAATCCTGGCTCCTGTAGACCTTTTTCAGGAACAGTAAAGCTAGACACATACAGTATCTTTAAAGAAAGTCATTTTATTGGATCTTATCTATGCAGACAAGTAAACATCGATCAAATGTTTCAACAAAAGTCACCATATCCCAGTATAGGTCCCTCAGGGCTAACTGGGACCAGATGTGGTCTCTGTTGAGGTCTGTTGAATAAAATAGTTAGATAACTCTTTCAGAGCTTTGGATCGATGAGAGATGCAGTTCTTCACAGACTTGGGTAACTCAGCATACCTAGGGAAGATAGAAAGTAGTAAAAGCACCCAAAGAGGCTGAGACAGTCTGCTTATTCAGTAATAACAATTATTGTACCACTATTACATTTGTGCCCCAGCTCTTGAACTAAACTGACTCCTGAGTTAGCAAGAATAATTATTCGTATCTCACATCTTCCATAGCAGTAGTGGAATACATGTAGGACATGTTTGCACTGCTATCAAAATTATTGTTATGTAAATTTTTACAGGCTGAATGCACATTTCCCAGTTTACATCTCCTTTAGACTTGCAGGGAAAACCAAAGTTACCTTACTAAACTGGCTATTTAGAATATCAAGGAAAGAAGCAAGCAGTCACTTACGTCTGATCATAACCCTCTGGCTGGAAGCATGGATCCCATCCAAAGTCTCTTGGGCCCCTTGGATTGACTATTTGTCCCTGTAAATTGAGCCATAAGATAGGAGAGGCTTTTCAATGCTAGGTTCACATTTGGTGCCTGGCCATGTGTCAAAATAAGTTACATACCAGCCAGGCTGTGACTGTTGAGAATTGTTAGGTGCTCCAGAGAAAAGCAGGGAGAACAGAGTAGGAGTGGATTGTGTGCAAGAGGGTACTGCTGGCTGCCTTTTTGCATCTATATGCGCTGAACCTTTTATAGAGAAGTAATATGTGGCTCCAGCCTCTATACTTGCCCACGATCCCTTCTAATGTTTGACCTTTTTTGTGGAAACTTCAAGATACTCAGTATTCAGAGCCTTGCTTATACTTGGCTGTTTAGAGGTGAAGAATATGATATGTAGCTAGGCCAGGGGTGCCCAAACGTTTTGGGCCGCAGTTCGGTCATGTGGTCCAGTGGGCCAGTCATGTGGTTCAGTGGGCCGGTCATGTGGTTCAGCGGGCCAATCATGTGGTTCCTCCCACCAGAAGCAGAAGTAAAACATCCCTTGCAATCTGTTTTGCAACAGAATGAGATAGATTTTAAGATGCCATTTTCTCTCCTTAAACCAGGGGTGCCCAAACTATGGCTCTCAGGCCAGATCTGGCCCCTGACACCAATTCATCCAACCTGCACCATCCTCATTGCTCCCAGAAGTGGAAATAAAACTTGCCCATACGAGGGCGGCACAGGCTGGATGAAGTGTCAGGAGCCGGATCTGGCCCCTGGGCCATAGTTTGGGCACCCCTGAGCTAGGCTCTCTAGTACAATAGAGGTGTAGAAGGAACCAACATGTCCCTAATCTAACTCCCAACCTAAGGCAATGTGGCTCTTTCCTGCTTCATTATTTACCAATTCAGTTACTCCAAAACCTTTTATACTCACATAAGTCTGTCCTTTGAATAGCTTCACTGAGTCTTCTGGATTTCCAGTACTGAAGGCAAAGGTGCAGAGAGCATAAGCAGACTTATCTTCAAATCCTGCTAACAGTTTGTAGAGACCTAAGCCACAGTAAAAAAAAATCATACTGTTTATTCTAGAGAAAGATTTGCAAAAGTTGATGTTTATGTAGAAGTAAAAAAGTCAATATGGACAGTTCATAATCTGAGTAAGTGTTCCACATATCCAACCATTCAAATGAAAACAATATCAAAATTACTATGGGGATGACTAATGAGACACCACACACTCCTAGGGAAAGGGATTCTCCTTCTGCCCAGCTTGCATTTGATGGCTTGGAGTTGCAAAAACAGAACACAGTATTGCATTCTGATATTTTGACTGATGCATTCCTTGTTCAGTTTTTGCTTTGGAAAACTCCACTTCATACAATAAAAGAGTAACTGCCTTCATGTTCAAAGAGACACACTTCACACTTCTATGTGTTAGTGACTCCCTAATTTAAAAAACTAATAAAGTTTTATTGTTTTATTCCTGAGAATCAATCACTCTGTTCTATTTTTGCGACCCCAGACAGCAAATACAAACTGGGTTGAAGGAGAATCTTTTCTCCCATGTTATTGCTAAGCAAGTGCTCTTCCAAATTCAGTTAATTCTATTTCCATCCCAGCACTCACTGCAAGACTGAAGAACACTCCTATGTCTCATCAATGTATTCATTTTTTAAAATCTGACAGGGTCTTAAGATAGTGTGTTTAGAAAAAAATATCCAAAAGTGTGTGTTCAGGCAGGAAATGTAACAGATTTCTGCCAAACTAATATCTTAGCACTAATCAGATATACATCTTGACCCACAAAGCTAATACTCCACTCAAGAAGCATAATATCTTAAATAAATTAGTAGAATTGAAAAGGAAGTACTGTGTTGATGATAGGGCTAAAAATGTTGGCCTATGGAACATGCTTGCTACAACAGGCTATCACTGTGCACTTCATAAATAGAAGAGAAGGAGAAAGGCAGCAGCATATAGTCTGCAAAACCAAAGTGGAATTACCTTCTGGTTGCAACTTCTCTAGGAACCATTTTCTGAAATAAAAAAGTGAGGTACAAATCATTTCCCTTATTTCCACATACAGTATATAAGATACAAGCTATTTGAACAGCAACAAAAATCTAATATATATTAAATACCTTTTGTTTTGTTGTTCAGTTGCACAGTCGATACCGACCCTTTGCGACCCTATGGACCATTGCCCGCCAGGCACTTCTGTCTTCCACCATCCTCCTCAGCCTGCCCAGCTTTGTGCCCAATGCATCTACAATACCATCTAGCCATCTAGTAATTTAATTTATTTATACATCGCCTCCAAGTATGTCTGCTGTAACTTCCACTTTTAAAATGCACAAAAAGAATAATCACAGGTCCTTAAAACTAGTAAAATTCAGGAGAGGAATAAAAGTGAGAGAAAATCTAGTGAATTGAATGAAGTGCCAGGCTAGGACTCAGGGGGCTTGGACTGAAATCCTGCTCTGCCTTGGAAACTCACTGGGTGTAAGGGGGTGGCAATGATAAACCAAATCTTTGAAGATTTCACATATCTCAAAACCCAATTAGGATCACCATAAGTCACTACAGGGTTGACATTACTACTACAAGATAAAAATAACTCTCTTTTTAAAAATCTTGGAATGCCTGTATATATAATTTTTACATAAGATTGCCAAATACTACAAAGACATAAAGAAATGTCATTTTTGACTAGGCATTCCAAAGAGGAGCACAAGCTACAACAGAAAGGGACACCTCACAATCACTGCTCACCTAATCCCAGATAGCCCCAAAGCAAGACGTCCAATAAAATCAAGGATTTTGAAAAAGTCATTTTTAAAAACCCAACAGATGTACTCTTAAGTAGCCAGAATGTAAGCCATTTAGGAATTTATAACAATTTGAGTTGTGTCTTCTGGCAATTCAGTTTTTAAGCATTGCCATGTTTAAGCACTATATTTCTATAGTTAGTACGGTTAGAGCAGCCCAAAAACTGTATTTCAGTACATGAAATTAAATCCCATGTACAATACTGTTTATTACAATAATCAGCTCAGTATGCCGAAGTGGTTTCCTTGAACAACTGGAATAAATGGAGAACTGTTATGATGGTATTGTCCCATTCATTTCAGAGAAGCAGGCAGAGAAAACTACTATCATGGATTAAGCCGGTGTTTCCCAACCTTTGGTTTTTCTACTTCAATTCCCCAAAGCACTAATCAGCTAATGTACTGACTTAGGCTTCTGGGAATTAAAACCTCGCTGTGGGGTGTGGGTCCCACATTGGGAACCACTGGATTAAGCTAACTGGTATTTGCCTCTAGTGTAAGCAAATATCATTACTAACAAAACAAATGGAACCAGAAGCACTGTCTATCTCTGAAATCATCAGTATTTATTATTTGCTAGCAACCTGCCAAAAAATCCAATTTTCAAAAGCTTATGTTTGATAGTAATCTGGTTTAACATTCATAATTCCATGCCACAAAATCAATTTGTGAACAGATAGCAAAATACAATGGGAATTCTCAAAACTCATATTCAGATTTTGTTGCATACTGTATCACAATCTTTATTTTAAGGAAGCTGCCTCAGGCTAACTGCGTTCTGACTTTAATTGCATAATTGTGATCCCATTTCTCATTCACATTCCAAAATATTTATATTTGTCAACATCCCATATGTTTTCATTCTGGCTCTTTAATTGCATTTATTGGTTCCTTATTTTGTACTGTATCACCATAAATTCGATTTTCATAACATTTATTTTTAGACTGAATTCATTGGGAATTGGCTTTGTCTTAAGAAGGCATCTACTAAACATTCCAATTTTTTGCATGTAAATATCTACTTACATATATGGCCCTGGGAGTCCTCCAAGCGCCTTGAAACACAAACAAGTGTCTTCTACTATAACTGGTCCTTGAATCTGTCAGGGGAGAATACAATAAATAAAATAATCAGAGGCAAAAGGAGGATGTGTATCTTTTAAATTTATAAAATTCACACCAGATTTATATAGCTAATAAAATTTTACATTGTTTTAAGAGGCATAAATAATGATACAAGTTCCTTTTTAAGTAACTTTAGTAAACATGATAATTAACATGTGTGATGTATTAACAACAAAGGATCTTATCTTGAAAGAACATTAAAACATAACTAAATAGCATAGCTTAAATCAATATTTAAATGAATAATTAAATGTAACTAAGAAATAATTATGTAGTTGAATTACTTTAGAACATGAACATTACTTTAGAACATGTTATGAATCGCCCTGGGTCCCTTCAGGGAGGAGGGCGATAAACAAATTTAAATAAATAAATAAATGATTATAACAAAATAGGTAAATGTATTCAAAAGGTAATCATAGAGCAATGCATTCTAGGCTTACATGCTCGTCTAGTATTTAACTACAGTAAAACCCCAGTTCATAATTTTAGTCTGTTCTGACAGTTTTGTTGGGAACTGGATCAATCGTGAACTGAAGCACTTTCCCCCATAGGAATGCATTGAAAATTTTAAAAATGTTCCCAACCTCCCCCCAAAATAAAAATCCCAAAAAAATGCTGGACATGCGGTAGTGGGGAATATAAATGAGGGAGCTAAGCTCCCTACCTTTCCCTACCATGCCTGGGCTCTGGTGCTTCTTCCTCAGGGTTGGCATCCGATGACGAACAGGAGTGGTTTGTCTGGCTGCCAGGGCCAGCCGTATCCAGGGCTCCCCCACTGAAGACACCGCAGCTGGGTGAGGCAAACCGCTCATCTCCCCCCACCCCTTCTATACCTGGGTCAGTGCAGCCAAGAGAGGGAAAGGGGATCACAGTGAGGTGACCTTGCCTTGCATTACTAAAAGGCATCTGGCACTTTAGCGGCGGCTCCGGAAGAGGAGCCACTGCTAAAGCTGCAGAAGTCTTTTAAATCCGGTGCCTCTGGAAGAGGTGCCGTGAACGCACAAGGCAAGGTCGCCCCATTGCGATCGTGCCACCCACAGAGTCCAAAATGGCTGTGGGTGGTCTTATATACCCCCCAGGTGCAATGCACTCTGGGGAATTCCCGGTTGTAGGGCGAAAAGAATCGTGAACCGGGACGTCATTTTCATAGGATTTGCCACCGTAAACTGCACCAAACGTAAACCAAGGCGGTCATCTACTGGGGTTTTACTATATATACAAGGATAAATGTATCTTAGCTTTATGCAAAGTAACATAATACGGTACTTATAGGCGATTATTGAAGCAAATTACAAGGCATAGTAAAAATGACAGACTTACCCACTGCAAGTGAATTTGTGGCTTATTTATAGGAAAAAATGTATCCCGTTTCCATCCAATAAACTTCTAGCATTGCTTCAAAACATTTTGCTTCAAATGTTACTGAATGATCACAGAAATATTTTCTACTTGTTTAAAAGCAGAAGGAGTAATCCTACTGTGGTCCTTCTCAATGAAAACAGGAACTGGCTACAGACAGATTCCATTAAAAAATCCTTCTTGTGGCTTATTTTTGTGGTGAAATCCTGGCCTTTTGAGCTAAATGTTTTTTAAAAACACAAAGCTTTCTTCAGATATTAACATGTGGGACACTTGTTATACCTAAATGGAATCTTCATATTCTGTTTTGTGTATCTTACACTATAGTCTTTAGCCACTGTGAAGAACCCCAAAATGCTAACTATCCATCCTATTTATACTCCACCCTTCTGGTAAATACACCATTATGGGTAGCTTACAACAATTAGAATCTCCCTCCACCCCTATCAGAGTCCTTCAAAAGGCAGGAGGGGAAGAAAGCACCTGCTTAACTGCTTCCTGGCACTTCTTGATGGAAATCTCCTCTGGCTCGCCTTGGTACTCGGGTACTGCAAAATGAAAAGGCAGAGGTTGAACTACCAGGGCACATCAGCAGCTTCCAGACACAGCAAATAGGAAGGCAGCCATCCTTCCATCTTTTTTAGGAACTCACAGTCTATTTTCTTGGCAACCAGTTTATATGGGAAGGCGTCACCCAGGATCTGGATCACCTGCAAGAGGAAGAGACAAAGCCCTCAGCCTCCAGCCTGGGGTCCACAGAAAGAGCCTTCTTGAGAAGACTGTAGTATTTTTGAACCGCAAGCGGGCGTATCCTGGTAACGGCAATCTTGTGTTGCCAGCTAATTTTTCTCACACTGCGTCAGGCGAAAGGAATTTGAGAATGAACTTACCAAAAGGGACCTTTGTTTTGGCATACAGTATCAGAGAGTAAAACAAACCCTGTTGTGGTACTTTTAAAACTAACCGATGTATTTAAAAGTTAGCTTTCGAGGATCAAGTCCTCTTCGTCAGACCTAAGAGTGAGACTTCATGGCATCAATTACATCATGCAATTTAACAGGGTGAAGTGTCACAATTAATCTGAATAACAACCAGAATACAGTAAAACCTCAGATAACACTAAAACCTGGTTCCACAAGTCTTGGTGTTATACGATTTTTAGTGTTATCCGATACATGTTAAAATCCTATGGGATCCATAGAGATACATTGTAACCACACAGGCTTTAGCGGTTGTTATCCGATGCATCCCATAGGATCTTAATGTTATCCGATGCAATTCTTCCCCCCAGATTGCTTAATGTTATGCGATTTTAGTGTTATTCGATACTAATGTTATCTGAGGTATTACTGTATTCTGCTATTGCCAGTTGTAAAAAGCCACATTGATTTGTATATAGTACTGTACTTATCTGTTATGTTAACCAACCATTCTGTACCTACTGTGTTTAAACTGATGTCATGAAATCTCACTGTTATGTCTGATGAAGTGGACTTGATCCATGAAAGCTTGGATTAAAATACAGGAGTTAGTCTTTTAAAGTGCCACAATGGTTTTTGTTGTTGTTGTAATTTTGTTTTGTTTACACTCTGATATGCTTGAAACACAGAGTAACCTGGTACTATTTCGAAAATTTCATTTTGACTGTTTGATGCCTGGTCTAGACACAGAAGAAGAAAAAACCTCCAGCCTCGGTCAGGAGGCTGCTATCCCCACAGTCAAAACGAGAGTCTCCAGCTACGCCCAGGCCAGCTGAACCTTTCAGGTCAATGTGGGTGCCGGGGCAGAGGATGGAGGAAAGCCCTGCTGCTCTCTCGGACCTGATCTGGGGTGAGGTGGAACCATCCAGCTTACCCTCTGGTGGAGCAGGTTTAATATTTTTTAAAGTAAAGCTTTCCCTTGTTCGAAAGTCATTTGTATCCGACTCTAGGGTTCAGTGCAAATCTGTTTACACTTGCAGGGGTGCCCAAGCTTTTTGGGCCATGGGCCGGTCACATGGTTCAGGGGTGCCCAAACTTTGGCCCAGGACCAGATGCGGCCCCTGACACCAATTCATCCAGCCCACACCGCCCTTGTCGCTCCCAGAAGTGGAAAGAAAACATGCCCGTCTTCTGGGAGTGATGTTTGGAGTCAGGGACTGGATCTGGGCCCCCAGGCCGTAGTTTGGGCACCCCTGGTTTACAGCCAAAAGAGCCAGCACTGTCTACGTCTGCAGACGTTTCCGTGGTCATGTGGCAGGCATGACTAGACACCGGAGTAGGTAGCACACTGTTGCCTTCCCACCTAAGTGGTACCTATTATTTAGTAAAGGTAAAGGTTTCCCTTGCTCGAAAGCCAGTCGTATTCGACTCTAGGGGTCAGTGCTCATCTCTGTTTCTAAGCCGAAGAGCCAGCGCTGTCTGCTTCTGCAGACGTTTCCGTGGTCATGTGGCAGGCATGACTAGACACCGGAGTAGGTAGCACACTGTTGCCTTCCCACCTAAGTGGTACCTATTATTTAGTAAAGGTAAAGGTTTCCCTTGCTCGAAAGCCAGTCGTATCCGACTCTAGGGGTCAGTGCTCATCTCTGTTTCTAAGCCGAAGAGCCAGCGCTGTCTGCTTCTGCAGACGTTTCCGTGGTCATGTGGCAGGCATGACTAGACACCGGAGTAGGTAGCACACTGTTGCCTTCCCACCTAAGTGGTACCTATTATTTAGTAAAGGTAAATGTTTCCCTTGCTCGAAAGCCAGTCGTATCCGACTCTAGGGGTCAGTGCTCATCTCTGTTTCTAAGCCGAAGAGCCAGCCCTGTCTGCTTCTGCAGACGTTTCCGTGGTCATGTGGCAGGCATGACTAGACACCGGAGTGCACGGAACGCTGTTACCTTCCCACCGAAGTGGTACCTATTATTTACCTACTCGCAATGTCTTGCTTTTGAACTGCTATGTTGGCAGGAGCCGGGACAGAGCCGAGAGGCATTCGGGTCTCGAACTGTTGCCCTGCCAACCTTCCAGTCGTCAAGTCCAGCGTCTTAACCGCTCAGCCACCGCAATAGCTTCAGTAAGAACAGGAGCCTGCACTCTGAGCCCACCACCACCACCACCGAGAATAAAACGAGGCCGCCCTTGCCTACCTCCTCCAGCTTCTTCGCGTTGCCGGTGACAAACACCACGCTCCGCCCGGCTCCCCAATTCGCGGCCATGGCGGCTCGAGACCCGCGCGAGTCATTAGTTCAATGAGGGCCGCCACCCTCCCTCCCGATTGGGCCGTGGGAAGAGACGGTGCTGGGCTGCCGCCAGTGGTTCCCACCCACACCGGGGGGGACTCCGATTCCCAGAAGCCTCAGCCGGTACCATTGGCTGAGCGGTGCTTGTGGAGAATTGACTAAAGGCTTCTGGGAATTGAAGTCCAAGAGCTGGGGCTCCTCTGCGGGGGCTTCTCCTTGCCACTAAAATGGCGGGGCTGCGGCTGCTGCCGGCGCGCGCGCGCGACTTCGCCTCGGCCGCCTACTGGGAGCGCTTCTTCCGGGCGCGAGGCGAGCGCGCCTTCGAGTGGTACGGGGCGTGGGGGGAGCTGCGGGGCCCCCTGGCGCGGTACCTGCGCCCGCGGGACTCGGTGAGCCCGGAGGGACAGGGAAAGGGGCGGGGCGGGGGGCAGGGGGACAGGCGCACGCGGCAAGGGGACCCGACTCTCAGTCCTGTCTAGTGGGGAGACTCATGGTCATCATGGACCTCTCTTGGCAGGAATAAGGGAATCCCATAGGAAAAAGTGTGAAGGCAAATAGTTTTCTCCAATCATTTCGCCCCCAGAAATTAGTATTCAGTGCTCTACTGTTTCTGAATCTAGATGTGCATGACTACTAGTATCCAGTGATAATATGTTGTAATGAAATTGATATTTACTGCTTTTAATCAGAGCCTCTTCTTACCCCAAAAACTCTTTCTTTCTGTGGAAATATTTTTTATACAAAAATACTGGATGGCATAGAAAATATTTTAAGAACTGTAGTCCAAGGTAATCCACTTTACATATTTCTCACATGGCTAGCCATCATTGTTAGAACAGTTGAAGACTAGGACAGAAAAAGATGGCAGGAGTAAAGGGGTTCAGTTTTCCGTAAAAGTTGAAAATCCCAATCTAAAGTGTGTCTTATATGTGGTCGTCTAATTCGAAAGCAAGAAATTGCAAGTAGATAAATAGGGACCACTTCGGTGGGAAGGTAACAGCGTTCCGTGCGCTCTGGTGTCTAGTCATGCCTGCCACATGACCACGGAAACGTCTGCAGAAGCAGACAACGCTGGCTCTTCGGCTTAGAAACAGAGATGAGCACTGACCCCTAGAGTCGGATAGGACTGGCTTTCGAGCAAGGGAAACCTTTACCTTTTTAACATCTTCTTAAATACCCAAATACTTAATATTGTAGAATCCGTGTGTCTTGTTGTCATCATGGACCTCTTGGCAGGAATAAGGGAATCCCATAGGAAAAAGTGTGAAGGCAAATAGTTTTCTCCAATCATTTCGCCCCCAGAAATTAGTATTCAGTGCTCTACTGTTTCCGAATCTAGATGTGCATGACTACTAGTATCCAGTGATAATATGTTGTAATGAAATTGATATTTACTGCTTTTAATCAGAGCCTCTCTTACCCCAAATACTCTTTCTTTCTGTGGAAATATTTTTTATACAAAAATACTGGATGGCATAGAAAATATTTTAAGAACTGTAGTCCAAGGTAATCCACTTTACATATTTCTCACATGGCTAGCCATCATTGTTAGAACAGTTGAAGACTAGGACAGAAAAAGATGGCAGGAGTAAAGGGGTTCAGTTTTCCGTAAAAGTTGAAAATCCCAATCTAAAGTGTCTCTTATATGTGGTCGTCTAATTCGAAAGCAAGAAATTGCAAGTAGATAAATAGGGACCACTTCGGTGAGAAGGTAACAGCGTTCCGTGCGCTCTGGTGTCTAGTCATGCCTGCCACATGACCACGGAAACGTCTGCAGAAGCAGACAACGCTGGCTCTTCGGCTTAGAAACAGAGATGAGCACTGACCCCTAGAGTCGGATAGGACTGGCTTTCGAGCAAGGGAAACCTTTACCTTTTTAACATCTTCTTAAATACCCAAATACTTAATATTGTAGAATCCGTGTGTCTTGTTGTCATCATGGACCTCTTGGCAGGAATAAGGGAAGCCCATAGGAAAAAGTGTGAAGGCAAATAGTTTTCTCCAATCATTTCGCCCCCAGAAATTAGTATTCAGTGCTCTACTGTTTCCGAATCTAGATGTGCATGACTACTAGTATCCAGTGATAATATGTTGTAATGAAATTGATATTTACTGCTTTTAATCAGAGCCTCTCTTACCCCAAAAACTCTTTCTTTCTGTGGAAATATTTTTTATACAAAAATACTGGATGGCATAGAAAATATTTTAAGAACTGTAGTCCAAGGTAATCCACTTTACATATTTCTCACATGGCTAGCCATCATTGTTAGAACAGTTGAAGACTAGGACAGAAAAAGATGGCAGGAGTAAAGGGGTTCAGTTTTCCGTAAAAGTTGAAAATCCCAATCTAAAGTGTCTCTTATATGTGGTTGTCTAATTCGAAAGCAAGAAATTGCAAGTAGATAAATAGGGACCACTTCGGTGGGAAGGTAACAGCGTTCCGTGCGCTCTGGTGTCTAGTCATGCCTGCCACATGACCACGGAAACGTCTGCAGAAGCAGACAACGCTGGCTCTTCGGCTTAGAAACAGAGATGAGCACTGACCCCTAGAGTCGGATAGGACTGGCTTTCGAGCAAGGGAAACCTTTACCTTTTTAACATCTTCTTAAATACCCAAATACTTAATATTGTAGAATCCGTGTGTCTTATTGTCATCATGGACCTCTTGGCAGGAATAAGTGTGAAGGCAGTAGTTTTCTCCAATCATTTCACCCCCAGAAATTAGTATTCAGTGCTATACTGTTTCTGAATCTAGATGTGCATGACTAGTATCCAGTGATAATATGTTGTAATGAAATTGATATTTATTGCTTTTAATCAGAGCCTCTTTGTATTTGTATTTTCGACTTATATTCCGCCCCACTCGCATAGCGACTCTGGGCGGCTTACAGAAGAAACAATTACAGCACATAACATATTCATAGCATTAAAAAAAACAGTTACAAATATTACATAGTAAGTTACAAATATCACATATACAGTATATATATATCTCAATAAAAATTGCAATTACAAAACATCAGGACATCCTAATAAATAAATCAAGATGCAGTACTACAATTAAAAGGTAAACATAACATACAACATGAAAAATATAACAATATCATAACAAAATAATAATAGTAATGTAATAGCAATTAAATATCATAAAAATACAATAATATAATGCAATAAACAGCAAAATAACGACACATAAATCGACATTGTCAATACGGAATGACGGGGCTCAGAAGGCGGGCGGGAGCTTCGCCTCACCTCCCACAGGTGCCCAAATACTCTTTCTTTCTGTGGAAATAAGTTTTATACAAAAATACTGGATGGCATAGAAAATATTTTAAGAACTGTAGTCCAAGCTAATCCACTTTACATATTTCTCATGGCTAGCCATCATTGTTAGAACAATTGAAGACTAGGACAGAAAAAGATGGCAGGAGTAAAGGGGTTCCGTTTTCCGTAAAAGTTGAAAATCCCAATCTAAAGTGTCTCTTATATGTGGTCGTCTAATTCGAAAGCAAGAAATTGCAAGTAGATAAATAGGGACCACTTCGGTGGGAAGGTAACAGCGTTCCGTGCGCTCTGGTGTCTAGTCATGCCTGCCACATGACCACGGAAATGTCTGCAGAAGCAGACAACGCTGGCTCTTCGGCTTAGAAACAGAGATGAGCACTGACCCCTAGAGTCGGATAGGACTGGCTTTCGAGCAAGGGAAACCTTTACCTTTTTAACATCTTCTTAAATACCCAAATACTTAATATTGTAGAATCCGTGTGTCTTATTGTCATCATGGACCTCTTGGCAGGAATAAGGGAAGCCCATAGGAAAAAGTGTGAAGGCAGTCGTTTTCTCCAATCATTTCGCCCCCAGAAATTAGTATTCAGTGCTATACTGTTTCTGAATCTAGATGTGCATGACTAGTATCCAGTGATAATATGTTGTAATGAAATTGATATTTATTGCTTTTAATCAGAGCCTCTTTGTATTTGTATTTTCGACTTATATTCCGCCCCACTCGCATAGCGACTGGGCGGCTTACAGAAGAAACAATTACAGCACATAACATATTCATAGCATTAAAAAAAAACAGTTACAAATATTACATAGTAAGTTACAAATATCACATATACAGTATATATATATATATCAATAAAAATTGCAATTACAAAACATCAGGACATCCTAATAAATAAATCAAGATGCAGTACTACAATTAAAAGGTAAACATAACATACAACATGAAAAATATAACAATATCATAACAAAATAATAATAGTAATGTAATAGCAATTAAATATCATAAAAATACAATAATATAATGCAATAAACAGCAAAATAACGACACATAAATCGACATTGTCAATACGGAATGACGGGGCTCAGAAGGCGGGCGGGAGCTTCGCCTCACCTCCCACAGGTGCCCAAATACTCTTTCTTTCTGTGGAAATAAGTTTTATACAAAAATACTGGATGGCATAGAAAATATTTTAAGAACTGTAGTCCAAGGTAATCCACTTTACATATTTCTCATGGCTAGCCATCATTGTTAGAACAATTGAAGACTAGGACAGAAAAAGATGGCAGGAGTAAAAGAGTTCAGTTTTCCGTAAAAGTTGAAAATCCCAATCTAAAGTGTCTCTTATATGTGGTTGTCTAACATCTTCTTAAATACCCAAATACTTAATATTGTAGAATCCGTGTGTCTTATTGTCATGTTTGTTTTTGTTTTGCTTTTTGTAAAGCACCCTGAGTCACTTCGGTGAGAAGGGCAGTGAAGAAATGCTAATAAATAAATAAAAATTAAGGCAGGCATGTTGTCCTTAAGCAGTTCTTTCACATCATAACCTTAGGGGTTCCCAACCTTTTAATTTTTTTTTTGAGCCATGCCCCACCTACACAGCTCTAAAATCCTGATACCGCCAGTGACATATAATACTTATTATTCAAAAAGTGAACTCCACTTCACCAGAGGAAGCCTAAAAGCCATTAACTTGGTCTAAACAAGCTTCCAAATTGACTCCCTGTGAGAGACATGTGCCACACCGTTGGGAACCACAGCTGTAAATAGTGATCAGGAATACAAGAATGCGTATGGTCTTAGTCTCCAGTGATACTGTATATCCTTGAGTATAAGTCGTTTTTTAGCCTCCAAAATGAGATCCATAAAAGGGACTCAACTTATACTTGGGTCAACAACCCCGAGGTCCCAAAACTGAGGTGGTGCAAATTCAAACATACATTTTAAAAAAGCACTAACACTACTGAAAATTTGAAACCATGCCCACACAAATGTCTGAATAAATTAATTATACCGCATTTTCATGTATTTTAATTGCTGAAACTTACTAGCAGCTGCTTTATTTTCCACCCTTTATTTTCCACTTTATTTTCCACCCTCGGGTCAGTCTATTTTCCTAGTTTTAGAGGTGCAAATTAGGTACCTTGGCTTATATTCGGGATGACTTATAGTCAACTATATATGGTATTCAAAAAGTGAACTCCCAATTCACTGGGGGAAGCCTAAAAGCCATTAACTTGGTCTAAACAAGCTTCCAAATTGACTCCCTTAAAAACCAAATTGCCCTGTGAGGCATGTGCCCCACTGTTGGGAACCACAGCCTTAAATAGTGATCAGGAATACAAGAATGTGTATGGTTTTGGTCTCCAGTGGTACATCCTTACACTTATCTTTTCTAATTCCTTCATTGCTGTTCTTCCAAGTCCCACTCTTGGCTGCAGTCCCCATTTTGAATTGATGATTGAACTTGAGTATGCCAAATCTTTCACTATTTAAATTTCTTCATTGTCAACATTGAAGTTCTGTAGTTCTTTTGTAGTCATTATTTTTGTCTTCTTAATGTTCAACTGTGGTCCTGCTTTTGTACTTTCTTTTTTCACTCATTAACATCCATTTCAAGTCATTGCTGATTTGTGCCAGAAAGACAGTGTCCTCTTCTTCCACCAATGTTCACTGTTCTTTCCTCTGAATCTAGCATGACTTTCTGAATGGTATATTCTGTGTATAGATTGAACAAATTGTCTGACACCCTTACATATGGGAAACCATTTTGTCTCTTGATGGTGTATTCTAATTGTAGTGTCTTTCAGTGTTCTGTATACTATATATACTCAAGTATACGTCGGGGGGTTTTAGCCCCCAAAATGAGGTCCAAAAATTTGACTCAACTTATACTCGGGTCAACGTAAACACTCAAAAACATATCCACATAAATGTCTAAATTAATTAATTTTACCATATTTCCATGCATTTTGATTATTGAAACTCATTAGCAGCAGCTGCATTTCCACCCCTGACTTATACTCGGGTCAATCTATTTTCCTAGTTTTAGAAGTTCAAATTAGGTACTGTACTTCAACTTATATTCAGGATGACTTATAATCGAGTATATATGGTAAGTAAGCAGGTGGTCCCAAGTGTTTTTTAGAATGAGCTATAAAAGACAGGATGTATGGAGGTGGGAGGAAATCTCAATGTCCTGGCCAGTTTTCTATTTGCAGCAAGTCTTTTCAATTCAGGAAGTATTAAAAACATATTCTTTCTGTGTTTTCCCATTAGATCCTTGTTGTTGGTTGTGGCAACTCAGAACTGAGTGAGCAGCTCTATGATGAGGGTTATCAAGATATTGTCAATGTGGATATTAGTGAGATCGTTGTCAAACAGATGCAGGAACGCAGTGCTCACCTGAGACCCAAGATGACTTACATGGTCATGGATGTGCTGCAGATGGATTTCCCTGATGGCAGCTTCCAGGTGGTGCTGGACAAAGGCACCCTTGATGCTCTTTTGACTGATGAACAAGATACCACTTTGATGAAGATGGAAAGAATGTTTGCTGAAATTGGCCGGGTCCTGAAGTTTGGAGGCCGTTATTTGTGTGTCTCTTTGGCCCAAGCACATGTATTAAAGGTGGTTCTGAAATATTTCTCTCGGGAAGGCTGGATGGTTCGAATACACCAAGTCTTTGAAGCAGGCGCTGCAGAGGGAGAATTTGTTCTGCCTGTCTTCGTCTATGTTATGACAAAGATCAAGCAGGTCCCAGGTTCAGCTTTATGCATCTTGGAATTTTGTGCTGAAACACAAGACAGACCTATCCGTTTCAACAGCACTGAGCATCTGATTGAGGCCATCAAAGAGAGGCAACAGTACTCTCTGTTACGGAGCCAGCTCAACAAGAACTCCAGTGCAGAAAGCATTTCTCTGGATCTCTGTAACAAAGATAACGGGGAGACTCGCTACACTTTACATGTGGTGCACAACCCAACTGTGAAAGTGGCTTGTGATAATCAGTTTGCAATCTTTATTGGTGAGTTTATGTCATGGTGGATCTGATTTAAATTGAATGGATTTACACCGCTAGTCAGTAATATAGTACTAGATTTAAATCATGGTTTACTTCATAAAGATGAAAACAGTTACCTTTTCACTTTTATTCTTTGCCTCTCCCTCCTCACACTTAAATTCTTGTGCGAATCTATTTCATTCCCAACAATAACCTATTCATTGAATTTTTAAAACAGCACTTAAGAGTAAGGGGTTGATTCAGTGTACATAGATTTTCAAAGGAAGATCTTTTTCTCAACTCTATATACTTATTTTATAACCTTTTGCTGTGCAGAAGAAACATATGATCTCTGCAGATGCAAATTCAGTTTTGAGAACTGTAAAACCAAGGATCTGTGATAATATATTCTAGATTTTTAGAAACTGCCCAATAATCATACAGAAACCTCTGTAAGAGTATGGCATTGTCATGATATTGGAATGAATTTACATAAATATTTAAATTGCATGGATATACAGCTTCATGCAGGCTACATAATTAAAAACTAATCTTTAATTCATTAATAATAACCTTAATGTACCTTAATCTTTAGATATATATTTTTCTCAAAAGGTATATAAAAAAACTAATGTACATTTAAAAAAAAATAAAAATATTGATGGTTGATGGAGGTTTGATAATTCTTATTAATCCAAACATCCTGAAAAACTTCCCATAGAACCTCTTCTTTAGATAATAATCATCATGACTTAGAATTAGATACTTCTTTGATTAAGGTTTGTACAGTACAGTTATACCCCTGATAACTTGGTTCCACAAGTCATGACATCTGATTTTTAGCATTGTCTGATGCAGGCATCGAACAACGCTAAAAAAAAAAAAGCCCTGACTTCAGGGACAAACCGCTTTAAAGGGAGGCAGGGAAAGAAAGAGACCTCCCTGCCTTTAAAGCCACCCCCCACGCGCAGTGGTCTCTGCCACTGCATTAGGGTCGGGGAAAGCACCTTTCCCCCAACTCTACTGCAGTCTTCCCTCCCTGTATTTAAACAGGGAGAGAGAGGCTTGTGTTTTTTTATTTCCCTTCCTGTATTGAAATTACAAACCTCTCTCTCCCTGTAGTTTAAATACAGGGAGGAAAAAAGACTATCTACTGCAGTCTTCCCTTCCTGTATTTAAACTACAGGGAAGGGGGAAAGAGAGAGATGTGATTGGTTCTCTACAGGGAGAGAGAGGCTTGTAATTTCAATACAGGAAGGGAAAGAAAAAAACACAAGCCTCTCTCTCCCTGTAGTTTAAATACAGGGAGGAAAACAGACGCGATCGGCTGTCTTTGCCTGCTCTGAGGCATAGCTCTGTGCTCTGCAATCGGCTGGTCAAGCCTGGTTCAGTCAGAGCGTGCAGCTCAGCAAGAGAAGCTATGGTGGCTTGAAGGTAAGCAGGACCAGGGCTGGGCTGGATTTTCTCGTGGCCGAGCAGGCAGTGGGGTGGGTGTGGGGAGTTCCCAAACTGCTGGGGGTGGGGGGGGAAGGAGGGAAGTGGCAGGGAGAGGAGCTTTAGCCTCCTTTACCTCTTTATTACGATGGATCGGATAACGCTAGAAAGAACGTTCTCCGGTGCAAATCTTCCCCCCATATTTGTCGTCATTATGGGGTTTTAGCGTTATCCGGTGCAATCGTTATCCGGGGTATTACTGTAGTTGTAATTCTACTGATGGTTGGAAACATTAATGTCTTTGTTGAAATTGCAAATACAGTACTGGCAGTTCTCCTGTTTTCTCTCCTCAAATCAGTGGACAGATTTGACAAAATATTTGTTTATACCACTTGCGTTTACAAATTATTGTTTTAGATTGGGGTAGGCAACTTTCAGAAGTTCAGGGGCATGCATCACCCATCCTGGACCTTAGAGGTCTAGACTCACTCCTGTGTCCCATTCTGAAGAATATGTGTGGGTTTTTTTTACTGGAAAATACCCATTGAGTCCCTGGGATTAGTTGCAAATATACAATCTATAGACTGCACTATGCTTATCTCTACAGTAAAACCCCGATTTACGAATGCCCCTACTTACAAATAATTTGACTTACGAATTGGTTCTGCGCTGAAATCCATGCCTCAAGTTACGAACATGCCCCGATTTGTGAATTCTTTTTCCTCTGTGTTGCTCCAGTGAAGCAAAAAACGCCATTTCCCCTATGGGTTTGCTTCAGGTTACATAATCTGATTCCCCTGAATGCATTGCGTACATGCAGCCTTTCTGAGCCCTGCAGGTGGTAGTAGAGTGTTCGAAATGATTTCTTTGTCAAGTTTTGGTGCCAAAATGGCTGCCTGTTGCTGTTTCTTGCTGGATTTTTCTGAGTTTTCTGTCGATTTTCAAAGCTGCTTTAAAGTGTTTTTGCTTATGCATGCTTTCCTTTCAATGCTGCTATTGTTATTGGATGGTTTGATTGATTTTTGGAGGGCGTAGGGGGGGCGTTTTGATTTTTTGAGGGGGTGGGTGGGGACTTTTTCTTTATCCATATGGGTATGTCTTGAGTTGCAAACAAATTTGACTTACAAACAAGGCCATGGAACTGATTTTATTTGTAACTCGAGGAGATACAGTAATACCTCGGATAACGATAAGACTAGGTTCCACAAGTCTTGGTGTTATCTGATTTTTAGTGTTATCCGATCCATGTTAAAATCTTATGGGATGGATTGGATAACGTTAAAGCTCCATAGAGATACATTGTAACCGCACAGGCTCTAGCGGTTGTTATCCGATCCATCCCATAGGACCTTAATGTTATTCGATCCAATTCTCCTCCCCAGATTACTTAACGTTATGCGATTTTTAGCGTTATCCGAGGTAAACGTTATCTGAGGTATTACTGTACATATATCTAAATCAAATGGTTAATCTCAGCTACAGTGGGAATTACCTAAGTGTTTACTTTAGCAGAATCCCATAGGTTCACTGGATCGATTCTTTTTTGGGACTAAAAATTAGATTTGATCCTTACATATAAACCCCACCCCACCTAGGGTTTCCAGTGCTGTATTTGCTGCCAGGTCATGTGAATTGTGACCTAGCCCCAGAAGGATAGTCTGAGGTGATAAAACCTCAAGTTACAAATAAAATTAGTTCCATGGCCTTGTTCGTAAGTCGAATTTGTTTGTAACTTGAGGTATTTCCATTCAGATAAAGAAAAAGCCCCACCTACCTCCTCCAAAAATCAAAATGCCCCCTACACCCTCCAAAAATCAATCAAACCACCCAAAAACAACAGCAGCATTGAAAGGAAAGCATGTATAAGCAAAAACACTGTTCCTTACCTTAAATAAGCTTTGAAAATGGACAGAAAACTCAGAAAAATCCAGCAAGAAACAGCAACAGACAGCCATTTGGGCGTCAAAACTCCAGACAAAGAAATCACTCCAAACACTCTACTACCACCTGCAGGGCTCAGAAAGGCTGCATGTATATAAAATAGGGGAAATGGTGTTTTTTGCTTCACTAGAGGTAACACAGAGGAAAAAGAATTAATTCGTAAATCGGGGCATGTTTGTAACTCGAGGCATGGATTTCAGTGCTGAACCAATTCATAAGTCGAATTATTTTTAAGTAGGGGCGTTTGTAAATTGGGATTTTACTGTATTCTTTTGATGTCCCAACTTGGAAATAGAATCCCAATCTCACTCTGGTGTCACACAGGTAGTATGCGAGAGTTGTTTAGACTTATTTAAACATAAGGGCTACAGTGCCTGTGTTTTCTGTACTGGGTTTTTTTGTCTGTCTCTAGTACCACAAGGCAGAGAAACTGAGTGGCTCTTTGGGACAGAAGAAGGACGAAAGCAACTTGCGGCAAGTGCAGGATTCTGGCGCCTGGTAACTGTGAGTTTGCACAGGGATCAGCACTATGAAGAGATGGCAGCTATCCAGGCAGAACTATCCGAGAAAGTGATGGAGCTGGCCCCACCTGGTCTCTCAGACCACCAGCAGGTAGGTCTCCTTGCTCTGCCCTACTGGGCAGGGTACCAGAGCAATTTTCACTCTTTAGTCTTAGATTTTGCATGCTACCGACTGTAATCGCTTAGAAATAGGTCTCAATTCTGAAGATTTAAAATGGTTTCTGTGCATTCCTTTTTCTTCCCAGAAAACTGGAATGTGGTGTGAAAATATATAACTCTGTTTCATTTCTCCAGGTGGTGAGAAGAACGGAGAAGGGGGGAGTTTTTCCTTCTTATGTCTGATGAAGTGGTCTTGATCCATGAAAGCTAACATTAAAATACAGTACAGCCGTTAGTCTTTAATGTTCCACAACATGTTTGGTCTTTTTGTTCTGTTTACTCTCTAATACACATGCTTTTATCAGATGAAAGTTGATCTAGAATAGGGGTGCCCAAACCTTTTGGGCCGTGGGCGGTCACATGGTTCAGCGGGCAAGTCACGTGGTTCCTCCCACTAGAAGCGGAAGTAAAACATGTCTGTGCATCATCATCATCATCATCATCATCATCATCATCATCATCATCATCATCATCATCATCATCATCATCATCATTATTATTATTATTATTATTATTATTATTATTATTATTATTATTATTATTATTATTATTATTATTATTAACATTTATATCTCACCCTCATCCAAAGACTCAGGGCGGCTTAAAAAATTAAAAACACAATTAAAACACATTGATTACAACAAAAGGTTAAAGAAATTAAAAAGTTAAAAGAATTAAAAAGTTAAAAAGATAACAGGGAGAGAGATGGGGATCAAAAGAGCCAGCTGGCTGAGCTGACTGTCTGGCACGCACCCCACAAATGCCCTGTCAGCCAGATCTTTACCTCCTTTCTGAAGGGCAGCAGGTCTGTCCGGAGATGCAACTCACTTGGCAGGAAGTTCCATAGGGCCAGAGTGGACACAGAAAAGGCTCTTCTAGTGCTAGAGAAGTGAGCCTCTCTAGCTGATGGCATGGCCAGAGAGCCTCTCTAGTACGCTCTGGTAGGACAGACAGATGTTCTCGGGGTGACACGGTCTCTTAAGTATCCTGGCCCACTACCATGTAGGGCTTTAAAGGTAATAACCAGCACCTTGAATTGCAGTCAGAGGCATACTAGGAGCCAGTGCAGCTCCCGGAACAATGGTGAGGCGTGAGCATAATGCCCGCACCCCATCACGACCCGAGCAGCCATGTTCTGGACCAGTTGCAGCCTCCGAATGGTCACCAAGAGCAGACCCATGTAGTCAAGTTACAGTAATCAAGACTGGAGGTGACCAAAGCGTGGGGGATCATGAGTAAGGAGTCCTGGTCCAGGAGTGGGCATAACTGGCGTACAAGACGAAGTTGTGCAAAAGTCCTAGCCAAGACTGCCACCTGCTCTTGGAGCAGGAGTCATGAGTCCAGGAGGACCCAAAGATTACGCACCGGGTCTGTTTGGGGCAAGACCGCCCCATCCAGAACCAAAGATGGTAACTCCTGAGATGACGCAGGACCCCCGACCCACAGCCACTCAGTATTGCCAGGATTCAGTTGTAGTCTGTTGTCCCCCATCCAGACCCTCACAGCATTCAGGCACCTGGAAAGGACTTCCACTGCATCGCTAGGGTCCCCATGGGCCAAGATATACAGCTGGGTATCATCTGCATATTGATGATACCTCACCCCCTGGGAACATGATCTCACCCAGAGGTTTCATGTAGATGTTAAATAGGAGAGGTGAAAGCACCGAGCCCTGAGGCACCCCATATTGGAGGGGCCTAGGGCTCAATTTCTCACTCTCCAACCACACCGACTGGGTCCGGCCCCTCAGAAGTGAGGAAAACCAGGACCACACAGTGCCTTGGATCCCCAATCCTCGGAGCCTTCCCAGAAAGATACCATGGTCGACAGTATCAAAAGCTGCTGAGAGGTCAAGAAGAGCCAGGACGGGCAGATGTCTGCCATCCGCTCTCCCCAGAGATCATCCACCAGCGTGACCAATGCAGTTTTCATACCATATCTGGGCCTGAATCCTGACTTGAAGGGGTCCATGTGTTTACGTAAACACATTTACAACAGCCGCAGGTGCATTTACAGCATCATTTTGTGTATGTATAGGCATGTTTTACTTCTGTTTCTGGGAGCAGCGAGGGTGCTGTAGGTCAGATGATTTGGTCCCATAGGCCAGATCTAGCCTGTGGGCTATAGTTTGGACACCCCTGAGCTAGAATCTTTGGAACAAAATTGACATTGCCTTTTTTTGTGATAAAAGCCCCATAACTCAGTGGTAGAGATCTTAGCATGCAAAAGACATCATGTTCAGTCCTAGGTATATCAAGAGGAAGGGTTGATAGAGATCTTCATACTTAAGATTCCAGAGAGCAGATCCCTGTCCAAGTTGACAGTCGACTTAGCTTCAAAATGCCTTTAAATGGTAGTGTGCTTAGTGGGTTTGAACACCATGCTTTTTGCTGCTGCTGTTGTCTGTGAGGCAGTGGCACCCTGAACTTGCCTTCTCTGACAGGTGCCCTTTCTGTCTGCGGGTGGAGACATTGGGATCCGCACCGTCCAGCACCGGGACACTAGCCCCCTTAGTGGAGAGTATGTCATTGAGGACGTGAAAGGAGAGGATGCCTGCTACTTCCGCCGCCTCATCTTTCTCAGCAACAGGAATGTGGTGCAGTCAGAAGCAAGGCTTTCCTCCAAGGCATCCCATAAAGGTGAAATGAGGGGCGTGGCCAAAAATGAAATGTACCAAGTGGGTTCATAAAACCAGGGAGTTCGTCAAACCACTTCAGTGAAGGCTGCTGCAGGGTGGGTAGGAGCAAGAAGCTAAATCGCAGAGAGTGGGTAAGTGTCAAAACTTAGAGAGCATCAAATCGTGGCATTCAGGTGCTCTTTCCAGGATTATTTCAATATGTGGTGTGTGCGGAGGCTTTGGAAATTGGAGGGAGTTTATTTGTCCCTCCAGTATCCTTTACTTCAGGGGTGCCCAAACGTTTCAGGCTGTGGGCCAGTCATGTAGTTCAGGGAGCCTGTCACTATGGCCCAGAGGCCGAATGTGGCCCCGACGCCAATTCATCTGGCCCACAAAGCCCTCGTCGCTCCTGGAAGCGGAAGTAAAACACGCCCATATAGGCGTGTTTTACTTCCGCTTCCAGGAGCGACAAGGGCTTTGTGGGCCAGATGAATTGCCGTTGGGGCCACATCCGGCCCCTGGGCCATAGTTTGGGCACCCCTGCTTTACTTGATAGAAATTCAAAGTAATGGTAGCACGAAAAAGGTTTGGAAACCTAGGAATACACACAGGCCCATGTTGCCCCAGGGCCCTACTGAGTACTACAGGTACATTAATCCAGTTGTCTTCTTTCTGTTACAAGGGTCCTTTTTCCAAAGACATTTCTCTGGTATATACTACATGCATAATTAACAGTGGGGGGAATTGGCTAGTGGCCTAATGCTTTCAAATAGAAACAACTCATAGCATGCAGAGCAAAAGCTGGTTTGCAAAGTACTTTTGAACAAGCGTTTTTAAAACTTGCATTTGTCTAGGAAATAAGAAGCACAAAAAGAAGAAAAAAACAACTTCCAGGGGTCTTGTAGAGCCTATTGCCGCCCCGGGCATTCGGTCTATTGACAAAAGCTACCTCTGTTGTGCGCATCACAGAGCCATGGTTGCAGGACTGTCCTTGCTGGGAAATCCTGAAGGCCTCCCAGGTAGGTTGCAAGATGAGCTTTGTCTCCATTCTGATCTAGCTCGGGTGAGAGGCGGCTGTCAGTCTGATTCTACTTCAAAGCTAGCATGTAGGTTGAGGCCAGGGGGAAGACTTCTGCTGCTTCAACTTTAGAACTGGTGCAGCATTTGTAGGTGGCTAGTAAACTGAACAAACTTCCCCTTTCCATCTACGGTATGGCCTGACCCTGTTGTATTTCAGTGAATGCAACCACCAAAAGTTTATCTGCTGTGGCATATAGCCTTTCATAAACTAGAGTCTAGTTCAGGAGTGCCCAAACTACGGCTTTGCGGACCAGATGAATTGGCGTCAGGAGCCGGATCTTGCCCACAGGCCATAGTGACTGGCCTACGGCCCGAAAAGTTTGTACATTCCTGGTCTAGTTGATTACATCAAGGTGGATGTTCCTTATCTACATAGTGGTGAGGGAGAGCTAAAATGAGAGGGTCAAAGGCTTGTAAAGTAGAAGGGAAACTAGTTAACGTTTCAGATGTATTGCCTGAGAACTCCCACCAATCCCATTTCACACGATCACTGGTAAAGGACTGTGGGAGTTGCATACCAGTGTGTCTGTTGGGCCTTGGAGAGACAGAGACACTCAGCATCTTTCAAGTGCCATTACTAGTCTGTTCAAATTCCAAAGCGTGGCATCCAAAATTTGTTGAAATGTCTACTGAGTAGTTTGAGTGGTACAGTATTTGCAGCACAAGGTTTAGCTTACTGTTTTCTGCTCAGTTATAGCCCACTTACAGGATTCTGTTTGGGCATCACATTGAGTGACAACCTGTCTTAACATCTGTTACTATTTGCATTCTCAAAATCCCCAGACCAAAATGTTTTTGACATGATCACAACCGGCTGATTGTTTACAGCAGGGGTGCCCAAACCTTTTGGGCTGTGCGCCGGCCACATGGTTCCTCCCACTGGAAGCAGAAGTAAAACATGCCTTGCAATCGGTTTCTCAACAGGATGGGATAGATTTTAAAGGAACACTTACAGCACTTTCATGCCCCGGATGTTTGAGGAATTAGAGCTCTTTTTTCTCATTTCATTTAGAGGGAGGGAGGGAGGGAGAGTTGATGGAATTAGAATTCATAACGTCAACCTTTCCTCAGACAACAACAAAACCCACCCACCCAGCCCCAGTTGATAGTTGTAATAGAGACCTAGGCCATTTGAGACATGTATGGTTGGGGCTGAGAGGGGTGTTATAAAAACTTGGCATGCTGCTGCTTTTGGCAGGTGCATCCTGCTAGCTATCTCTTGTCTCATGATTCTAACTGTTTTGTGTGCTGATTACAGAGGCCTCGATCCATGTGCTACTGATTGGCCTAGGTGGTGGCAGCCTGCCCATCTTCATCCATGACTACTTCTCGCGGTGCTCCATCGATGTGGTAGAGATTGATCCAGTCATGCTGGAAGTTGCTACACGCTGGTTTGACTTTTTGCCGGAAGAGAGAGTCAAAGTCCACATTGCAGATGGTTTAGTTTATATTGCTAGCCTTGAAGCAGAAGGTAACAAAAATAACTTCTTAAGCCCAGTCACGTTGAAGTCAGACTTGAGTGCTGCAGAGACTTATTTGGCATTTCAGTATTGTCTGATTAATTTTCTGGAAGGCAAGGATTAAGAATTCTCACAAGAATCTCTGCTGTGTGTGTGTGTGTGTGTGTGTGTGTGTGTGTGTGTGTGTGTGTGTGTGTGTGTGTGTGTGTGTGTGTGTGTGTGTGTGTGTGTGTGTGTGTGTGTGTGTGTGTGTGTGTGTGTGTGTGTGTGTGTGTGTGTGTGTGTGTGTGTGTGACCTCTCAATTCACAATCTTCTCACAAGAATCTCTGCTGTCTCTGTGTGTGTGTGTGTGTGTGTGTGTGTGTGTGTGTGTGTGTGTGTGTGTGTGTGTGTGTGTGTGTGTGTGTGTGTGTGTGTGTGTGTGTGACCTCTCAATTCACAATCTTTCCAGCTGCTACAAAAATACATGTACAGTATAGTCTACTGTTAGAAACATGACAATGAATCTGATGTATCCTTGCTGTAACTCAGCAAGACAATCCAGTGACTCTGTCTTAAAATACTGTTAGGCGTGGTGACTTTGGGGTATGTTTACACATTGTCATTAAACAGATAGTGGTCATAATCTTATTGGTGATTTATGCTTCAATAAAAAATCATGTATGTCAGAGCAAAAAATTGCTACTCCTTAAAAAGGTGCTGAATGTGTTCCTGGGTATATGAGCAGGCACGTGTCTAGATACTCAGTTAGCATCTTGTTAATGAAGACAAGCGTCAGGTGGATATACAGTTGTTTGCAGAATCATACTCAAGAGTGCTTATCAGTGGCTTCTTCTCAGACTGGGAGGAGATCAAGTGTGGCACCAGAATCTTTAGTCCTGAGCCATGTGCTTTTCAAAATTTTCATTAATGGCTTGGATGAGGAAGTGCAGAGAATACTTATAAAATCTGAGGATGACACAGAATTGGATGAAATACTGTACCTGCTTATTTGTTACTTCGCTTAGTGTTGATTGATTTTGCAAGAATATGTGACTGTTTTTTCTCTTTTCTGCTAGCTTCTTCCTTGTATGATGCCATCATGTTTGATGTGGACAGCAAGGACTCCGCCTTGGGAATGAGCTGCCCACCAGCAGCCTTTGTAGAGAAGTCCTTTCTTCAGAAAGTGAAGGCCCTTCTGAAAACAGATGGTAAGTTCTCCTCTCCCTTATGGACTGTCTTCTTCCATCCTTCTGTTCCTTATCTACTAGGGCTTTATTGATGGTGCTTTATGATATAGTTCTGCCTGATGGCTTATGGCCTTGTACATTCATTGAGAATTCTAGTTCTTCTTTGCCCTCCCGATGTGCTGCAAATATACTGTATGCTGATCATTTTCTTTACTTGAAGCCAAGTTATCATCCAAGGGAGTTTGTCTCTGCCTGCCTCTAGTCTTCTCCTTTGCTGTTTCATCACTTGGAGTTCCTCCATGTACCATGGGGATGGACGAACTCTACAGCAGAGAGGGCATTTAGGAGCAATCGTGTCAGCAACTCAGGTTGCCTCTGCAAACCATCTGGTGCCCTGAGCTTTGACAGGGACAGCAACCAGTTTAGCTGGAAACCCTCCCAAGGCATTTTGGAAGCCATTAGGATTCAGTAGCCTCCAGGGATAGATCATTTTAATCAGTCCAGGCTCCCAACAGAGGGGGGTTGCTGCCAGCACCTTGAATTTCAGCGGGGAATGCTCTGACCATGATACGGCAGTGGACTTGAGATCTGTCAACCTCAGATCATGTTCTTCATGCCCCATCAAGAAAACCGGGTCAAACATATGGCCCACAACATGTATGGAACCCCTCTGCATGGGGCTGCCCTTGGTGACCATTTGGAGGCTGCAGCTGGTACAGAATGCGGCTGCTCGGGTTGTGATAGGGTGCGGGCGTTATGCTCGCGTCTCACTATTGCTGCAGGAGCTGCACTAGTTGCCAGTATGCCTCCGGGTGCAATACAAGGTGCTGGTTATTACCTTTAAAAGCCCTATATGGTGGTGGGCCAGGATACCTAAGAGACCGCATCGCCCTAAGAACATCTGTCCATCCCACCAGAGCAGACCGGAGAGGCTCTCTGGTTGTACCATCGACTAGACCAGTGGTTCCCAACAAGGGGTACACAGCCCACTAGTGGACTTCAATTCCCAGAAGCCTCAGTCAGTACATTGGCTGATCAGTGCTTTGGGGAAATGACTTAGGCTTCTGGGAATTGAAGTCCAAAAACCAGCATTTGGGAAACACTGGACTAGAGAGGCACACCTCTCTAGCACTAGGAGGAGGGCCTTCTCTGTGTCCGTCCCGGCCCTATGGAACCTCCTGCCAATTTAGCTACGTCTCCAGTCGGAGTTGCTGCCCTTTAGGAAGGGGGTTAAGACCTGGTTGCAGGACAGGTATGGGGTTTGGGTCAGACAGTTGCATCGGCTTGTTGGCTCATCTGACCCCTCCCTCTCTCTCGCTGTGAATTTTTTAAATCTTTTAACTTGCTTAGTTTTAATATTTTGATATTAATTTTAACTGGTTTTTGTGTTTTTATTTCTCTTTTAACTTTTGTTAGCCGCCCTGGGTCTCTTTGAGGAGGGTGGCATATAAGTCTGTAAAATAAAAATAATAAATAAAATAAACATGTTGATTAGGCCCATTATAGCCTCCTAGCTATAATGCCTAGCTAATGCCTGGTTTTTAATGCTAAGTTTTTTAGCTTCTTTTAAAACTTTTAATTTCTAAATTGGTTTTAAATTGTTGTCTTGCTGATTGTGTTGGGAATCGCCCTGGGTCCCTTCGGGGAGGAGGGCGATAAACAAATTTAAATAAATGAATGAATGAATGAATGACATGGAGTCTATGAATTCTGAGGCCACATCCACAACTACCCCCTCTACATGGATGTTAATGTCCTCCAGGAGCAACAGCCTGGAGGATGCTCACACCATCATGGAGATGAAACCCGATAATCCTGGGAGGGGGTTGGGGTTGGGTCAGTACACTCCCAACACAATATCAATCCTGTCTCTGCAACCCACACACTCATGGGGTGCCTCCCAACCTGAACTCGAGAGCACACTCTGTTGTTTTAATACTGAAGAACCCAAGTAATTCCAGTTTTTCCTGTCCACAGGTGTTTTTATTCTCAATTTGGTGTGCCGAGACTCCAGGCTTCGAGATGTTGTTTTAGCTACCCTTAGAGAGACTTTCCCTGTGCTTTATGTTCGTAAAATTGAAGGGGAGGTAAATGAGATTCTCTTTTGCCAGCAGCAGACCAGGCACAGACTCTCTCCTATGGAGCTCCAAGAGACAGCTAAGATTCTAGAGAAGGCATTGCAGCAACCTGGTCAAGCATGGGATAGCACTTATGACTTGGCAGACACACTGGCAACAGTGAAACTGGTGTGAAAAAGGAGGTGTCCTGTTTTGCATAGCTGCTGCCCTTCTGGAGCGAGACAGTGCTTCCATTCTGGTCTGAAAAGAAAAGTGTCCATCAGTTCCATATTTACATATTTCGCAATATGGAGGGACTGACCTTTATTTCAGATTGATGGAAGGAGAGGAAATCTCTACACTGTCTGGAAAGGGAATATAGGAGGCTCTTCACTAGAGAGACTGAAATGATGAAAGATGCTGCCAATAAAAGGTGCTCTGAAGCAATTTACATCTCCTATGGAAAAACTCGCATAACAAAAATTTCTATGGAAAAACCCGTATAGCAAAAAAAATTGTTATGCGAGTCGGATCACTTTTTGAAAAACCCACTCATTATGCAAGTTTTTTACTATGTGAATCGCTCATTAAGCGAGGTTTGACTGTACTACATTGCAATCATTCTCTCTAAGGAGCTCTCCAGGATTAAGTTCTTTACAGACATAGCCAAGAAAGCATAGAAGACAACTCACATTGCTGCCATCTAGAATCTTAACAGATTAACACATCTCATTTGTGCAAGGCAGTGAACGTAATGGTGTAAGATTCTATATAATAAAAATACACAAGAAACATCTGCATTTCTGGAGAGATTCTACAACACACTGGCCTCACAGCCTTACCAGATATTTTGCAAAAAATATATATTGTTTGTTTTTCCATATTGAGAGCGGCTGGGACTTGGCAAAAATGTGTATTTTGGCTGACTAAATCTTAATGGTATCTGAACTAGGTTTTATACAATGAGTGATTGCTTCAAAATATCATCAATATGTGTTTATTCCAAAGTACAGTTGTACCTCGCTTAAAGAAGATAATGTGTTCCACAGGATTGCTCTTTAAGCGAGTTTGCTCTTTAAGCAAAACACCATTGTAAGTGACCAATTGTGTTTGTGGGGGGGGGGGGAATTGCGAACCCCGATTTATTTGTTAAGTGAATTTTTGATTGGTTTTATTTGTTAAGCGAAGTGAACATTCAGAGAAAACTCTGCTCTTTAAGTGAGGCACTCTTTATGCAAGGTTTGACTAAGTCATACTGTATCTAGCTGAGCTTACTCTCCAGTAGGCAGAGAATTGCAGCTTTAAAGTACGTCTACCTTGACAATGACTTTGCTGGCTTACCAGGAAAAAAGCAGATGATAAAAAATTATGTAGAAGTAATCATCCCAGAACTTCAGACCTGGAAGGGATCCTATAGGCATCAAGTCCAGCCCCTGTCAAAGAGGCACAGTGGAGAATTTTTTTTAAATTTAGATTTATTATTCCGCCCCAATCAGGTGAACCCGACTCTAGGCGGCTTACAACATGAGTGCAAAACAACTAAACAATGCAAAATCCCACGAGTGCAAAACAAACTAAACAATCCCACTATACCCCTACAAATTCAGCAATACGGTTTAAAATTAATTTAAAAAATTAAACTGTAATTTACAAAATACTAAAAATATTAAAAAATTCAAAAAGTTGTGAATTGAACTCCTGACCTCTTATGTATAAATCCTTGAAACGGTCCACTATTGCTGTAATCTTATTTTGGCATATTGGAGAGTGGTGTAGATATATTTCCTGAGTTAACTGAAAAGAACTGGATGGATTTCATAACTCACCAGTTATGAAATATTAAAGTGAATATTGACACACAGGAATTGGATGTGACTGAGTTGGAAATGCAGTTGGCTAGCACCCTGATTATTTCATTTGTGGTAAAAACTCACTCATCTTCTCTCTTCCTCCAAAGAATGAGAGTATTAGGCAGCCCCACCCAAGGCTGTGAGATCAGTGTTTTATGTCACTCTGACTCTAACACACCCACGCACCATGCTGGGACATAACTCTTTTTCCCCAACGTACTAACAGTGATGATCAGTAAGATGCAGGCTGAAGCTTATTCCTTGCTGCCTAATGCTAGGAGAAGAACAGTCAGGATTGTTTATCTCCATGTATGTAGAACCTGTTATCGTCTGCTAATGCTGCATTCCTCAAAATTTCTACGCCCTTTCCTTGTTTTTCAAAACTACACAAAGACCACTTACCACACGTTCCAAGTGCAGATAACGCACCTTCTGTGTACTAGATAGATCTTTGTCATGCCCTTGTAATTTTTGAGTCAGGACAATGATATATGCCTTAGACTATATTTTGGAAAATGCACTTAATTCAGAATAAATCTGGGTACAGGAATCTTGCATGCCAGTGCTTAAACTAATCTTACAGCTTTTCTACACTGGCTGACTTTGGGCCAGCGTGGCACAGGATGAAGGAGTGGAGGAGAACCAAAATGCTATTTGGTGCAATCTCTGCATCCAAATGGCATTCTGCTCCTCTAGCAACTCTTATCATCCATAGTGTGTAAACCAAATTACATCCCCAACTCCCTGATGGAAGGCCCCTGGAGTTTTGCATTGCCTTTGTCTGGACACAAAAAAGAACTTGGAGCTTCAAAGGCCATGTGATAGCAATGAGCAGCTACCTGGCTTCCTGTGGAGGGAGGGTACCATAACAGCCTGCTGTTTATGCCACATTAATTTCTAAGAAGAGCACCTGGCAGAACCATCATGCCATGAACTTTCATTGATTTCCTGTCTTGATGCCTGCCTGCCTGATGAAGAAATCTTAAATCTCTAAAGTTAACACAATGATTTATTTTTTGAGTGATCCAATAAAGGTATCACCTTCTTCCTGCATTTGCCTTATCATCCAGTGGCTTGTTAGTTGCTGCAAGTTATCAGTAAATTAAACACTTCTGATCATTGGGACAATCGGGAAGAGTAAATTTTCCCCTTATATTAAGTAGATAATCGCTGTAGCAAAACACTAATCAGCAAATTTAAGAAAAATACACTTTCCCCGGCCACCCCAGACAATAAGGGAAATGTTTGTTTTCCAAACGGCACACAGCAACTAGTCGGCCACTGAACAATCGTGACAAAAGGGGGGCTGCTTAATTTGCTACTATTTGGCAGCAGCTGATGAGCCATTGCATGCAGTGTCCAAATTAAACACTTCCCTGATTGTCTGGGGATGGTCAGGGAAAGTATATATTTTTTCCCACTACAAGATTGCTGTTGTGCTGTAGCAATCATTTACTGAATTTAAGAACAAAATTACACTTATCCTGACTCTTCTCAGATAATCAGAGCAAATGTTTAGGTTGCAACTATCTTCCAGTAGCTGATGAGCCATTGAACGATGGCAGAATTTACACCAGAAGCAACTTTGACAGCTCTTTCACTCTCTATCCCAGGAGTTCTCTACCTTTTTAAGCAGGGCGGCCGGGTCATGCTCCCTCAGACAGCTTTGGGGTCCGGACGGCCATTTTGCCCTTCCCCCACCACATGGCACTTCCTGGTGTGGTGGAGGCAGTGGGGGGGCATGAAATGGTGTTGCGGGCCAGATGCAGCCACAGGTTGAGAATCCCTGCTCTATCCCATTCCCAATATGCTAGGAACAGGATAGAAGACAGCACTGCAAAATGGTAAAATCCACTAACTGGGGCAGTGCTTCAGAGTGAATTGCTCCACTCTGGTATCCAACAAGCATGGATGCTGAAGGAAAGTGGACAAACCTGGTATAAAATTGCTCTAAAGAGCAGAATAAATGTTTGTGTAAATAGTTCCTGAGTTTTTTTATTATTAATATTGATCCACATATTCCAGGGATGAATTTTGGCATTTAAAATTTAGTTGAAAGCCCTCAAGTGCTTATACATTCTTTCACAAAAGTTAGCAGCATCTGTTGACACCATTCCTTTTGTCTGTCGCTAGAGAAATATTCTATTCAGACCCTGGACCAAGTGTTTAGCATCATACAGTACTTATATTTTTCTTCTGTATCCATAACAACAAAGTGTCTGGTTGACAAAATCATAGTGAAATCATCTTGTTTTCCCACTTAACTGTGAATCACTGACCACAAATATATCCGTCAAATGTTTGCTAACAAATCAGTGGTGGGATGTCAAAAAATTTACTACCCCACCGTGATGTCATCACAGTGTGGGCAGAGCTAACATCATGATGTCATGGGCGGGGCCAAACTATTTTTTTAAAAAATACAAAATAATAAAAAATAAAATAAGTGTGTGCGCGCACATATACACCTCAACCCACCCACCCACAACACAAACCCATAAATAAATTAAATAAATACAGACATAAATAAAAAATATGTTAAAATACAGCCACCCACCCAAACACCCACCCACCCCAAACACAAATCAACCAGAGCTTTTAAACCAGAGCTTAAAACTTATTCTGGCTAATCTTTCTCACACTAGGTCAGATGGAAGGAACTACAGAATGAACTCACCACAAGAAGGCTTCATTTTGGCACTTTTCAACTTTTCAATAGTTAAAAAAGTTAGGTACTAAGTCTTTGCCTAACCAGTTCTCTAGGATAATATGCCTTAATGTAAATGTAAAACAGCTGTACCTCCTTAAGGGTTCTCCAATTGGAACATCATTTGGAACAGCACAGGTGTACCTTATTGATGAGGTAACTCCAAGACTTTGCTTAAAAATCACAAGCCAGGCTGCTAGGCCTTTTTAGGAACTGTGGTAGTACGTCAATATAGGTAAAGGTATTAAATACACATTAAAATACACACAGACACACCACATCCAAAGGTGAGTCACTTACCCTGGGAAGCAGGCTATAGGGAGTTTCAAGGCTAGTAGCTTCTCTTCCTCCTCGCTTGGGAGGACAGCAAGGAGGCCGTGCATATGCGCCAAGCACTGTAGGCATGCATGCACACCAAGTGCTTGGCGCGCATGTGCAGTGGGGTAACCAGTGAAAAGGTAAGCTTCGAAGGTGGTTCCCCCAAAAAAGCTGCTACCGGTTCTCCGGGACACTAGGAAAAGTTACTACCGGTTCTGGAGAACTGGTGAGAACCTGTTACATCCCATCACTGTAACAAACATATAAGACAGTAGCTCTCAAATATTTGGGAGTAGAGTTCACAAATATTTCTTTTTCTAAGTCCCATTTGAACACAGTTCTCTATAAGAGACTATCTCAACCTATCAATATCACCATATTTTTAACCAATCCAAAAAGGCACACACATCTGTGGAAACTTTCAGAGCCTTTAGATCAGGGGAGCCCAAACTTTTCAGGCCATGGCCCAATCACATGGTTCACTAAGGCCCTGGGGGCCGGATGCGGCCCCTGACACCCATTCATCTGGCCCACAAAGCCCTTATGGGCATGTTTTACTTCCGCTTCCAGGAGCAACAAAGGCTTTGTGGGCCAGATGAAAGGGTGTCTGGCCCCCATGCCATAGTTTTGGTACCCCTGCTTTAGATCTTTTCATGAGCCAAAAATCAGCTAAAAAAGGAATGATAGAAAGATTTGATCTTTATGCTTTGCTGTTCTGAAATTGAATGAGATGATAGGTCTCCAGATCATAGCCAGGATGTAGTGAGTTACAACTACTCTTTTTTTGGGGCAATGAAGGTATAACAACCTTACATTTCTAAGATAAGGCAGTGGAACAATCCCATTATTGTTTTCTAGTTATTTCCAATAATTATTTAAACTATATCTGAGAGTTAATAAAACAGAACAGAAAAAAGATAAAAAATGTTGTGGCACCTCACAGACTAACTCCTATATTTAAATGTGAGCTTTCATGGACCAAGTCCACTTCATCAGACATAAGAGTTAGGCCTCTTGGTCCACGAAAGCTCACATTTAAATACTGTACAGGAGTTAGTCTTTAAGGTGCCACAACATTTTTGTCCTTTTTTTTTTTGCTGTTCTGTTTTATTTGCTCTCAGATATGCTTGCACAGACTAACACAACTACCGTTTCAAACATTTAAACTAATTAAAAGCCCTTTATACAAATTTTGCAGGCACTTTTCAAACTACAGTATATTGGTATTCTCTTACGTATTTTTTAAAATAATGGAAATTAACAAAACAAAAAACCTGAGTGGAGTAAGTACCAAACTATTCTAAAGTAGGACTTTGTAACACTCTGGCAAAGAAGTCCATTCCGTAGGCTTTTGCTTAAATTGCTTTTTTATGTAACTTAAAGCAAACCCATAGGAAAAATGATTTTTTTATGTAAATCGAAGCAAATCCATAGGGGAATGAATTTTTACATACTGTAACTCGAAACAAACCCATAGGAAGAATGAATTTTTTATGTAACTCAAAGCAAATCCATAGGGAAATGTAAATCGGAACATTTATGTAAATTGGGATATGGTTCTAGGACAAAATCATTATGTAAGTCGCATTTTATGTAACTCGGGTAGTGGTGGGCTCCAAAAAATTTTACTACCACACTGTGGGTATGGTATGGTGGGTGTGGCCAGGGGGGAAGCTGTGTGTTGCACCTGAATTAGGACTACAGTACTGTACTGTACTTTGTTTCAAAACTTGGATGGGCGGGGCCAGCCAGAATTTCTGCTGCCGGTTCTGATGAACTGGTGTGAACCTGCTGATGCCCACCACTGAACTCGGGGCATACCGTAATCTGGGTTTTACTGTACTGCATTGCTTATTTATTAATTTTTGAATAGTAGCCCCATTAGTCTGTCTTTCAAGCATAGCAGAGTAAACAAAAACAAACAAACAACGTTGTGGCACTTTAAAGACTAACTACAGCAGTTAGTCTTTAAAATGCCACAACGTTTTTGTTTTTTTGTTTTGTTTACTTTTGGATTTTGTTGTTGTTCAGTCGCACAGTCGATTCCGACCCTCTGCGACCCCATGGACCACTGTCTGCCAGGCACTCCTGTCCTCCACCCTCCTCCTCAACTTGCTCAGTTCTGTGCCCATTGTCTCCACAATACCATCTAGCCATTTCATTTTTGGCCGACTCCCTTCTTCTTTTGCCCTCCACCTTTCCCAGCATCAAGGCCTTCTCAAGCGAATCCTCTCTTCTCATTTGATGTCCAAAGTACTTCATCTTCATCTTTATTATTTGACCTTCTAAGGAGCAGTCAGGGTTGATTTCTTCTAAGATTGACCTCTTTGTTCTCCTCGCTCTCCAGGGCACTCTCAAAACTCTCCTCCAACACCACATCTCAAAGGCGTCTATTCTTCTGCGCTCAGCTTTCCTAATGGTCCAGCTCTCACAACCATACATTGCCACATGGAATACCATTGCTTTGACTAGACGAATTTTTGTTTGCAATGTGATGTCTCTACTTTTCACTCTGTTCCCCAGGTTTCTCATCGCTTGCCTCCCAAAAATCAGTCGCCTTTTTATTTCATGGCTGCATTGCTTTATGTAGTTTTTCCTCTTGCACTGTGCCTTGAGATTTCACAATACCAGGGGCAAGAGAAATGTACTAAATATCAAGTGTTTGTACAGTACAGTAATACCTCAGATAACATTAGTATCGAATAACACTAAAATCGCATAACATTAAGCAATCTGGGGGGAAGAATTGCTTAATTGCAGAAATTTAATTACAGTAAAACCTCGGATAATGCTAAAACCTGGTTCCACAAGTCTTGGTGTTATCCGATTTTTAGTGTTATCCGATCCATGTTAAAATCCTATGGGATGCATCGGATAACAACCGCTAAAGCCTGTGTGGTTACAATGTATCTCTATGGATCCCATAGGATTTTAACATGCATCGGATAACACTAAAAATCGGATAACACCAAGACTTGTGGAACCAGGTTTTAGCATTATCCGAGGTTTTACTGTAATTAAATTTCTGCATAAGGGAGAAAACAAGAACGCCCAAGTCCCGCGCCTTCCACCATGGGAGGGGAGAGGAATGACGTAAGCAAGTGCCGTTGCCACGGCAGAAAAAACCCCATAAAGGTCCCTCCCTCCGACCCCTGACCTTTCCCTTCCCCCACCCCCCTCGCTGCCTCTGGCGCCCGGCCAATAGCGTGGCGCGGTGGTTCCGCTTGGGCGTGACGTGGCAGCCCCCACCTCCCCCCTCCAAGAGGGAGACTTACGCGTGGGTTCTATGGCTCCGCCCCTCGTCCCGATTGGTCCGAGGAGGGCCGGGTTTGGGCAGGAGCTCTCAAAGGGTTGGGCGTCAGTGGACGCGAGAAGAGCGAGAGGGACGGACGCGCTCGCTGCGCGGGTCGGGGAATAGTGCTGCGGGCGGCGTAGGCGAAGCGGAGCGAGGAAAGGTTGGCTTGGCTCTCTGTAGCTCGCCCGCGGCCAGGAACCCGGGTGTGGGATGCGGCGGGTGTGTCTTGTACCAGCGGAGTGGTCGCGCTTTCTTTCCGGGTGGAGAATTAGATGCTGGAATAATAAAGCTAAATTGCTCGCGAGGTGGGCTTAGGAAAGCTGGGTCGCGCGTACAAAATTTCACATATTTAAAATAATGGTGCGGACCTTAACACAGGTTGTAGTCGTAGTGCTTTAAAGGGGTGTGTGTGTGTCTGACATTAGTTTTCTATATTAAGTTTTCTAATGCTACAGCTCTCTCGCTTCAATTAAATAATTATCGAATGACAATTTACAGAGTTGAAATATTTGAAGTGGTACCCGTGTTAGTCTATGTTAAGCATATCAGAATAAAAAAATAACAAAAAAGACAAAAAACGTTGTGGCATCTTAAAGACTAACTCCTATATTTAAATGGGAGGTTTAGTGGATTAGCTCACATTTAAATACAGGAGATAGTCTTTAAGGTGGCAGAATGGTTTTTGACTTTTTTAAAAATTATTTTGATAGGTTTACATGGTGCTATCACTAAGTTAAGGGACTGCAGTGGCTCAAGTCACTAAGACGCTGACTGGGAAGCGGAAGGTCAGCAGTTCGATTCCCGAGTACTGCAGGACGGAATGAGCTCCCGTCTCTGTCCCAGCTCCTGCCAACCTAGCAGTTCGAAAGCAAGAAATTGCAAGTAGATAAATAGGGATCACTTCGGTGGGAAGGTAACAGCGTTCCACGCGCTCCGGTGTCTAGTCATGCCCGCCACATGACCATGGAAACGTCTGCAGAAGCAGACAGCACTGGCTCTTCGGCTTAGAAACAGAGATGAGCACTGACCCCTAGAGTCGGATACAACCGGCTTTCGAGCAAGGGAAACCTTTACCTTTACCTTATCACTAAGTTGATCCAAGATCACTGCAGATGGTGATTGCAGCCATGAAATAAAAAGGTGACTGATTTTGGGGAGGACATGCTATGAGAAACCTGGGGAACATAGTGAAAAAGTAGGGACATCACCTTGGAAACAAAAGTCCGCATAGTCAAAGCAATGGTATTCCAGGTGGCAATCTATGGTTGTGAGAGCTGGACCATAAGGAAAGATGAGAGCAGAAGAATAGACGCCTTTGAGATGTGGTGGTGGAGGAGAGTTTTGAGAGTCCCCTGGTCAGCGAGGAGAACAAATAGGTCTATCTTAGAAGAAATCAACCCTGACTGCTCTTTGGAAGGTCAAATAGTGAAGATGAAGCTAAAGTACTTTGGACATCGAATGAGAAGAGAGGATTCACTTGAGAAAGCCTTGATGATGAAGCCTTGATGCTGAGAAAGGTGGAGGAAAAGAGAAGGAGGAAGAGGCAGAGAGTGAGATGGCTAGATGGTATTGTGGAGACAATGGGCACAGAAATGGGCGGGTTGAGGAGGATGGTGGAGGATAGGGGTGTCTGGCGTGTGATGGTCCATGGGGTCGCAAAGGGTCAGAATCGACTGCGGCTGAACAACAACAAAAAATCACTAAGGGACAAGCATTTTTTTCCTGAGGATGGAGTTAATAATTTTAATACATTACCCCCCCTTATTATTATTATTATTATTATTATTATTATTATTATTATTATTATTATTATTATTATTATTATTATTATTATTATTATTATTATTATTATTATTATTATTATTATTATTATTATTATTATTATTATTATTGCAAGGACATGATAGCACTATAAAGAAGGAAGTAATAGGTGATTAAGGATGGATTTTTGCTTATACTGTACCTACCTCTGTGTATGGCTAATTAAATAGGGTGGGATTTACTTCTTTAAAACTGTTCATGCAGTCAGGCTGGGAGGTATTCCAGCACCTGTGAAGGATTGCTTGTTGGTGCCTCTGTGTCTTCCACGTTGATTTGTTTTGTCTGGTGTTAAGGGGACTTCTTAACCATAACCTATACAAATTCTATTTACATTGTTCTAAAGATTAAATAAGAGTTGGCTGGAGTAATTATAAAAGCTAAGCCCACATGGGTTCTTTATTTGCTGTTGCTAATCTGGGTTATAGTTTTTGTGTAAACAGAGACTGGTGAAATGCTTTAGCTACCAAATTCTCCCATTTTGTGAGACTATCCTGTAATTGGCAATTTAAATGATGGCTGGTCAAGCAGAGGAGAGGTGAAATTGTGGGTAACCCTTCAAAGTGTGCTAGAAGAATGTGCATGCTTTGGACTAGCTTTGCATACTCCAAAATGAATATGCACGGCTGGTGAGGCATCAGGCTGTTAAATTGGCTATGTCTGTACTTTGGGCTTGCAGGTGCTCTTAGTGGTCATATATTTTGCTTGTGGATGCCTTGCTGAATTGAGATTAGTTCAGTTCACCCCTGTTAGCTCTTCTGGTTGCAATTGGCTGCCAAGGGTGGAGAGGGAAAGATCCTGTCCAGTGTATACACACACATCCCACTTGAGCAATCATTGGTGCTGCTGGTTTGAACAATGCTTGCTATCTGTTGGAGGATTACTGACAGTGGCAGCACTTCAGCAGGGAAGCTGAATTGCAATGTTTATTTATTTATTAGTTCAAATTTATATTGCCTCCCATTCGCTGTAGCAACTCAGGGCGGCTTACAAACAATACATTACATTACAGGGCAGAGAAGTCCTTAACCTGCCCTGGCTTCTTCTTCCCTGGCCGTTGGTGTGGGCGCAGGGGGAGGGGCGGCGAAGTCCTCAACCTGCCCTGGCTTCTTCCCTGGCCATTAGTGTGGGCGCAGGGGGAGGGGCGGAGAAGTCCTCAACCTGCCCTGGCTTCTTCCTTGGCCATTGGTGTGGGCGCAGGGGGAGGGGCGGAGAAGTCCTCAACCTGCCCTGGCTTCTTCCTTGGCCATTGGTGTGGGCGCAGGGGGAGGGGCGGCGAAGTCCTCAACCTGCCCTGGCTTCTTCCCTCGCCATTGGTGTGGCTGCAGGGGGAGGGGCGGCGAAGTCCTCAACCTGCCCTGGCTTTTTCCCTCGCCATTGGTGTGGCTGCAGGGGGAGGGGCGGCGAAGTCCTCAACCTGCCCTGGCCTTTTCTTCCCTGGCCGTTGGTATGGGGGAGGGGCAGAGAAGTCCTCAACCTGCCCTGGCTTCTTCCCTGGCCATTGGTGTGGGCGCAGGGGGAGGGGCGGAGAAGTCCTCAACCTGCCCTGGCTTCTTCCCTGGCCATTGGTGTGGGTGCAGGGGGAGGGGCGGCGAAGTCTTCAACCTGCCCTGGCCTTTTCTTCCCTGGCCGTTGGTATGGGGGAGGGGCGGCGAAGTCCTCAACCTGCCCTGGCTTCTTCCCTGGCCATTGGTGTGGCTGCAGGGGGAGGGGCGGCGAAGTCCTCAACCTGTCCTGGCCTTTTCTTCCCTGGCTGTTGGTGTGGGCGCAGGGGGAGGGCCCCCTCAATCACAAAAAGCCCCTGGTCCCACTTGAACTTCTTGGGACCTAAATTTGAAATACTTTTTCCTATAAAAGGACGATGTGAATCATAAGAATTTGCATGTTGTACATGCTTGAGAACTTAGCATATTTTGCAGTACTGCAGTTCCTCAAAGGTGCTGCATTCTGTCTTAACTCAAAGGCAAAAAAAATGAAGTTGTGTTGGGGAGGAGGAGCCACAGTTGAATTAAGGGGCTTAATAAGGGACATTTCCCTCTAGGACAGTGGTGGTGAACCTATGGCATGTGTGCCAGTGGTGGCACTTGGCACCCTTGCTGTGGGCACCCATGCAGTCACCACAGCATAGAGTTTACCCCTGCTCCTCTGCCCAGCAGCCCAATGGGTGTGTTTCCTCCCTTCCCCAGCACAGAGTTCACCCCGCCCCTCTGCCCAGTAACCCAATGAAAGGGTTTCCTTCCTCCCCTGTTGCTGTGTTGGCAATTTGAGATAAATAAGTGGGTTTTGGGTTGCAGTTTGGATACTCGGGTCTCTAAAAGGTTTGCCATCACTGGTCTAGGAAGCTGCTCACTTGAATATTGCTGGGCTTGGTGGTCATTTCAACAGTCCTTATTCTGTTCAGATGGACTATATTTTTCAAGGCAACTGCATCCCTCAAATTGATTATCAGGGGTTGCCAACCTTTTTCAGTCGGGGGCCAGGTCACGCTCCCTCATTTGAGGGGGCTGGACTTGGTGGTCCCCTCACTGTTTACGGCTGCTGTAAATGTGTTTATGACATCCATAAATGAGTCTGTGGCCAATTCCAGAGGTCACGGCTGGAGTGAGGGCAGGAGCCGTATTATTTGGCTCCATGGGCCAAAGGACTTTGAAATATGTGTTGCAGGAGTTATGCCGATGCTCATTTTTTGAAAGTTCCATCAGCTGTAGTTGGCATATTATCATTATGAGCATCAATCTTCGAATGTTCAGACACAGTTTCTTTCCAAACATTTTATGTACCTTGTTTTCCTCCCTTCGGCAGGTCATGGACGGCGACAGTGATGTGTATGCTCTCCGGCACGGCTTGGCTAAGGCACAGCAAAGCCACCTGCTTCAGTTTTGGGAGGAGCTGAATGTGCCACAGCAGCAGGAACTGTATGCAGAGCTAAAGGCCATGGATCTGGAAGAGTTGAGCCAGGCTTTCCAGAAGGCCATGATGGATGGCAGCCATTTACCAGGGCCAGAGAACATGGATGCTAAGATGGAGCCTGTACCCCGTGAGATTTTGGGTAGCGTGACGCGAGACAGATTTCAGCTGCCAGCTTGGGAATCCGAAGGTATTAAAAGGGACCCTGATTGACAACACTTAAGCCAGTTATAGAGAGAGTGAGAAACCTTATTTCTGAAGTAGCACAATCTATAAAAACTGAGTCAAATTAGTGGCTTATTTTTTTCTTGGTTTTGGAGCCAAACTCTTTGAAAACAGTGGAAGAGTGCTAGAGGGAAGCTCTACCAGAACCCTCTCACAGTTTTTAAAATGATTTGGCAGAAGTGTGAACTCGTGTGTCCTCAGGTAGTAGCACATTCACACTGACCAGCTGTATCTGTTGGGGTTTTCCTTCTTCATTGCAGTATGCTTTTTAAATAGCTCAAGATACAAATGAATATTCTAAGTGGTATAAAACTGAATTCCATTATAATTTTGCCAATTACCTGTTATTTGAAATTGGCCCAGTTACTAGACAGATAGTGATGATTTGCAATTTATTTATGTGAATGGCATCAACAGAGGTTAAGCAATTATACATATACAAATATGTCAGAGCATATAGTTTTGAGAAACAGTAGACTTCTTCAGCTTCAGAAAACATGGTATTAGATACAGGTACAGTATTGCTTAAGAAAGTTAAAAGATTAACTTTGAGATTTGCTGTGTGAATTACCCTTCTTGCTATATTCCTGACTCACCTGTAGGTATGCTTGTAACCAGATTTCTTAAACAGTTTTAGGCATGTTTCCAAGCAGGAAGTCATCAAGGAAGTATTTTACCCCTGTTCAGTCAATAGAACATCCAGCTTCACACATATATAAATTTTGTCTGAGGAAATAACATTTGATAAGAAATTTTCAAACTTTGGTTGGGACCACATTTCTGCATTGTCTTGGGCTTCTCCATGTATGTCCAAAATCCTGAGATATATAAAGACTATATAAATGTGCTTATTTTTATGCAGAAATATTGGATATATTTTTTTTGGTAAAGGACTCCAAGCTCTGTCTAATCTTCACAAGTAATGATGCAGTAAATGATAAAACCCATTTAAAACTTCCAAGAAGCTGTTAGAAGATGCCATATTCCTTGGCTTCTGTCCTGCTCGTCACAACGGAAAGAGTAACATATATCTGTAAAGCTCCTCTCTATAGTTTGATGATGCACAAATTGGAGATTCCCTGTTGTTTTCATTAAATTTAATGTTCAGGTAACGAGATACTGAGAGCCAAAGTAGTGGAATGGATAGAATGACAAACTAGGGGTGATTGAATTGTAGTACAGTAAAACCTCATATAACACTAAAACCTGGTTCCACAAGTCTTCGTGTTATATGATTTTTCGTGTTATCTGATCCTCTATGGGATCCATAGAGATACATTGTAACCACACAGGCTTTCGCGGTTGTTATCTGAAGCATTCCATAGGATCTTAATGTTATCTGATGCAATTCTTCCCCCCAGATTCCTTGATGTTATGCGATTTTCATGTTATTCGATACTAATGTTATATGAGGTATTACTGTACCTGGAATATATAATATGCTAAAGAAATGAGTTCTCTTATGTTAAAATTGTATTCAGCTTTAAAGACATGCTTCTAGTGCTTTGTAGTAGTAGTATCTTTCTTCTTCTTCTTCTTCTTCTTCTTCTTCTTCTTCTTCTTATTATTATTATTATTATTATTATTATTATTATTATTATTATTATTATTATTACAGTAATACTTCAGATAACATTAGTATCGAATAACACTAAAATCGCATAACATTAAGGAATCGGGGGGGGGGGGGAAGAATTGCATTGGATAACATTAAGATCCTATGGGATGCTTCGGATAACAACCGCTAAAACCTGTGTGGTTACAATGTATCTCTATGGATCCCATAGGATTTTAACATGCATCGGATAACACTAAAAATCGTATTAACACCAAGACTTGTGGAACCAGGTTTTAGTGTTATCTGAGGTTTGACTGTATTATTATTATTATTATTATTATTATTATTATTATTATTATTATTATTATTATTATTATTATTATTATTATTATTATTATTATTATTATTATTATTATTAGACTTGTACGCCGCCCCACTCGGAAAGTGACTCTGGGAGGCTAACAAAGATCCAAAATATACATTTACATTTGCAAAGTACCACATTATACAAAAACATTTAAACATGTCATCATCACAAATCATCACAAATCACAGTATCAAAAGTATCAGTATGACAGTATCAAAAGCATTACAAAAACAGAAGGGAAAAAAACAATGTCATGGGGTGAATTATCAGCAGGCAAGATTGCTGAAAGGATGTAGAAACTAGAGAAGTGATTCCTTAGAATAGGCAGCTTATTTTACTTTTGTGGAGAAGGGACTTTGTATGTTTGTCTCTGTTCTATTTTTGATTAGTGTTTGATAATGTTCTGTTTTTGATCTGTAACCTGGAGACCTGCTGAAGACCTATGCTTTCAACTGTCCTTTTTGTTGTAAATAAATGAAGATCTGTTTTATAAAACAGTGTGTTCACTGAAATGGGTAAGAAGAGAATGTTTTTCCAGGCTTGAATAAAGCCATTGTTACCATAACTATAACTATTCTCTCAGCTGAGGTTGCTTTAAGCCAGGGGTGCCCAAACTTTTCAGGCTGCGGGCTGGTCACATGGTTCAGGAAGGCGATCACTATGGCCCATTGGCCGGATCCAGTCCCCGATGCCAATTCATCTGGCCCACAAAGCCCTCATTGCTTCCGGAAGCAGAAGTAAAATGCGCCCGTATGGGCATGCTTTACTTCTGCTTCTGGGAGCAATGAGGGCTTTGTGGGCCAGATGAATTGGCATTGGGGGCTGGATCTGGCCCACATGCCATAGTTTGGGCACCCCTGCTTTAAGCTAATGATTCCTCAGAGGGCTGGAAGGTTTTTCCAGTCGGGTTGTAAGTCTAAGCAGATTTCCTGAGTCTTGAAGCTCATATATTGTGGCCTGGTTAGGTTTAAGGGCTGGAAACAGTGTGAGCATGAGAGATTCTAGGCAGAG